>JASAUF010000382.1:2425000-2772500 GCA_030180095.1 Magnolia changhungtana
TTAAACAACCAGACCGTCAGAATCAGACCAAATTACACCCTCAGATCAGGAAAAATTTCAGGAACATTTACATGTACTTGGAATTTCGGATCGAGGCTCACTGACCGTTGAACTGAAAGTGGTCCGCCACGCGTGATCTGGGATTTCGATCGAGACGAAAGCATAACCCCACGTAGATCCATGGGTTGTGAGCTTAAGTCCGACATTTGGCTCAAGGAGGGCCGCCAGAAACCCTCTTTTGAGCTGGAACAACGCCGATTTGCTTACAATGTAAGTATACCTTGAACATAAGTCTATTCCGGAGAGTTGTTAGGCTATATAAGGGCCTTAGAACAGCCTCTCTCACAGCCATACGAATTTGGGATAAAACCCTAAGGAGAGAGAGGAAAAAGACAGAAAGCTTGAGGTTTGTGGGAGAATCTTACTCCTACTGCTTTCGACCACCACACGGGCTGCACCACCTCTTCCTAGACACTTTCCCGGCGATACCGACTCCGTTTTAAGGTGAGAAACCCTAACCCTAGATCTGTTTGGGTGAGTGAAGGTTATAGGTTATGAAATAGCTAACCGGTTTCACTCTCTAGGCGATAAAACTGCCGAATACGGAAGCCCTTCAAACCTTGCTGATTTGTTGTGATTCCAAGGTGCAAGGTGAGGACTTTAGGTGTATAGGTTATGGTTTTCAACACTTTCAATGTCAAATAATGATAGATTCATGATCTGCATGTAATTGCACATGTACAAAGTACTTTCCGTTTCCTGTTTCGATTAAAGATGCAAAATATGGAATTTTACATACTCTAGGTATACGTAGAAATACCGTATACATACACATTTTGGAAATGTGTTTGCTATGATTAATTGTTGTATGATTATATAGTATATGGATAAAAAATTACTTTGTGAAAAGGAATCGCCGTAATACATGTTTCCTTGTATACACTATGTATGTTGAAATTGTGTATTCTATAAAATACCGCATACGTATAAATTTGGAGATATAATTGTCATGATTATTTGCTGTGTGAATATGATATATACGGATAAAATACTAGTTCGGAGAAAGGACAGCTCTAATACATATATTGCTAACATACGTCATGTATGTTGTAATAGTGCACTATAAGTGTTTGTGAAATTGCTAGTGGGTGTAAGTGCTTAGGTGTTAGTGCCTTAGGTAGGTGTTAAGATGGGGTTCTCAACTACCTTAGAGTCACGTATGATACCCTCCATGTGGTTGTTTACTCTAACCACTCACTTATGAAATATATGTGTTTGTATCCCTATTTGTATAGTGCTCTATAACATGTTTTTTAACATGCTTTGTAACTTGTTTCATAATATGCTTTATAATATGCCTTATGACATGCTTGCTAGTGTGCTTGAATTACTTTGTTTATCATGCTTTACTTCACATGTTATGATTGAGAATTGATTGAGCTTGGGACTATGTCCATAGTCCAGACATCCGGTACCAGAATTGGAATCGTGGTTGAGATTCATCTCGCCACACATGATGTGTTTGGCGAACTCGTGTCGTACTTCGGTTGGCGATAGTGGTTGGCCACACGAAGTGCTTCTGCGCTTCATATCGCTCAACTTGTTGTGCGCTCGAGCTAGCTGAGCACGTCAAGTAACCCGTGTGTCTTATGTATGTTCACCATGTTTGGTCGCTAGTGCTTGAACCTAGGGTACCAAACTTACCAGTGAGAATCCCGTTAACCATGGTATCTCGATCCGCTAAGACTCATGAGCCGGGCATGGTGGTATGGGACACCGTGGTATTTGTCGGCCTCTGGCCGGGCCACGTACCTCCTCGTAGTGACCAGTGAGCAACCAAACTCGTGAGCCGATTATGGTGGTATGGGACACTAGATTCGTGTTGTCGGCCTACATTAATAAGGTGATGAGGGAGTGGTGTAACCTTTGTGCGTAAACCACAGCGACCCTTTGTAGTGACCTCGAGCATACTTTGAAATTTATGCGCCTTAAGGTTGCCGCGATATATAGAGTATGAACTAGGTCTGTTTGAATATTGTGATGAATCGTTTAAGGGGTGATGGGGAGTGGTAACCTTTGTGCTTATGACCGGTCTCTGCAGTGACCTAGAAAATACACCATCGTCTGATATTAACTAGGACTGACGACCCTAGAATGGATCATGTTTGGGAATGATACAAGGGAGGTACCTTAGTTTCTCAATCCTGTTGTTTGAAATGGACTAATTAAAAATTCGGTAATCATGTTCATCATGCATTGCATGTGCCTAGAAGATGTGGAGCACTGTGGGATGAAAGCATGCCGCGAGCGTGAGATAGTGTCGCATGAGGGAGTATGTTAGTGAGGGCATCCATCATACCTGCATTCATACTTGCATTAATAAGAGTAATTAGGAGTGTTTGATTTTACTGCTTTATCATTACTGCTTGACTATATTGATGACATGTTAACCTATGCTTTATTGTTCCACTAAGTTAGTTACTCACTCCCACGTTACGGGACGGTGTTGCGCACACCAACCAGACTCTGTCTCAGGTTTAGACGAGCCGACGACTCTGGAGGCGGAGCCTGATTATGACGAGGACCAGGAGGAGTTCTCGTATAAAGAATGGCGGCTTCGACTAAGTCGTCATGACCGACGAGATTCTGAGGATCATTCCTTAGATTATTTTTAACATTTTGTTCGCAAACAAATATATGTATATGGTAACTCAGATAGATTCATACTCTGGGGAACAAATATGATTTTTGTTTCATTACATACATGTATATGTAGTTCAGTCTTCCGCTTGCCTTTATACTAATGATCTGGAGTATGAATTCCTATTTTTGGTATAATCTGACTCATGTTTATTGTTCAAACACAGACAACATTTAATCAGCATTATTTATGTTGCATAAGTGATGCGTTGGAACTCGGGAGTTGAGTTATATTCGACCCCCGATTTTCAGGGCGTTACAGTACTCAATAATGCAATTCTAACCATTTATAAAATATACACAAAGAAAATGCTTCTAATACGCGCAAAAGATGTTTCAAAGGTGGGAAACAACCCATCTCAAATTTAACAAATAAAATAAAATAATAATAATAACAACAAAACATATAATATTCAATCGCTCATTCCTGAAGCAAGAATATAGTTTTCCTAGCTACAATTCACCTAGATGAATTAACCAATGAAGAATAAAAATACCAGAATATTATGATAGTCCACCATGTACTTCCATTCCAAGCACAAATTTCATGAAAGAAGCAAATACCCACCTAAAATATAGAAATAAGTAAATTCCAAAATCATACCATTAACTAGCCTTACAACACCCACATAGCCATCTAAGAAGAAAAACCCAGCTACAATAACACTATCTACAACAGCATGAGCACGAGATTCATGAAAAACTAATAACCACCTAAAATAAATAACAAAAAGAGTAAAGCACCCATAGTTTAATCATCTAATTTTTGAACTAGTCATTTATGGAAAAAATGCATACCTTCCACAAAAAGTACAAATCTAAGGAAAAAGTAATAGCCACCGAAAACAAATAACGAGAAGAACAAATGTACCCAAAATTGGTAATCTACTGTATGTACAAGCAAACATTTGCGATAGTAGGAGTAAAAAATCAATGTCAGTTAGATAATAAATTTGTCTTAGAACATTCATATGTCACGAGGGTTGTTGTCCTTCTTTTCCAATTATTGAACTACTACTACAATCTGCCACGGGATGTTGGAATGCTGCGTAATTTGTAGTATTCCGCATATTAATCATTCCATGAATCCAACATGAAGATTTGTAGTATTCTGCATATTAATCATATGCCACTATGGTAAGATCATTAGGAAGGGTAAGTAGGAAATACCCAACATGAAGATTAAAGATTTGTTATATTTTATCTTTGGACAGCTAAACATGGTGTCATTATCATTGATTCAGGGTCAACTTTCTCATGATTGCCCAGCAAAGGTTGGGCAATTGGCTGCATAACCGACATCGACCCTCCTTTGCCCAGGCTGGAGAGCTAACAGTGAGGCGCATTTTGTTTTGGGGGAATTTATTCTAAAATGCCAATTAAAATTGAAGCGTTCTCTTCATGGCGTATTTGTGCATATGGGCCAGTTGTGGATTTTCCTACGGAATTTTGATTGTTAGAATTTAGCAATAGGTGCTGCAATTCACTCTGGTCATTTGGATTTATGGTTGATTGTGAGCTGGATTTTATATCTAATTGCCGGAAATCCAATTTTGGTGGCTGAAAATTGTGTTTGCACTGTTGGAAACTAATCATAGTTGCTGGAATTGAAATCTATGTACAGATTTTATTGGAAAATTACCGCAATTGCTAATATTTGGGCAGTTGGAATTGTTGGGGACATATCCTAAGATGACTCTGTGTTCAAAGATCAAAATCTATCAAGAAGTTAGTTAAATTCCTACATAAACTGCATCACCAACCAGTTGCCCTAAGTAATCAGGAACATCAACATAACTTTGAGTAGGATTAATATTACCGCAATTGCTAATATTTGGGCAGTTGGAATTGTTGCGGACATATCCTAAGATGATTTTGTGTTCGAAGATCAAAATCTATCAAGAAGTTAGTTAAATTCCTATATAAACTGCATCACCAACCAGTTGCCCTAAGTAATCAGGAACATCAACATAACTTTGAGTAGGATTAATATCTAGCTACATATATCCAATGCAAAAAATTACAAAGGTGCATTATTTTGGTCAAATTTCTTTACTTAAATAATATATATACCTATGAGATGGGGTGAATCTTCGATGGATGAATGGATGAAATAGACTTCAATGGGCCGAAATCGGCTATCGGCGGGCAGCCTGTCGTGAATCGAACGATGAAAAATGAGCGAAAGAGATTGAGAGAGATTGGGGAAGGAGGGGCCTCCGATTGTCAAAAGAAAAAAGGGGATTTTTCTTCCGGCGGAGCTTTGATCGAATCCATCTGTAAAAGAAGGAATTTGAAATTAGAATCCACAGACGGGAGAAGAAATCTCTTGTAAAAATCTCCGGAGAACGAAAATGGAAAGCACTGTTAGTGGCTGCCGTTGCCGTTAGGAAGCTTAGACGGAAATTTTATTTATTTATTTAAATAAAAACTGCCTACATAGCAGACTGTACAGGTGGACCAAGGAGGTTGCGGGACTCTCCGCCTCCCAGAAACAAAGGATCCGGACTCATGGATTATTAAGTCATACAACATTAACTGCCTTATGTGTTAAGACTAACAGTTAATACAGAACCAAATAGTATCTGCAGGCAACCTAGCAAAACGAGCCATGACACATCTCCTTAGCTCATGATTCATGTACGTATCGAAATGTTAGTCAGAATGACAAAACTGTCGGAAACATTACAGGGTGGTTTTTCAAATTTTAATTGTTTTTAGGGAAAATTTTAAAATTGTCTGAAAATGGAAAAAGAAGTTTTACCAGATACCAATCCTTATCAATCAACATACCATGCTAAAGCTTTAGGGCCTGTTTGGGTCATGGCTTAAAAATCAGTTTTGCCGTATTTATTGCCATGTATTGGGCTATTCAAGCCAATATGGCCATATCATTCATGGACAATAGTTTAAAACCCACTGAAAAAACGAGTTCGTATCATTTTATTTGACTGTAAACTATCATCTCTAATACCAAATTGATTTTAACTAAAATTGAAACATGTCCTCATTAGCTTTAAGATATCACTGAAGTATAACCTGTCTTTATCACTGGCACCGAACCCATAATCCGTTTTCAACCATCCATTTGGTGGGCCTCACTGAAATTCTCTCGGGTTATTAAAGCCTGCTAGGCCATGTCACCTTCCCACCTCAACTCTCCGGTTTCTCACGTGTAGCAAAAAGTGATTGAGTGGACCACTGCGTGGATGAGCCCTAGGCTAAAAAAGTAGTGATTAGACAATGTAAGTTTTGTTTTTTCCGTTGAATGTTGACTGTTGTTCTGGAATTTATATACCGATTGGATGACTCAGATTATACAAGACCCTTTGTTATTAGGAAATAGACGGTCCACATGGTGGCCCACCAGATCATCAGTCCCAATCAGCACACATGTTTGCCAGTGTACGACTGGTTCTGACAGCAAAGAACTTCAATGTTTGCCACTGTACGACCATCCCACAAAGAAGGATCTTTTTTTAGTGGGCCCATTCTCAAGTGCCCTAGAAAAACTCACCACACATACGCACCTGGCACGTGTGAGGGATACAAGACGTTGACAGGGTTTGGGCCTGTGATCCACACGTCTGATCTAACCATCCATTTGAACTACACACATTGCGTGACTGATAAATGGAGTAGCCGAGGCTTCTGTGATCGGCCGATTGAATGAGCGGTTGAGTATGCGTTGGAGATCTGTCCATGTGGCACATCTGTGCATATTCATTTAAGTAAGCTACAACGTGAATATGTAATGTACCTAAAATAATGTTGGTCCGTCAAACTTATATATATATATATATATATATATATATATATATATAGAGAGAGAGAGATATGCTCCCCTGTGCACCTACGCACGTGTGCAAAGGCCATAGCAAAGAGAAATGAAAATCAAGAGAGAAAACTGTTTTCATTTTCCATTTCCCATCAAAGTTTTATATCAAAGTAAAACTTGGGCTTAGGGGATTTCACGATGTCCTGCTTCACATGAACGGTTCAAATTTTGGATCCCCATCACGTATGATGGGTTCTCAAAAAAGTTCATACAAGTACGTCATTTGGTTCGCATGTGACATATATATATATATATATATATATATATATATATATATATATATATATATATATATATGAAAAGGCACTATGCGCTCGAGCGTAAAGCCGTCGTCCGTGAGGTCGAGCTGTGTTTTTCGTGATGCCTTTCGAACATCGGCAGTCCACCGGATGCACCATTCCATGGTGGTCAAAGCAGCGACCCAAAATCGGCCGTTACGGAACTCGGGTGGGCCATACCATCTAAAACCATAAGTATACATGCCAAAAACATATAAAAGCAACTGGTGGGACCCACGAGTTTTCCATGCACCTGAAACTTGGTCCGAACCCTCATTCAAGTGGGACACACATAATGGATATGGATTTGCAAACCACATCTCGGTGGGCCCTCAAAAATGGTTATGAATGTTTTAATGGTGCACGGCCATCGCACTTACGTATGTGGTGTGGCCCAATACCGTGTCACGGATTGACTTGATTTTGGACCGTCCAGGCCCACCATGGAATGTTCATCCGGTGACGGTCTTGATTTTCGAAAGGCATCACGGTGGGGCCCACACAACTCGACCTCACGGACGGACCGCTTTACGCTCGAGCGCATAGTACCTTCTCCCATATATATATATATATATATATATATATATATATATATATATATAGAGAGAGAGAGAGAGAGAGAGAGAGAGAGAGAGAGTCATGCTCCCCTGCGCACCTACGCACGTGCGCACCTTTATACACGTGTTATGGGTGTCTAATCTGAACGGTCCATGTAATGCGGAATCCCATAAAACCTCATGTCACAAAATTTCACCCCAATCTAAAATTCTGGTGGACCATAGCAAAGAGAAACGCAAATTAAAGGAGGAAACTGTTCTCATTTTTCATGGCCCATCAAAGTTTTAGATCAAAGTAAAACTTGGGCCTAAGAGGTTTCACGAGGTGCTGCTTCACATGAACGGTTCCGATTTTAGATCCACATCACGTATGATGGGTTCTCAAAAAAGTTCATACGTAGTAGGTACGAACTGGTTCGCAAGTGAGCATTTTTCGTGTGTGTGTATATATATATATATATATATATATATATATATATATATATATATATATATATATATATATATATATATATATAAGGGCAGTTAAACAAAAGAGCTCAACGTATATGCGTTTGGCTCACCTCATAAGCCTGCTACCCTGTTTTTTGCGCGTGACATTTTCCTAAGGGAAATTACCCACACTCGCCTCGAAGTTTGGATCAATTACCTCAATCACCACGACACTCTGTATATTTCCTAAAGGTCCTTTTGACAGCTTTTGGAGATTGTTTTAGATGAAAATATCACTGACCTTCATTCAATAGTTGCACGGTTTTCTAAGAAATAAAAAGTTACGTTGTATTTAATGCCAATAAAGTGATGTGTACGGAACCCTTTCCACGCGTGGGCAAGGACTAAACTCGTGAGGCCCATATTGATGTATGTGTATAATCCATGTCGTCCATCCTTTTTATCGTGTCATTTTAGGGCTAGGGCCCAAATATCAGCCTAATCAATAGCTCGTGTGGGTCACATAATAGAAAATAATGGTGACAATGGAACCCGCTGTTGCAACTTTCTAGGCTCGCTATGATGTTTGTTAGAAGTGAACATTGCCCAAGTCGGGACTTTTTGGGCCCACACCGAGTTGGCCAACAAGGTGGACGGAACGGATCTCCCCATTGTTGGCCTCATGTTATTGTATCAATGGCTATCCACGACCCATATAACATAAGAACTACGACCTTTACTACATTAAAACCACGACCCATATAACATGAGAACTACGACCTCTACTACATTACAATCACGACCCTTACCACATTACAACCACGACCCAGGTATGGGACATGGTTACCATGTTATATGAGTCGTGGTTTTCATGAGGAAAGGGTCGTGGCTGTCATGAGGTAAGAGTGTGGTTGTTATGCTATGCGGGTTGTAGTATTCATTTTATAGGCCTTGGTAAGGACTAACTAGTGGAGCCTACATTGATATATGTGAATAATCTATGCCGCCCATCCTTTTTGTCGTGTTAACCACGACCCTTACCTCATGACAACCACGACCCATTTAACATGATAACCACGACCCATGGAAACGACGACCCATTACAACCATGACCCATATCACATGAGAACCACAACCCCATATTACATGACAACTACAATCCATGACAACCACGACCCATGGGATTTCCCATTCATGACTAGTGGCGTACCATTTCTGTCATTAAGCTACAGAGTTGATTGGGTCGTGTATCACAGGATATCTCTGACTCTCATGTTATATGGGTCATGGTTCTCGTGTTATATGAGTCATGGTTCTCATGTTAAATGGGTCGTGGTTTCGTGTGATATGGATTGTGGTTCTCATTTCCTGCTCTCAAATTGCATGACAGCCACGACCCATACCTCATGACAACCATGACCCATATAACATGACAACCACAACCCATATAATATGACAATCACGACTCATATAACATGAGAACCATGACCCATACAACATGACAACTACGACCCACTACCATGTATGTGTTTCATCCATGCCGCCCATCCTTCTTACCGTGTCATTTTAGGACTAGGGCCCAAATAACAAGTCGATCCAGTGCTCGTGTTACACACATAATAAAAAATAATGGTGATTGTTGAAAGTTTATAGGCTCACTGTGATGTTTGTTAGAAGTGGACATTATCCAAGTTATGACTTTTTGGGCCCACACCGAGCTGGCCGACAAGGTGGATAGATCAGATCACCCCATTGTGGGTCGCAGTTGAAAACCACGATCCGGTTATATGGGTCACAGTTGTCATGCTATATGGGTCGCAGTTATCATGTTATATGGGTCACGGTCGTAGTTGTCCTGTTATGTGGGTCGCAGCTGTCCGGCTATATGGGTCGCAGTTGTCATGTCATGCTATATAGGTCGCAATTATCCTATTATATAGGTCGCGGTCGCAGTTGTCCTATTATTTGGGTCGTATTTGTCCTGTTATATGAGCCGCAATTGTATGGATCGCAGTTTTCATGTTATATGGGTCTTAGTTGTCTTGTTATATGGGTCTCAGCTGTATGGATCGTAGTTGTCCTGTTATATAGGTCACAGTTTGCATGTTATATGGGTCGTGGTTGTCATAGATAGTGGTTATCCAATCACCATTATTTTCCTGTGGTGTGGTCCACTTGAGATTTATATCCCTCTCATTTTTGGTACAAAACTCTAAAATAATCTATAAAAATGGATGAACGAAATGGATGTAACACATACATCATAGTGGGCCCACCCACCAGCCACAGGGCTGTTAGTAGCTGGAGTAGCCAATCTGATACGAATGTAGTTACGTGTCATGGGAGGCTGTTAGTAGCTGGAGTAGCCAATCTGATACGAATGTAGTTACGTGTCATGGGAGGACTCCTTGGGACGTGAATTAGCTAATTACAAGTTGAGTAGCAAGACTTGCCACCGAAGTGACGTCGCATAGAAATTACATAGAAATTGCATGTGGGATATAAGTAATTTAAATTAAACCATGCAAATTGACGGTCTCAACTTAGATGCATCATAAACAAAAATTGCAATTATTTGCTTAGCTGACTCAGATTGTGGGCTCTTACTGGATGATTAAAAACAATACGAATAATATCCAATGGTCCTACTTCAACTAACAAGTGTCCGCGAATCAGAGATTAGGATCTGATTTGCATTGCTTGACCAATCTGGTTTTGGAACCATGACTTAGCAACAGTGGGTTCCACGATTTCGTTGGCTTAATTTGAGATAATCGCCGCCCGTACAATTTCTGAGTGCCCACATATCAAGAATCATACACTGCCTGAGTCAAAATAACTCTTCATGGTCTCCAACCCGAAAATGTAGGATGAAAAAAACAGCCCATCTCAGCCACTGGATTCAAAGATTATTAATGTGCATTGAGATTACTTGGATAACATATTCTGAATTGGTCGAATAGCAAACTCACCTGTGCTAAAGTTAGGATGTCCAAGAACGTCCTTAGCAGCCCCTATTAAAATCAAGCCATGAGAGGGGTGACAACAAAATTCAACTAATATGATAATTTTCAAATAAAACTACAGGTGATAAGATCCATTTCCCAATATTGAAAAATAAATAAATAAAAACTATGAACATCCACCGGGGAAAAAATGCATAAGAGAATTCATATCCCGATGCTTGATTGCTAGAGAAACAAAACTGATGCTTGATTGCTGGAGAAACAAAAATCTTCTGGGTGGCTTTAAGATGGTAGTATAAGAGGATGAAAAGCTATTAAAGCATTTCATCTTACCCATTGAGAGGATCATCGCAGCCTTCAAAGTCCCTATGCATCCACCTCAATCCCAGACATCGGAGCCTCACCACCTATCTGACCATCACCGTCATCATCATCGTTCTTGTCCTCATCACCATCTTCATTGTCATCTTTATCAACTGCCTTTCTCACATAATCCACCTTGAAATCATAGTCAGCATCCATCACGGATGCTTTGCGAGCTTTCCTCCGTTTCTTCTCCGCTCTTCGAACCCGTGGATCAAGTATGCCCTCAGCCATGTAAAGCTTGTCGTTTTGTTTGCCAATGGTCTTGGATTTGGTTCCTGTGGCATCCTTATCATCACAGGCCATGGGCTGTTCTTCTTCCTGGTTTGCTTCTTGGGGCTGCACATCATCCTGCATGGAACAAATTAGGTCACAAGGTACGAAAAACAGATATTTGATCCTTTTCAGAAGGATGAGAGAATTCAGGGAGTAAATGTCCAACTCAGTCTCAGTCTGTAACATCATGTTTTCTTATGGTGCATTTGGATGCGCAGCCGAATTGAAATGCGAATTATTGGATTAATAGTAGGTCACATTAGGAAATATCATTAACTGGTGAATCCTATATGCACTTGCTGCATCCCAATGACAGAAAAAATTGAAGGAAAACAAACCTCCACCATCTGCTCATCCAAATGTAGAGGGGAACCCGGGAGAACCTCAACATGACGGAAATCTTCAACAGATGCAAGGCTGCCTATGAATGAAGACTCTTCCTTGTAAACCTCATCAACATTGAATTCTTTCCCAAGTTCAAACACAATCGCTGACTCCAAATTTTCTCCTGCATTTCTAACTGGAGGCAATGTATAGTACGGAATCTTACCTGACAAAACAACACTTGGAATTTACTTCATGGGTTTTGCAAAGTCAAGTGTCAGTAGCATCATCTTAATTAATTAATAAATAAATCAATACCCTCATTCCAATCACGTAGCACTATCCTTGCAGCAGCTTCTACGTCCACAACACCGCCCTTTTTTAGCTTACCCCTAATGGTAGCTACCTTCTGCAGGAATTCATCAACTGAGCTGAAGCTCGGCAGCTTGTACAGTGACATCAGCTTTTCAGCGGGACACAGCTTGAGAATTTCTTTAACTACAATGTTCCAAATGCAAACCAAAAAAGATAGTAATGATGCTAATACCAGCTCGGAGGTCACAAATCATAATACTTTGCAGCTTGCATGTCAATAAGGAGGATTTCCTATCAAATGGAGCTTCATTTTTGATGATTTCTTGCTCATTCAGTTCTCTAACACATGTACCACTGTGTTGTATGCCTATTAATGCCTTACAGCTTGAAGAATTGGTTTTCTTTTATTGGTAAGAGTCAAAATTATTAAAAACAAAAAGATGGTAATCCAAACGATACATCAGGTGGCATTAAAGATTCATAAGAAATGTCTTTAGGGTCTAAAAATTGGGGGGTGGGAGGCATTCCACATTTTCTGAGTTAGTGAGTTTTGTTAAGTACCTGTAAGAGAAGTTTGATATCAATAAAGTTTCTCTTTCAACTCAAATATTCTTGCGGGTATACTGTCATCCAATTCTTTCTTATTTGGTTATCAAGATCTCGTTGATTTGATAACTCGATTGCACCATAGGCACACCAGACACATATCAAATGTGGATGCTTGGCAATCTGTTCCAATACATGTTTACCCATCTAGAGAGTTGACCAGCCCAATTTCAGGCCCAGGTTATCTACATGGCAGTGCCCAACTGATGCATGGCTCTAAGGTTACATGCAAATGCCAGGCTGGCATGTGTGGCTAAGATGTTCCACACGTATTCCGGGGAGCTTGAGGGGTTTCTTCCCCTTTGTTCTAACTGTGACGATGCTTCGTCATCCTCGTTGTAAAAGCTTTTACTCCATTTTCTAATAAAAATTTTGGTCACCACTAAAAAAAGGGCAATTGATTAATGGTATCACTTCATTAATCTTGTGCTCCTCAAACAAACAAACAAAAGTCAACCCATTAGAGGGCCAATGCCACCCTACAAATGACATCACAGTGCCATTTATAGGCCAAGTGTGTCAATTACACATATCAAGTGATGTAATTTTTCTCACTTTCTTTTAGTGAATAACTTGATCCTTGTTTTAATAATCTTTCAATTCCATGCAAGCTCCATCCCAGTATCCCCAATTCTCCCTTCTTAGCCGTAGCAATAATGCAGAACTTTGAATGCCGATAAGAAATTATTATTATCATTATTATTATTTTGAAAGATGATGTCTTATTGATCCCGATAAGAAACATTACACATTGAGCACAACAAATGTATCTTTCTTTGAAGATTACAATGTATCATTGCCAACAGTTCATAACAGATATATCTTTTTTTGAAGATTACAACAGATGTATCATTGCCAACAGCTCACAATTGTCAGAGTAGGGTAACATGTACCACTTTATTCAGATCCGTTTTATCTTGAAGGATAACAACTTAATTCTAGGAAAAGATTACAATAGATGTATCATTGCCAACAGCTCACAATTGTGATTAGGGAAGCATGTTCCACTTCAATCGGAATCGTTTTATCTTCAAGGATAACAACTTAATTCTAGGAAAAGCTTTACCTTACCCTGAAAGCAAAAACCTTATTTTGAAATTAATATCTTTTAGTCTTATTTTAACTTTTTGCATCTTCTAATTTTAGCTAATGGCAATTTGGATCACCCTAACCTTGAAATAAAGCAAGGAACTTAATCCTACTTTATCATGTTCTAATCAGTGTCCCCGGTAGCAGAAACATATTTCCACTACTTTCTGTAATAAAAATAAAAAATAAAAAAAATTCATTTCAATGGCAATAGAAATGCCTTCCATCATGATTATGGCCTTTTTAAATCCAAACACAGCTTTATTGATAACGAATGGCTGAATGATTTCTTTTCTTTGCTTTGCTTTTATGAATAAGAGCACTTGATTAAATGTATGAGAGGAATTGAACAAATGAATTCATGACAAACAAGACGGACACAAAATACCTGGACCAATGGGATCATCTAACTTCTCAATCCTTTTGCAATTGCGGAGAGCAATAGACACGTCGCTTTTGCTGGATCTAAGCATTACAACTCCAGGGCAGTCCAATAGTTTCACATTCTTATCCAGCTGAATTTCTTGCATAGTTCGTGTCAGTCCCGGAGTGGCACCGACATTGACAACATGAGATCGCTTCAAGCTATTGATCAGACTACTCTTACCAACATTAGGAAGGCCAACAACACCCACAGTAATCGACTTCTTAAGCTGCAAAACATGAGAAGAATCTATAGACTTAGGCTTGCAATAAAGGAAACACCCGATTTGTGTACACACCAGAACCTAAAAATACATTGTAGCCTACAGAAGTCGCCCAAAATTCAAATGCTTAGGTACAAAAAGACCTTTTAAAATCCTGTATTAAAGAAGTTTGAATTAATATATCATTTGTATAGCACTCTCCTTCAGTAATGCCATACGAACATCAGAACCCTGTGACGGAGTCTCAAACAACACTTGAAATACCCAATTGTATCAGGAAGCAACTAGTATGATGTTAACAAGAGAGCAGAGAAATACCTCATGGCTTCTAGAGTAGTTCTTTAGCAATTTTATAAGAGTTTCAGCTCCAAGGCAATCACTAGTTTCCAAAATGTTGCTTGGTTTTGCAGCCTTTTTGGCAGATTTCCACCCTAAATTTGACCTCTGTTCTTGGGTGCTGCACCTGAATGCAACTGCAGGCAATTCTTCTCTAAGATATTTGAGCCATTTCTCCACAGCCTCTCGAGGAACAAGATCTGATAAAAAGGCAGAACAGAGATTATCAAAGGGGACACTATCCAGGAAGAGTGGGAACACAACATAACTTCCAAAAATTTTGTTTATTTTTGTCCTCTCAAGTATAACAGCAACATTTGGTGTTGTTTCCATAAAGAAGACGAGTGCCACGAATGGGCAGTGACTACTTTTCACAAATGAAGGTCTAAAGATCATATAGAACAAGAGACAATCCATTCTTCAAATTCATGAAGAGGGTGTTGTCCTCAAATGAGGAGAGCTGTGGCACTATAGCCAATACAGGGCTAAAATAAAATATGTGCTTACCACAGCTTTCTAGGTAAAGCCACTCACTTAACCTTTTCTACCTTTCACAATTAAAGGAAAAAAGAAAAAAGGAAAAATGAAAAATAAACACATCATTACCTATTTTATTGAGAACCAAAACTAGATGCTTGTCAGGACCAGCCTTCAGCACCATCTTTTCCATATCAACACAACGGGTACCGAGGGGATCTCGTGCATCAATAACCTCTAAAATGACATCTGATGCTTCTATGACCTTTACCAACTCCTTGTAAAAAGTCCTTTCAGAATTATCTGTGGACAGAAAGAAGTCTGTTAAAAGAATATAGAAGAGAAGGGAAAGAAACCAAATAAAGAAACAACTGATCTGCTACTACGAACGGTGACACGGCTAATGTGCAAATCAACTTACCGTGGCTTTTGCTAGTTCCTGAGGAACTTCCAACACTGCTTCTTTTTGCAAATTCGTGTTCATTAACAGAAGCAGTATCAGCCAGTTTGGCTATATCATCATCCTCTACCAACCCCAATTTTCTCTTTTGGGCCTGCAGAGACAGCAATTGTTGCTCATTTAGCAATCATAAGTAATAGGATCTTTGTTCTAACTAATAACGACAGTTTTTACGACTAATAATAACGAATGTTAACCATAAGGGCATAAAATGAGGCGAACAATTCATATAATCCAAGAAAGTTAGGATTCCATCCACTAGAAACTTTGAAAACTGATTGTTTCCGACCAGCAGACCATGGGAAATAAACATGCTTCACAGAAAAAACTTGGACCTGAGTAAATTGGCAAGCATGTCCTTTGGCACCTTAATAAATGGGCATTTCGTATTTCATGATTCATTCCCCTAAAAAACTTGGACCATTCACCTTAAAAGATATGGAAATAGTTGTTGTACTTGTATCTAACTTCCGGTGAAGGAAAAGCCATTTCCTTACAGAAGGCAATCTTAAGGCAAAATGCCAAAGAACAGCCTATGCATGGAGCTGACATGTCAAATTTGGCAAGCCATCTAACTTGATATTTCTGAACCCATCAAATACATGCTGCAGACAATGGATTACAGCAGGACATGCATAATACTCTTACACACAGGTAAAAGAGAAAAAATCAAAAGCCCATCTCATTTCAAAACACTAACAATACTCTTAGGGGTCGTTTTGCACCTTGGATTGGAGGGGATTGGAGGGGATTAGAGGGGGTTTCAAATCCCCTTGGTTGTTTGGCAGCATAAAGCAACTGGGGATTGCCAATCCAGGGGGTTTCCAATCCCCTCTTTGAGGGGGTTTGTAATCCACGGTGAGAGCTTGGATTACACCTAAAATCATTTCAATAGTTGCAGGTATAAATGTATGTCACTGTACACTATCATTCTACTGGGCACATGGCCCACTAACGATGATCAGCACCGTCCAAACATTGTTCATGTAGATCAGCACCGTCCAAATATTATCCAGCACCGTCCAAACATTGTCCATATTAATCAACGATTAAAAATCGTTGGTTAGTCACTCAGACATGATCTTGTGCTTGCGGTCCATCTGAGACTTGGAATTTCATCATTTTTAGGCAAAACATATATTTTAGCGGGCTTATCACAACCATAGTGTCAAAAATTATATATCTCACTAATTGGGGATATTAAAGTTAATTTAGTAATTAAATTCAAACCCCTGTAAATATGTCATGTATAGGTATTTTTGAATTAAAGTTGATTCACAACCCAGGGTGCCAAACACACCGAGAGGATTGCCCATCCAGGGGATTTCCAATCCTGGGGGTTGCGAATCCAGGGGGTTCCAAATCCACGCTCCCAAACAGGCCCTTAAGATAAAAGGGGGAGAAAATCAGTCATCAACTAAAATGAAAAAGGTAATAACTAGAAGAATAAGAAGAAGAAGCATACCCTCTCTTTCCTGGCAGCCTTTTTCTGCTCCAGTTCCTCTATTGCGCGGGCCCTCCGAGCTTCGAGAGACTTGAGCTCTTGTTCCTTGAAAGGCCAGTCATTGGGAATACCTGGGTCCTTCTCAACTTTCTTCCTCTGCGTCCCAAGCTTCTTCGCCTCCTTTGCCTTCTTCTTATGGTGTTCTTTCACTTTCCTTATAATCTTATACTTCTTCTTCAGAGGGACTCTCTTACTCTTACTCTCTAAATTACAAAAGGAAAATTGAATAAATGAGCAGGATTTGAAATGTGTGTGTGTGTGTGTTGGCAACATAAAATAAGATAATTAAAAAAGGGGCTTTTTTCAAGGATTGCTTACTTTTACTCTTCTTCACCATTGTTGCTTCTTAGAGAACTACACCTAAGGACAAAAAAAAAAATCCTGGTTAGTTTTCCTTTTTCTTTTTTTTTTTTTCATTTGTAATGGAATGAATTGAGTGTTAGCAATAGGTGAAATGGTCAAATCAATGCTCAAATTCAAGATCTTATGATTGTAATAACACCTGTAATGGTGTTATCAATTCAGTTTGCATCTGAAACCACTAAAAAAGAAATAGTCGGGGTGCTTCTGGTGCTTCCATGGAATGGAAGCTTCCCACCCAAATTTCCAGGACATGCACCACCGAAACAGCATTCTTCTCTAATCTGAATCTCAAAGAATTGCTGGATCCGCCCAATAAAGATTTGAGTGAATATCGACAAGTCCCCTTAAAAAACACAAATCACTAAGGGCCTGTTTGGATGCCTGTAAGTTGGGTAAGTGGGAAGTGACTTACAGGGAAGTCAGTTACAGGTGGTGTTTGGGGGAGAAAATTCACCTGTAAGCAACTTACAGCCTGTAAATCACTTACAGGCAAGTCTACCAAAAAATTGCAGGGCGATGGGGGTGAGAAGTCACTTCCCTGTAAGCCACTTACAGGCTCAATGGTCGGATTTTAAAAAAGAGGGGAAGAAGGAGAAACGCACTCTCCCTCTCTGCAATCTCTCGCTCTCCCTCTCTGCAATCTCTCTGTCTGCAGCGACCGCCCACCGTTTCTGCAATCTCTCTGTCTGCAACGACCGCCCTCCCTCTCTGCAATCTCTCTGTCTGCAACGACCACCCTCCCTCTCTGCAATCTCTCTCTCTATCTGCAACGACCGCCCTCCCTCTCTGCAATCTCTCTCTGTCTGCAACGACCACCCTCCCTCTCTGCAATCTCTCTCTCTCTCTGTCTGCCACGACCGCCCTCCCTCTCTACTCCTCCCCAAAAACGGTAGGGTTTGATCGCAATTTCCCTTTTCTGCTTTCAAAACGGCGGTCGATTAGGTGTTACTCGTACGCATGTTCACCTGTGCACGTGCGCACGTGCAATCCTTTCTACATGTCATGGGACTCTAATCCGAATGGTTCATGTGATGAAACATCCCATTAAACCTCTAGGGAATAATTTTCACTCAGATCTAAAACTCCATAGGCCATTAAAAGTGATATGAAAATCGAAGGAGAAAACTATTTTCTTTTGTCATGGCCTACGAAAGTTTTGGATCAATGTAAAAGTTGAGCCCTATAGGTTTCATGGGATGCTTCATCACGGCGACCATTCAGATTTTAGACTAACATAACTTATTATGAGTTCTCAAAAAGTTCTCACAAGAACTTGTGCCGACTGTGCCGCTGTGCATTTTGATGGCAGGGGATCGGGTACTGAGTAAACTCTGTGGTATCCACCGTGATTTATGGATTTGATTCACCCCATCCATCCATTTTGATAATAAACTCTGTCGATGGTTTAAAGTAAGATATGTCTAGTGGTATATATACAATGGTACAATGTACACTCATTAGATGGCTAGTTTGCTTGATGGAGGTTAGCTTTACTCATGATCCATTCATAGTGTAACAGGAATATGATATGGATCACTTGAAGGTGGGTGCACCAACATTGTATGCTACTTATATATTGTGTTGCTGCTGTGGTTTGAGAATAAACTGCCAATTTACCTTTAAAAAATTTTATGTTTTTTTCAAGCAAAAAACAATACAGAACTAGTGTATACTCATTTTAGGATTATCCAAATCTCACGTGAACCCGACCATAGAAACAGTTGTGACTAGTTTAATGAACCCATGGGCTGTTTGCCTATTTTTAATGGTGTGGTCCACCTAAGATGGATTATTTTTTACATTTATTTATTAATATATTAAGGTGGGCCACATATGGATTCTTTTTATACATTTATTTATTAATATATTAAGGTGGGCGGCACAAATCTTATCCTAAAATGCTCCATTGGATTCTTTTAATGCATTTATTTTTTAATTTTTATTTAATTATTTTCATGCATTTGGATTCTAAAAAATGGACGATAATGATAATTCTGATTTTGTTATATATGGACCATTTATACTTAATGGTATATATTTCATCTACTTTTATAGCCCACTTGATAATTAGTTTGGCCTAAGAATTAGCTTAAATATTCATCTTGATGGGCTTAGTAAAATTACATATTTGATCTCATGCATTTTTATATGATCATAACATTTTGAAACAATTTCCTAATCAAAGTTCTGCTCGATGTGCATATATAATTTTTTACCTCTAAGTAACTTACAGGTTACTCAAACAGAAAAATTAACTTACTTGTAAGTGACTTACAACTTACTTCCAAACATGTTACCTATAAGTAACTTTCACCTGTAAGTCACTTACAGGTAAGTCACTTACAACTTAAAAGAACTTATAGGCATCCAAACAGGCCCTAAAACAGGTATTTCAATTTCAGTACTTACCAAAAGATAAAGGAAAAAGATAGCACACATTTATAACATAAGAAAGCAAACCCCAATACTTGATTCAATTCCACTTATAGCTTTCTTTTGGTCGGACATTTCTTACTAAGGGTGCAACTTGGGCATGTTAGGTCACATTGGCTTAAAGCTCAATGCAAACTCAACCAGACATCAAGAGGACCCAGCATACAACCCTTCCTAACCCAAATTCCAACTTGAGGTGCCCAACCCAAACCCATCCGAATTCCTCCATACTCCACCAAAAACTCAACCTAACCCAACCCAAATAAATTTGATTATTCTGAACCCAACCTAAATTTCCTCAACCCAATTTCAAATCAGGTAGGAGTTTTTCAACCCTAGCCCGACCTGAACTCGGGTTTGGTCAGTTAGATTTGGGTTGACCCCAACCTAAATTGCAGCCTCATTTGCTCAATTTACATAGTTAGGGTTATGAATACAAATACAGCCTCGTCTGCAACTATGAAAACAGAATCCTAAAAATTTAAAGCCCCTGAATTATGAATTGATACCTACACCGACCTTAATAGATACTAACACCCTTCGTTTATATTTTTAGTGATAAAACGAAAGAATTATGTACTACTGGATCATCAAAAGGTAGAAAGAAAGGTTGTTGATGTCAATCTTGTTGCACGTTAGCAGTTGCTCGCTTTATTTTATCTATGAATCACATTAAACAGTTGAAGAGGAGAGAGGATGGAGAATCTCTCGCAGAGGTAATCAACTGCAGGAATACATGAGATTGTTTGAGAGAATTTACTTAAGGAAATTATGGATTTTTGTACCTTGTTAGATGCGGTAGAGATCGATACTTGAAGAGAAGATATGCAAGAGAGTGAGAGAGGAAAAGCCCTGGATTTTGAAAATCAACTGAGAGAGAGAGAGAGAGGCGGAGAGGGGGTTAGAGAGAAGAGAGAGAGAGAGAGAGGGTGCGACAGGAGGTTTAGGGTTTTTGGAGGGAGTGGATTAGCTGTCATCTGGGTAACACCTTAGTGGGTGTTACCCTAACTTTGTGGGGGCCATCTTAATGTATTTTTTGTATATCCACACCGTCCATCTATTTTTAAAATATCATTTTTTGTATATCACTTTCCTTATCAGCCCAATATGAAGAGTAGAATATATCGTCCTTAGATAAATTTTATCATCAAACACTTAGTACAACAATAATGATTTTGACGTTTATTTTCAAACCTCAAAAGTAGAAACTTTTAAGGGGGGTAGAATATAATTAGCAAGGCTAGTATAGTTAGTATGCACCTTACCGCACATATAAACCTGAAATCAATAAAACATAGGCAAACAAAATGATAATATCTTTATTTATTACCCTTAGGCAATTTCGAGGGCGAAATTGTTTTTAAGGGGGGTAGATTGTAACGTCCTAGATTTTTGATATTTTGGATTTTCAAAAACCCTTGAAAATTTTCATTATAATTAACTTATATTGTCACTTACTGACCATTAACACTTTATGTTAGCCTATACGCGAGTGGTACCAATAAAGAACCACACCAATCTAATTAATCAACCGTAGGAAGTCAACGAATCTAGCCGATCACTTAAACATCGAGTTTAGCCACATGATTTGTTCGCATGGGTCCCACATCTAGTTGACCTATCACTAACTAATCAAGACAATTGTAACTAAATAAAGATCTATCCCAAAGCTGAGACAAGTAAGGGTCAGATCTTAATTAACAAATCAAATCAATCTAGTTACTTCTTTAGCCTAAAAACCAACGGTTTAAAGTTATTAAAATCGAATCGCCATTTTCGCTAATTATAAATAGGCCACACTATGAACGTAGTCAATCTAAAGCCTAATACTCGCACATAAGAAATCTTGATACCTAATTCATTCCAGAAATGCCTCAATTTTTTAAACAAGCTTTAGACTGCTCGTTAGTGGGCCACTAGTTTCGAAACTATAGAATAATGTCCGTCTTGTTGGGCTTGACATCCATCGCGGGACATCGAGCTAAGATCGCATCTCAAATGATTTAACTTAGACTCGCAACTCGAGTGCTTGAGTTGTGTAAATATCTTATATGAAAATATGGAACTTAAGTGAAATAAGCTTATTTCTTCTTTCACAAAGTTATAACTTTCGGACCGTCAATTCACAACCAAAGTTGGAGTACCGACTAAAGATATTTCCGTAAACATATCTGTATAGCCGCGACCTTGATCAACTATCGGTGACCGTTAAACAAACTTTTGATCATACCCGTTGATCAATACATCCAAATGGCGGGCCGATCATATCCATACGTAAATCATCATTATGACTATCCTATGGTGTATATCGATACGTACACCCCATAATGGGCACTAGAGGTTAGAAACACTCTCCCATAGGGCTAGTATAATGAAAACTTAGCCCTTAAGGCCATTTGCACAACTTCTGAAACTTTATAAGGGCCTTATTTAGGCACCCCATCTCTCCTTACAAATCTACATTCTCTAAAGGAGAGAAAGAGAGAAGGAGAGAGAAAGAAGAAGAGAAGAAGAGTGAGAGTAGGAGTGGGGAAGCTTTAGTGCTTCCCTTCATCGGTTTCCTCCAATTAAAGCTCTAACATAGATCATTTTTCTCCGCCGAATCCACCCCATTTGCGATTTGGAGGTAAGAAAAAAAACTTACTTTTTGACCTAGGTTTTTTCTAGGATGAATTGCATGGATCTCACATATTTCTTGGTGTATGTATAGGAATTTATGATTTTTCTCAAATCCCTAACCCTACAAGCGTCATGAGTCGAACGGATCATCATAAGGTGTGAACCATTATCCCTAAGTTACTTTTTATCGACCTTTGAGCGTCCCAGTTAATGATCTTTTGTGGTGAGTGTTTTATTGATTGTTAGCATGTCCATATTCTGAGTTTGATTGCAACATGTGTGGTTAGTCGTTTATTGATACTCATGTGTTTGATAAAATGTCTAAGTGATTGAAAGTGTTAATCTATCAACGCTCACATGCTTAATGGAATGCCTAGGTAGATGTGTGCTTTTATTGATGCTCAAATGTTTAATAAAAATGTTTATGTACATGTGTGGTTCTATCGATGCTCACGTGTTTGATAAATTGCCTAAGTGGTTGTGTTGTGCTAATGATACTCACATATTTGATGAAGTGCCTAAGTGGCTATGATGTTAAATCCATGCTATGACAACATGATGAATTGTTAGGTTGTAGTGATGCTTAAGTTACTTACAACATTAGAAAAGCCGGTTAACCACCCAACTAAGGGGTGGCCCGAGTTAGGTCGGCCACCGTAAGCTTATTCGATTGACTTAGGTCAAACGCGGACAACTGACAGTAGATGGACTACACGGGATGCTCGCACCCAATGTCGGTTCCGACGGAGTTCTTCAAGTCAATCAAATTAGCCTAATAGTCGACTGACCATGTGCGTTCACAATGTATGACAACACCAAATAGAATCTAGGATACCCTATCTCCATTGAATGAGTATACTTTTAATTGTTAGCGGTATGATCCATAAGACTCATGGGCCGGGCATGGAGTTATGGGACATCGTGTCTGAGTTGTCGGCCTACACTGGGGTGACGAGCCTCCTCGTAGTAACCAATGAGCAATCAAGAAGGTTATGAGCCTGGTGCATCCAACTGTAACGATGTCGCGACCGCTCCACATTTGTATTTGGGTGACGACTTTTATATTATTTGTGAGCGTCTTCCACCCGTCGATGGGCCACCTAATACTGTGCATGCGGGCTATGTCATCCAGGTCCTTAGTGATCGATCAAGCTAATGTTAGCCTCACATTAATTGGGGAGTTATCATCTGGGTGGTAAACATGAATACGGATCAAAAGACACAGGTGAGGAGTCGCTTCGGTCGCCCCAAGCTTAATGATTCAGTTAAGACCACGATAAAATGAGGGTATCCTAGCTTCCTCAATATGCTGGATGAATGAAACTTAATAATTACTCGGGTAACATGAACATTCATCGCATTAGTTTAGGTTGACGACTCGGCAGTCGAGGTCGCATTGATGGAGTGTTGGTCATATGCGAACGTATAGATGAAGTCACTTGAGGGAGTGTTGTTTGGAAAGAACATACATCATGTCATATCTTCACATGTGCATTTAACAAGAGTATTTAATTAGAAAATGTTTGATTTCTTGTTTTATCATTACCTGCGCTGATTTGGTCGATAACACCAAGCAGACATATCATTGAATAACTTATAACTAATGGAACCATTGGGTTAACTACTCACTCCCACTTGGAACGGTGTTTTAAAACACCAACCAGGCATATCATTGATACAGGTACTAGTGAGACCTCAGACAGGTAAGCTTATATCGGGTTGTGCCAACGCATTATGTTTTAGAGACTTGGGCGTAAACTGAAAGCTTTATACTTTAACCGTCTTGGTATGTATATTGTGGTTTGTATAATCCCCATTTTGGGCAATCACCACCATGGAACTTGTATTTTTGACTGGTAGCCCTATTATTCTGAATCTTTCGTTATCTCTACCGCGTTTTGAATCCGCTAAGTGAATTGCGTTACTCTGATTATCCGTGTACGGAATGAACGTGAATCTGAATGAGGTCACATGTGCATTCTCATTTGGGTTAATACCCAGGAGCTCGAAATCGGGGTCTCTGTACTCGGGTGTCGATTTTCGGGACGTTACAAGGCCGAGTGGACCTGTTGAGGTCAAGTTAACCTGTTGAGGCCGAGCGGACCTATTGAGGTCGACCTGACTTGTTGAGGCTGAATTGACCCGTTGAGGGCATGCCGACCAGTTAAGGCCAGGTCGAGTTGCCGAGGCTAAGATGGTTTTAGCCGTTATGCCGCTCAGCGGGCTCAAGATTATTGATTTAGGAAGAACTGAGATGACTGTAAACAGATGATTCAGGAAGAGCTCTACATTGGCTATATCAAATGATTAAGGAAGAGCTCTGGATTCATTGCATCAAATGATTTATGAAGAGCTCTGATTGGGCTTTAACAATGGTTTAGGAAGAGCTCTGACTTGATTGCAAAAATGGTTCAGGAAGAGCTCTGGATTCACTGCATCAAATAATTTATGAAAAGCTCTAACTGGGTTGCAACAATGGTTCAGGAAGAGCTCTGACTTGGCTGTAGCAATGGTTTAGGAAGAGCCCTGACTTGGCTATAGCAATGGTTTGGGAAGAGCTTCGACTTGGCTGTAACAATGGCAGGTAAAGCTTTCTTATTTCATTTCGTCATTGTAGATTATTTGGAGTATTTATGGTACAACAGGAATGACTTAAGATATCGTTTCCACAGACGACACCAAACTGTTGATGAAAAAATCTGGTCCACCCTTTTTCGACCTTTAAGTACCTGCACAGAAAGAAGACAAAGGAGACCCTGTCTAGAGCAGGGGACCCTCCGATGTTAAAGTCAGGCTAGGAATATGTGTCTTGTAGTAATGAGGGATTTTGGGTGAGAGATTTTGTATACCTTTCACCATTAGAAATGCTCATATTTATAGGAGAGAGAGAAACTCATAGTATGGGGATTCTTTCCTGATATATATCTTGGAGATCTACTACGATCCAGGATGTTCCTGAGATTACAAGTTCCTGTGATTGTCGGGATTTGATATTATCTTCTAGAGATCTTGGAAGAGATCTTTGAGACTTAGGAAGATTCTTCAGATATGTAGTTCGACTTTAAGTCATCTATTAAGGCAGGTGCCAAGTTGGAAACGACTGATACTGTCCTGCTCAGTAGATCAGCATTCACTATTTTTGACTGTCAATCAAGCTGAAAGGTTCGTGTTCCCTTCAGCTAGGTGTTAATACCTTTTGACCTTATTAGGGGTTTTATGATCGTATTATGGCCAACCTATGGCCGATCTGTGGCTGGTTTGTAACCTATCTGTGTTCAATCTGTGACCGATCTATGTTCGATCTGTGACCGATCTATGATAGATCTGTGACTGATCTATGGCCAGCTGTGATCAACCTATGGGTTAGGTCGATATCTGGGTATTTGAGCGAACTCGCAGTCACATTCTTTGAGTGTCCTTACATTTGCATCACCCTTCTTGAAGGTTAGTCTACTTTTGGACATATAAGTCTTATCAGGTTCGAGTTTCATTGGGCCTGTGATAGTTCAACAGAGTTGGTCCATTCCATAAGCCGACTTATCAACTTGTCCATTTTTCCCCAGCAGAAACCAATATTCATGTTTACATTCATAGCTTCCCTCACAACCAACTTTAAAAGTCTAAAACACTCCTAACTCAAAGAACACTTTCTAAAACCAATCAAATCCATATTGAAAATAAATTAAAAGAATCATTTACCTATAAAACTAATTAGTAAGAACTCTTGGGGTTGACTGCATGAATCCTTTTCCACAGTTCCACTCTATCATGCATCTTTGAAGACCCAACATGCATAAGAACCCAAGGCTAATATTGATGTTTATTTGTCATCTACCTTATTTATAATGTTACGTAGACATGGATAAGGGGAAAACACAAATATCAGCTTAATCTGAAGCTTTCATGGGACTTCCGGGGCCCTCAAAAAGTTCAATAGGTGTTCAATTTCCTTTATTTCCTACTATGTATAGTCCACTTGAGCTTTGAATTTACCTCATTTTTTACCTCAGTCCATGGATGGCGAAGATAAGCCATATACACCATAGTGGGCCCCACTTCTTTCATAGTCCTTAGTGTTAAGGCCGACTACTTTCAAAAAGCAAGCCGTCAATGTCTGCATGAAAAATGTTATCTAAAACTAGCTTGATAAATAACTACTCCTTTACCAGGATGTACAAAAGGTAAACTAAAAAAACAAACATTGCCTAAATTGAATGAATTCTTAGCAAAATAATGAAATTTCACAATACATGGAATTTTCATTTACCACTAATTCCATTTACCATCAATCACACAATGCCGAGTGGAACCAAAACACTATAATTATCATCAATTACCGTCAAATATTTAGTGCCGAGTGATATACCTTAGCATGCAAAAATGTTGCAATACATGGGCTTACATTGCTAATAAGGTTTGCTGAGTGATATTTCAATGTTGCTGTTTTATAAATATTAAAAAAAGAAAGAAAAAACTTAAATACCTTTTAAATTTATTTATTTATTTTTTTATTTTTATGGATGATAGATAGGAACTTCAAATTGCACACGTGTAGTGACGTCACATATAAATAACTCCAATTAAACCTTCAAATTATGGGTCCCAGTTGAGATGTAACACAAACCAAAACTTAAATTTAATTTGACGAGTTAACTACTGGAATGGCATGCATTCATTAGACGGTTGAAAATGAAATTATTCACTTTTCTTATTTGAAATAAATCCTTAGGTTGATTGTAACATCCTGGATTTTCACTGTTTTGGATTTTAAAAAATTCTTAAAATTTTTTTATGTAATTAACTTATATTATCACTTATTGACCATTGGCACTCAATGTTAGCTTATACATGGGTGATTGTAACATTCCGTTCAACTAGCACAGTGTCCTGGGGCATCCACGTAGGATTTGCCACAGGACCGTTCATTTAAACCACTCGTGGTGGGGTACCACAAGTTAATTAACCTAGGATTACCCCATTAGAATAGACCTGACAGGTCATGATAGGACCCGGTGTGGGCCGCCAAGCCAGATGACCTGTTTACACTTAACAACAGCCCATGTGGGCCACCCAACGACTTAGAATGGTCAGAAAAATCTAAAAATTTAGGAAACTGAATATCTCACTGGGCTTGTGGTCCATCGCGGACCATGGATCCAGTGGACACCCAGAATTGTAATTTGGCACTTGCCGAATGCACTCCACCAATGCCAGATTGGAATCTGGCATCATTTGAATGAAACTGAGATTCCAGACTTTTTAGCCGTCGGATCTCTTCTATATTTACAGTGAAGGTCTATTGTATTTTTCTACACTCGTCCACCAAGTTTGGGACCCGATCGTGGAACAGTGATTGTTGATCGCGAATCGGACCTGTACGACCAAACCCCATATCCGATCGTTCCCAAATTTTGCGTGGCCCTTCATCAGGCCATGAAGCACCTACCCTATAAATTTCATAGCTAGAGGGCCACTAGAAATGCCCCATCAATTAGAATGGGCCTCCCAGGGCCATTTAAAGATCGGAACCCTATGCTTAAACCCGATATTCGTTCATCCATTTGATTTCAGATTTTGCATGGCCCCTCATCGGGCCATGAGACACCTACACCTCGAATTTGGTGGCCGGAGGGATGATAAAGCTGCCTCAACATCAGATAGAGTCATAATAAGCTATTTTGAAAAATTATGGAAACTTAAGGCCAAGGGGCCCAACTCTAGCAAATAAAATCCCTAACCCTTATCTCATAACCCTCACCACGACCACCATTGCCAAGGGAGAAAGAGAGAGCTAGAGAGCAAGGAGAGAAGAAGGAGAGAGTGAAGGAGGGCAAGGTAGACCCTAGATCGAGGTGGGGCCCAAGGAGATCAAACCCCACAACTCCATATCCCTTCTCCAAAGGGAAACCTAACACCACAACCACAAGAAATGTCCATTGATTATCTAGGTAAATCTCTCATCCCATTTTCGTTGAAACCCTTGTGATGAGAAGAGATTTATTTAGGATTCTAATATGTAAATGTTGCTTTAGGAATTTCGGCCGATCAACCCCCAAAATCTATCTTCCTAGGTCGTTCCCAAGCATTCATCGAATCCAAGGTGCGGACTATTAATCTTAGATGGCCTAGCACCAATTATGTCATGAGTTAATGATTTTGCTTGTTGGATGAGGCGTTTGTAGAATCTAGAGAGACCCTAGGATTTGGGTGTTTGTTTGGGAGTTGTATGGAATTGTATGCTTGTTTAGTTTCTTTTCTCATGATCGTGTTTGTGCCTCTCACATGCTCAAGCTTTAGTGTATGATTATTTATTCATGTGTTGTATGATTTTCTCATATGTTGTTGCTTATGACATGCATGATGTTTTACCTTTGTGTATTTTGATTCCTTGACTAACCCACATCTCTCACATGCACTTGTTTGTGATAATGTAATAAACTTGATAGGAATATTGAATTATATGATAGGTTGTATGTAACATGATACCGTATGCTAGTTAATAACCTTGATGTTGGCATGCTGTGAATCATCGTCAGACCCTTCAATTGGTCAGGATCATGAGGTAAGAAGGTAGCCCCACTGGTTGGACTACCCTAGGACTAAACCCGCAGGTTGGGCAGGTGTGTATGGGCAGCAGTAGTTCGACTACATGGGTCTATTGTACCCGATGTCGTTCGTCACGTGCTCGTCTGACTCATGCGGTTTAGCCTATTACTGGCCAATCTCAATTGTTAACCATGTTTGCTCACATACGTATGGAACCTAGAACACCCTACCACCGTTGCAGCCCACTGATTATCAATTGACACTAGTCCACCGCCTCGTAAGCCAGGCATGGTGGAATGGGACAGTGTCCGAGCTGTTGGCCTACGCTGGGGTACTGCGCCTCCCCGTAATGGCCGCGAGTGATCCCTTTCTCTCAACACTCCTCATGTGCTTGAAGTCGGGGATGAGGAACCCGACGGGATCACGGACCGCGGGGTCTCAGCCTCACGTGTTGATGGGGCCTTAACCTCACAACCAATTTAGGACATTGATACGTGGGGTGTACCAGATTTCCAAACCTGCAGGATGAATGGACTTAACTGAGAACCCGATTAACATTATCATTGCATTGCACTAGCTAGGTTAGAGACTCGACAATCGAGGTCGCTCTGAGGGAGTGTTGACATACGCGATCGTTAGACGGAGTCGCTCGAGGGAGTATTGTGGTGAGGGCATGCATAATTTCATCCATCATGCATGCACATTAATGAGATTAGTTTAGTGACTGTGATTGATTGTTTTTCATTAAATCCGTAATATAACTAATGCTTGTGATAACTTGAGACTAATAGTTCACACTGAGTTTATCACTCACTCCCACTGTGGGACGGTGTTTTAAAACACCACCCAGATTCTTCAGTAGCTGCAGGTAGTGCTGAGTTCGTCGAGTCGTGCGACGCGACATCGATAAGGAGGATGATCTGTCCTACGTTCAGCTGAGGGGCAGTTCCCTGTCGGCCCAGTAGATGGGATTTGGATTACTGAGTAGCGAACTCAACTCTATTCTCTTGGACTTATGATTCTTATGATTTTTGTTGGACAACGCCTTGGGCGACCCCTTTATATTCTTTTGAATTTATACATGTAAATATATATATATATATATCTTTCATTCCAATAAACTAGTCGTGGGTGTGTTTCATGCTCCAAGTAATTCTAAGGTGCGCATCTAAACTTGATTAATCATAAAACCATAAAATTGATGATAAGTGACACTCGGGAACTCGGGAGTTGAGCGTATGCATGACCCCCGATTTCTAGGGGCATTACAAGATGGTATCAAAGCAATAGTTTGGAATCAATTGGGCCATGGGTCATGAACTCACTAACGGGTCAGCTGACTTGAGAGGATACGCAATAGAAAACGCGAAATGCTAGGAACTACCCCAGTCCCTGAACCGCTAATCTTAGACAGAAGGTGAGACTTCCAGAATGTTAGGGTTGGGTAGCGAGAGTAAGTAGTGACGCTAGAAAATAGGTCCGAGAGTCTTACGAAGGGCTTTGACTGATGAGAGAGAACATAACAATATTAGAATTTGACTTGGGAGCCTTACGACACGTTTCAGCCTGTCCTTGGGCAAGAGCTTGGGAACTTAACGGCAAGATCCGATTCAACCAATTAGGAAATTTAGGTAGTCCAGTCCACCCAATTCCTAAGTCTAAACTCCTCCTTTCAACCTATCTCCTTTAAATCCTCGCCTTCCACTCCTTTATCCTTCAAATTTTTTTATGTACCTTCATCTTAGACACAAATCCTAAAGTTTAAGGATAAATAACTATAAGTAAATAAAAAAATTACTATAAATAGTAAAAATATCAGTAAAATGGACTTTTGACTATTAACCTGATGGAATATTATGAAATAACCATGTTATTTGGATAGAACAGCTTCTCCTACCCCAAATTTAAATATGGCACGTCGAATAACTCACCTCGATTTGCGAGATATAACTGTCGTAAGGTGAACCCTCCAGGGACTCGGCGGCCCACGCCCGGACCTGGCGTGCCCATGCCCAACCCTCTAGGGACTCGGCGTGCCCACGCCCAACCCTCCAGGGATTCGGTGTGCTCACGTCGGAATTTTCTGCAAAATTAGATCGACTTCAAAAATTCATATCTTCTTCGTTACAACTCCAATTTCGGGTGATTCAAAAGTCATATTGAAGCTTAAAAAGTCTAGTTTCATATAAAAATTATAATATAGTTATATTTGGAATGAATTGGCAACTATCCAAAAAAAAAAAATCTTTAGTTTTAGACGGTGGTTACTTTTAGAATTTTTATAATTTATTTACGATTCCAAATGATATGAAAATTGGTGGAATGACTTAAAACTTGATGATAAATTATCATAAAAATTTTAAAAATAATTTAGTTACTAAAAGTATAAGAAACGTTAATAGATGGGTCCCCTCCTCCCTTTCAATGTACACACAAGTGGGGCCCATTTCTCTTGCAATTTAGGACTATCTAGAGTCCATAAAGCCTATCTCTACTACTCCCATTACCCTCCACCATCCCTTCTAAACCTTAGAGAAAACTCTCCCTCTCCCAATCTCAAATCCCAAATCTCAAACCCATCATCTTCTTCAAGTCTCATTTCCTCAACTCATTTCAAACCCACCATTTTTCTTCAAATCTCATTTTTCTCAAACCCATCATCTTTCCCATTCTCAAACCCATCATATGATTCAAGTCTTATTTCCTCAACACCATCTTAAAACCCTAAACCCTTCCACAAATTCAAAGCTAGACCCATTTTTATTTTATTTTATTTTTTTCAACACATCCTCAACAACCATCCATTTCTTGTCCAAGAAATGGCGTTCTTGGCAACCGTTGCCTCTTTCTTCTTCATTCCGGTGATCCTTTCCCTCAAGGGGAAGAAATATCCCCATCTTCGCCCGACCCAGAAGAATAATATCTTAACTTTATGGAAATTAGTAGTTGTTTTGAGTTAGTTAGGACTACTACCATGTATTGAAGATAATTAAAACTCATGCTTGATTTGTCTGTTTTTTTTCTTTATGTTTAGAGTATCTAGTAATACATATAAATCCATACTGTAAGATGTAGCTGACCATACTAATGACATTTTTAATTCAATATAAATGTATGGATTATTTTGAAATTTTCTTGTCGTCTTGTCAATGCTTGTATGAATAATTGCCTTACTGCGTCCATATTAGCGTTATTAGAACTCCAAACTACTAGAATGCCTTAAAACTTTTGATTCTTTCTTCCCTATTAAAATTCATAAAACCAAAGCGTGATTTGCCCATAACTCACTAACCATAGGATAAAGATAGTAATGTTGAAAAGAACCATAGGTTCTTGGAAACCTTTCTAGGGTAGTCGTTTGATCATAGTCACCATGGGAGACTCACCACCCACTAAGATATTATAAATGTGAAACTTCAACTTTTTAATAAATTTTAATATCTTCCAAATGTAAGAATAATCGGATTACGGAATTACGGAAGTATACACCTGCGAAGCATTCGCGGCTTGACTCAATTCTCAATCCTGGGAGACTACCAATGGATTCACTACTTTGACTGAGCAGAAGACCAGGATCTACCAGGACTAAGAAGGGATACAACGATCTTTCTGCCCTGGTCAGACAGAGGATCGACGTATGGGATCAAAGCCTACCACAACCATCTTTCCGTATTAACCCAATCATAAAGAGAAGAATATACCACCCTTAGGTAAACTTTAGCATCAAACACTTAGCACGATAATGATGATTTGACATTATTTTCAAACCTCAAAGGTGAAAATTTTTAAGGGGGGTAGATCATAATGAGCTAGGCTAGCGTATTTACTATATATACCCTAAAATGTATATAAACCCGAAACCAACAAAACTTAAGCAAACGAACTGATAATATCTTTATTTATTACCCTTAGGCAATTTCGTGGACGAAATTGTTTTTAAGGGGGGTAGATTGTAACATCTTGGATTTTCACTGTTTTGAATTTTCAAAAATCCTTAATTTTTTTTATGTAATTAACTTATATTATCACTTACTGGCCATTGACACTCAATGCTAGCTTATGCATGGGTGATTGTAACGTCCCGTCCAACCAGCACAGTGTCTTGGGGCGTCCACGTAGGATTTGCCGCAGAACCGTTCATTTAAACCACTTGTGGTAGGGTACTACAAGTTAATTAACCTAAGATTAGCCCATAAGAATAGACCTGACAGGTCATGATAGGATCCGGTGCAGGCCGCCAAGCCAGATGACTTGTTTACACTTAACAACAGCCCGTGTGGGCCACCCAGCGACTGAGAAAGGTCAAAAAAAATCTAAAAATTTAGGAAACTGAATATCTCACTGGGCTTGTGGTCCATCGCGGACCACGGAACCAGTGGACACCCAGAATTGTAATCTGACACTTGCCGAATGCACCCCACCAATGCCGGATTGGAATCTGCATCATTTGAATGAAACTGAGATTCCAAGCTTTTCAGCCGTCAGATCTCTTCTACGTTTACGGTGAAGGTCTATTGTATTTTTCTACGCCCGTCCACCAAGTTTGTAACCCGATCGTGGAACGGTGACCGTTTATCGCGAATCGGACCCGTACGACCAAACCCCATATCCGATCGTTCTCAAATTTTACGTGGCCCTTCATCGGGCCATGGAGCACCTACCCTATAAATTTCATGGCTAGAGGGCTACCAGAAATGCCCCATCAATCAGAATGAGCCTCCTAGGGCCATTTAAAGATCGGAACCTTATGCTCAAACCCCATATTCGTTTATCCGTTTGATCTCAGATTTTGCATAGCCCCTCATCGGGCCATGAGACACCTACACCCCGAATTTGGTGGCCAGAGGGGTGATAGGGCCGCATCAACATCAGATAGAGTCCTAGTAAGCTATTTTGGGAAATTATGGAAACTTAAGGCTAAGGGGCCCAACTCTAGCAAATAAAATCTCTAACCCTTATCTCATAACCCCCACCACAACCACCATTGCCAAGGGAGAAAGAGAGAGCTAGAGAGCAAGGAGAGAAGAAGGAGAGAGTGAAGGAGGGCAAGGTGGACCCTAGATCGAGGTGGGGCCCAAGGAGATCAAACCCCACAACTCCATATCCCTTCTCCAAAAAGGAAACCCAACACCACAACCACAAGAAACGTCCATTGATTATCTAGGTAAATCTCTCATCCCATTTTCGTTGAAACCCTTGTGATGAGAAGAGATTTATTTAGGATTCTAACATGTAAATGTTGCTTTAGGGCCTATTTGTTTTTCAGAGAAATGAGAAATGCAAGGGAAACGGTGATTATTACGATTTCCTGCGTTTGAAAATTCATAGGAGTTTGTGCTAGTGAAATTGGTTTAACGGATGTAATTTTAATTTATTTACTGCAAGGTAATGCGTATGATATATCTATTCCGTGAGTCTGTTTTATTACAATATTTTGGAGCATGAGACAAAAAATGAAGCAGATATAATACTCAAATGGCCCACACCAAAAGAAACAATGGCCCTACAAAGTTTTTAACGGTAAGTATTCGATTCTCTTTTTTGTATGACGTGGCCTACTTGAGTATTGGATATGCCTCAATTTTTTATTCATGCTATGAATTCAAATGTAATAATGGATGAACGGTGTGGATAAGCGAAATGCATCACAGTGAGACCCACAGATATTTCATAATATTCTTGATTTTTGTGTCAAAAAGTAAGCAGTCATATCAGGGATCTTTGTGAATTCACGGGGAAATAATCATCGCTTTTTTACGCGCGATTTACCATTTCACCGAAAATCAAACACGCCCTTAGGGATTCTGGCTGATCAACCCCCGAAATCCATCTTCCTAGGTCGTTCCCAAGTATTCATCGAATCCAAGGTGCAGACTATTAATCTTAGGTGGCCTAGCACCAATTATGTCATGAGTTTAATGATTTTGCTTGTTGGATGAGGCGTTTGTAGAATCTAGAGAGATCATAGGATTTGGGTGTTTGTTTGGGATTGTATGGAATTGTACGCTTGTTTAGTTTCTTTTCTCATGATCGTGTTTGTGCCTCTCACATGCTTAAGCTTTAGTGTATGGTTATTTATTGATGTGTTGTATGATTTTCTCATATGTTGTTGCTTATGACATGTATGATGCTTTGCTTTTGTGGATTTTGATTCCTTGACTAACCCACACCTCTCACATGCACTTGTTTGTGATAATGTAATAAGCTTGTTAGGAATATTGAATTATATGATAGGTTGTATGTAACATGATACTGTATGCTAGTTGATAGCCTTGATGTTGTCATGCTATGAATCATCGTCAGACCCTTCGATTGGTCAGGATCATGAGGTGAGAAGGTAGCCTCATTGATTGGACTACCCTAGGACTAAACCCGCGGGTTGGGCGGGTGTGTATGGGCGGCAGTAGTTCGACTACATGGGTCTATTGTACCCGATGTCGTTCGTCACGTGCTCGTCTGACTCGTGCGGTGCTCGCTTACGACTGGCCAATCTCGATTGTTAACCATGTTTGCTCACATACGTATGGAACCTGCAACACCCTACCACCGTTGCAGCCCACCGATAATCAATTGAGACTGGTCCACCGCCTTGTGAGCCGGGCATGGTGGAATGGGACACTTTGTTCGAGCTGTCGGCCTACGCTGGGGTACCGCGCCTCCCCGTAGTGACCGCGAGTAATCCCTTTCTCTCTACACTCCTCATGTGCTTGAAGTCGGGGATGAGGAACCCGATGGGATCACTGACCGCGGGGTCTCGGCCTTACGCGTTGATGGGGCCTTGACCTCGCAACCAGTTTAGGGCATTGATACGTGGAGTGTACTAGATTCCCAAACCTGCTGGATGAATGGACTTAACTAAGAACTCGGTTAACATTATCATTACATTGCACTAGTTAGGTTGGCGACTCGGCAATCGAGGTCGCTCTGAGGGAGTATTGACATACGAGATCGTTAGATGGAGTCGCTCGAGGGAGTGTTGTGGTAAGGGCATGCATCATTTCATCTATCATGCATGCGCATTAATGAGATTAGTTTAGTGACTGTGATTGATTGCTTTTCATTAAATTCGTAATATAACTGATGCTTGTGATAACTTGAGACTAATAGTTCACACTGAGTTGATCACTCACTCCCACTCTGAGACGGTGTTTTAAAACACCACCCAGATTCTTTAGTAGCTGCAGGTAGTGCTGAGTTCATCGAGCCGTGCGGCGCGACATTGATAAGGAGGATGATCTGTCCTACGTTCAGCTGAGGGGCGGTTCCCTGTCGGCCCAGTAGATGGGATTTGGATGGCTGAGTAGCGAACTCAGCTCTATTCTCTTGGACTTATGATTCTTATGATTTTTGTTGGGCAACGCCTTGGGCGACCCCTTTATATTCTTTTGAATTTGTACATGTATATATATATATATATATATATCTTTCATTCCAGTAGACTAGTCGTGAGTGTGTTTCATGCTCCAAGTAATTCTAAGGTGTACATTTAAACTTGATTAATCATAAAACCATAAAATTGATGATAAGTGACACTCGAGAACTCGGAGTCGAGCGTATGCATGACCCCCGATTTCCCGGGGCATTACATTGAGGGCCTTGAATAGGCGGCTACAAGAACACTACGTCCATTGACGAGAATAAAAAGTGACAAACATTATGCTATGGACAGATGTCTTAAATCTGTCTGGTGGTCTATCGATGATATCGACAAGGTTTTAGATGATATCGACAGATGTCTTAAATCTATCTGTTGGTCTGTCGATGATATCGACAGGGTCTCAATGTCATCGATAATTCACAGTAATTTTCACCCCTGGTTGCTGGACAGTTTTGGTCCTGATCCGATATCATCGAGAGACCTTTAGATAATATCGAGGTTGTCATCGAGAGTGGCTCGATGACATCGATAAGTTCCACAGATGCAATTGCAGAAACACAAATTTTGCAGATTTTGTTTCCTATTTGGATTTTACCTCTTTCTATTCTTATTTAAAAGGGTGTATGCGGGATTGAGATGTATTATAAAGCTTTCTAAAAGAGTTCCAAGGGTTCCTAAAAGGATTTTAAGGTTTCTAAAGGGTGTAGCAAGGGTGAGATTCGAGGTTGTTCGAATCAGGTAATTCCTCTCTCTTTGTAATTTCTATTTTCATAGTGGAGATCTGTCACTTTGTGCGGTGGTTTTTTCCCACAAGGGTTTTTCACGTTAAATTTGTGTTTTCTTGTGTGTGCTTGGTGTTATTGGATTGTTATCCTAGATCTAGATCTGCGTGATTCCGTGGGTCAAAATCCCCAACAAGTGGTATCAAAGCAATCGTTGGGGCACATATCTGAATCTGCAGGATTAGTAATAATGGCAAGCACCAGGTATGAGATTGAGAAGTACTCAGAGAAAAATAATTTTGAGTTATGGAAGATCAAGATGATGAGTTCCTTAATCAAGCAAGGCGAAGATGGTGCTCTTGAGGAGCAAAAGTCTACTATGACTGATGATGATTGGAATACTCTTGATAAAAAAGCTTTATCGCCAATCCGTTTATATATCACGGATAAGGTTTTCTACAACGTCATAAGGGAGAAAACTGCGGTTAAGTTATGGGCGAAGTTAGAGGATGTCTATGTGAAAAATCCTCTGAAAATCGCTTACACTTGAAGCGACAGTGGTATAACTTCAAGATGACAAATGGTGGAGATATGGAGGCTCACATCAGCAACTTTAATAAATTAGTTTGCAAATTGCTGGATATGGAGGAAGTGACAAAAGATGAAGAACAAGCATGTATGTTGCTAAATTCTCTTCCGGCGTCGTATGAGTCATTTAAGGACACTCTGTGCAGCACGAATAAAACCCTGAGTGTCGACACCGTTATCTCAGCTCTTCAAGAGAAGGCTATGAGAAAGCTAAACGACGACATGAGGATATCTTCTGATGCACTATTTACAATGGGTAAGAATTCTGAACAATGTACGGGTTCTTCAGGTTATAGATCCAAATCAAAGGGCAAGGGCAAAGGAAAGGTAAAGTGCTGGAATTATGAGAATGAAGGACATGTGAAGAAGGATTGTAGAAATCCTAAATCGAAGAGAGAAAATTCTGAAGCTTCATACAAGGATGCCAATGCTGTCATGTCAGACGGATCGAGTGGATGTGATGGTGATGTTTTATTTGTATCTACTATCAGGTGGCCATATGCTAATCTTAAGGACGAGTGGATGCTAGACACATGGACATCTTTTCACATGACTCCTCAGCGGAGTTAGTTCGCCAGCTATAGCGAGTGCAATGGTGGACATGTGTTTATGGGCAATGACTTTGCCTATAATGTTGTGGTTGTTGGTACGGTGCGCATCAGGATGTTTGATGGGGTGGAGCATACCTTGACTGATGTGAGGCACGTTCCTGATTTGAAGCAGAATCTGATTTCTCTTGGTGTACTTGAGGCAAAAGAATACAAGTACATAGGTATCGATAGTACTCTTAAGGTATCTAAGGGGGCACAGGTAATCATGAAAGCGCAATGACTCGGTAACTTGTACAGGTTGATCGGGAGCACTTCAAAAGGTGGAGCTGCAGTGGATGTAGCGGATTCCCCCTCTGCACATGTGTGGCATGTTGGGCATGGCCACATGAGCGGCATGGCAGAAAGGCTGAGATGTGCGGACAGGGATACAGAGCAGGTAGAACAACCACCTGTGAGAAGAATCACACGGCATGATCGCAGGATATCGACGAGGTACATGAACGACTCCAATATCATAGGGGATTCATCTTTTCTTCAGATGGCTCTAGGTGAGCCTGGTGCTAAGAAGTGAAAGGTGACTATGGGCGATGTGATGGATTCGTTATACCAGACCGACATATGGGAGCAGGTGGAGCTTCCAATGGGCCGAAGAGCGGTTGGATGCAGATGAATCTTCAGAAGGATACAACATATATACAAGGCGAAGTTGGTAACAAAGGGATCGGTTTCTCAGAGATATTCGCGCTGACGGTATAACAAGTGTCTATTAGATCCGTGATTGGCGCTGGTTGGCCAATGTGATCTTGAGCTGGAAGGATGGATGTGGCGTCTGCACTTCTGTAAGGGAAAGTGAAGAGCAGATCTACATGAAACAACTAGAGCAGTTCGAAGTTAAAAGGGCTGAGAAAAGACTTTGCAGGAGGTCGTGGTTCAACCTTTCGCCTAGGCAGTGGTTTAATTCCTTTATTGTGAGTCAGGAATTGATGACATATAGATCGTCAATTATGACATGTCTGAAATCAATATATTGAAGACTCGGTTAAGTGGGACATTCAGGATGAAGGATCGGGGGGCTGCAAATATGGTTATCGTCATTGAGACTGAAGGAGGAGTAGGCTTTGGTAATCACAAGAGGAATACTTTATGTGTAGGTATTGATCAAGGATGTGATGGGTCAGGAAAAGCCGGAGAGAGTTCCCTACACATCTCTTCTTGAGTTTTCCTCAGGACATGTCCCAAAACAGATGAGGAAAAGCAGGATATCTCATGAGCCTTATTCGAATGCGGTTGGCTATGTATGTCATGGTCTGGATTAAACCGGCTATTTCATAGGCTATCAATGTTATGAGCAAGTACCCCGATAAGCATATTGGATAGCGGTGAGATGGTAAGAAGGCTACGTCTTTTCTTTTGGGAAGACAGGAGCAAAGACGGTTGGGCATGTAGATTCTGATCCAACGGACATGCTCTCATAAATCGTTCCTGTAGAGAAGTTCAAGGTCTGTAAAACTTCTTTGGGCTTAGCGATGGCGTAAAAGAAATACGGAGTGTGTACGAGAAGCTATGATGTGATGAAGAGATAAGAAGAGGTCAAGAAGCTATATGGATGAAGATCGAAGACATGGTGGAGATTGTTATGGACAGATGTCTTAAATCCGTCTGGTGGTCTGTCGATGATATCGACAGGGTTTTAGATGATATCGACAAATGTCTTAAATCTGTCTGTTGGTCTGTCGATGATATCGACAGGGTTTCGATGACATCAATAATTCACAGTAATTTTCACCCTTGGTTGCTGAACAGTTTTGGTCCTGTTCCGATATCATCAAGAGACCTTTAGATGATATCGAGGCTGTCATCGAGAGTGGCTTGATGACATCAATAAGTTCCGCAATGCGATTGCGAAAACGTAAATTTTACGGATTTTGTTTCCTATTTGGATTATACTGATGGGTTTTTTTGACCCGTTGTCCTTTCGCAACTGGGATGCGCAAAGTCCTTTCGCAACTAGGATGCGTAAGTCCTTTCGCAACTAGGATGCGCAAGTCCTTTCGCAACTAGGATGCGGAAAGGAGTTTCCTAAAACTATAAAAAGGGGTCCCTAGGATTTTTCTACATATATTGTGTTAATGAGAAAAATACAAGAGGGCTATCAAAGGTGAGAGAGAGGGAGAAAGAGAGAGAGGAAGCTTATAGAAGGGAGGTTCTGCTCGGGGAGGTTTTTCTACTTTGCAATTTATATCTCGGCCGCTTCTATGTCCTCATAATCGGTTAGATCTCTTCGTTTTCTCTATTTCTCTTATTGTTCATCCACTCTCGCGTGAGTGAAGAAGGTTGTAAACGTTCTACTTCATAGTGGATTGTTGATCCGGACGAGGTCCCGTGATTTTACCTCTTTGAGGGTTTTCCACGTAAAAATCTCTTGTGTGGTGTGTGATTGATGCTTTGATTTATTTCATTGCTTTATTATCCATAATTGGTTTGTTTCGGAGGCTAGATCCTAAGGTTTGTGCAAGGCATCCCAACAAAGTGGTATCGAGCTAAGTTCATTGAACGGGTAGGATCGGTTTGGAATTATGGAAGGTGGCTCAAGGATGATCGCCTGATGGTTCTAACTAGACCATATGGAAGGCTAAGATGGAGGACTTGCTTATTGCAAGGATCATATTCTCCAATCTCGTGCATATCAAAGCAAAATCCAAGGATATGTGATGATGATTGGAAAAAGATAGCCGAAAGGCGGTTGGGTTTATTAGACAATGGTTGGATGATTCTGTGTTCCACCATGTGTCTACGGAAACCTCAAATTAAAGCCGAAAGCTATGGCTAAAATTACAAGGGTTGTATGAGAGGAAGACAAATTTGGTAATAAGATATTTCGATAAGGCGACTTATAAATCTCAAGTTCAAGGATGGTGGTTCGTGGCGAGCATATGAATGAGGTCGGTAATATAGTGAACCAACTCACCTCTATGAAGATGGTCCTGGATGATGAATTGCAGGCTTTACTATGTGCTTAGTTCATTTTCGACGGTTGGGAGACATTGGTGGTGTCTCTAAGTAACTCCGCGCCAGACGGAAAGATATCCATGGAACAGTAACAGTTGTCTCTTCAATAAGAAGACAAGGAGGAAGTCTCGTGGGTCTACTCAAAGAAGAGGCTCTTGTGACGCAGAACTGGGGAGAGGAAAGAACGGGAAGGGCGGGAAGGCCCGAGATAAATCAAGAGGCAAGTCGAGTAATGAAAAGAGGTTGAATCTTTGGAATTGTGGCAAGAAGGGCCACTACAAGCATGAATGTCGTGGTAAGAAAAACGACAAGAAAGGAAAAAGGAAGGAAGAAGAATCGATTCCATCGCGGTCGCTTCGATGGTGACATGGTAGTTATTCTTTCTACGATCACGATGTATGTCTCACGGCCACGAGTCGGGCACCGACCGGGTGATAGACTCGGGAGCTTCTTTTCATGTGACTCCACACAGGGACTCCTTCACAAGCTACAAGTCAGGTGAGTATGGGACTGTGAAGATGGGAAATTTTGGCGTATCAAATATCGTGGGAGTCGGTGATATTTGTGTGAAAACTGATGTGGGCTGCACATTGGTTCTCAGGAACGTGAGGCATATCCCAGACCTTCGCCTCAACTTGATGTCGACGGGAAGGTTGGATGATGATGGCTATGAAAGCCGGTTTGCTGGTGGGCGATGGAAGCTCATCAAGGGTTCATTGATCGTGGCTAGAGGACGTGTTGCACCCTGTACAAGGCAAGTGTCGGTATGTGCAAGGGTGGGTTGAACGCAATGGAAGATTCGGCTATTGACATGTGGCACAGGCGTCTAGGCCACATGAGTGAAAAAGGACTTCATCTACTAGCGAGGAAGCAACTCCTTCCAGACATGACAGGTATGCCTCTCAAAACCTGTCTTGATTGTTTATCAGGGAAACAACATAGAGTTTCATTCATTAAAACTGCTTCTCATGTTAATAAAGTGCATGCATTAGATTTGGTTTATTCGATGTTTGTGGTCCTATGAGGACAAAACCTTGGGTGGGGCATTGTATTTTGTCACTTTTATAGATGATGCATCTGGAGGGTTTGGGTTTATGCTTTGAAATCCAAGGACGAGGTCTTTGGTGTGTTTAAGTTGTTTCATGCTATGGTCGAGAGAGAGACAAGTAGATCATGAAGTGCATCCGCACCGACAATGGTGGTGAATACATTGGCGACTTTCACGAGTACCGCAAGTCCTGGGTATACGGCATGAACAGACGGTTCCCAAGACCCCCAAAGATAATGGTGTAGGCCGATGCGAATGAATCGCACCATTGTTGAGAGAATTAGATGCATGTTATCCCATGCGAAGTTGCCCAAGACGTTTTGGGGAGAAGCAATGAGGCGGTGTATTTGATAAACAGGTCTCCATCAGCCCCGTTGAATGGAGAAGTACCTGAGAAGGTGTGGACTGGACAAGATCCATCGTACAGTCATCTCAGGGTGTTTGGATGGGCATCCGTTCACGTACCAAAGGACGAGAGGTCCAAGCTCGATATGAAGATCAGATAGTGTGTGTTTTTAGGGTACGGTGATGAAAAATTTGGTTACAGGTTATGGGATCCGACCGAGAAGAAGCTCGTCAGGAGCAGAGATGTGGTTTTCTTTTAAGATCAATGTATCAAAGACATTGGTAAGCCAGAGAAGAACCAGCCTAGTTCAGGTGAGCTAGAGGACATGGATTCGATTACTCCTCCCATGGTGCCTGATGACGGGGGAGTACAGCAAGGTGCAGAGGACGAGAGAGTTCCTTCAGAAGATGGACTGGGGAGCAAATCTCACTTGATCCACCTGTTGAGCCACAGGTGAGGAGGTCATCTAGGGACAGACAACCGTCTAAGAGGTACTCGCCGCATGAGTACATTTTGCTAACCGATGGGGGAGAGCTAGAAGATTATTCTGAGGCCCTAGCCGACGAGCATAGGGGGAGTGGCTGAAAGCTATGCAAGAGGAGATGGAATCCTTGCATAAGAACCACACCTATGATATGGTGAAATTGCCTAAGGGCAAGAAAGCTTTGAGCAACAAGTGGGTGTTCAGAAAGAAGATTGAGCAGAAGAATTCACAGACGAGGTTCAAGGCTAGACTTGTGGTGAAAGGTTTTGGTCAGAGGAAAGGCATAAACTTCGATAAGATATTCTCACCAGTGGTGAAGATGACATCCATACGGGTGTTGCTTGGGTTGGCGGCTAGCATGGATCTGGAGATAGAGCAGTTAGATGTTAAAACTGCCTTTCTCCATGGTGACTGGAAGAAGAGATCTACATGCACCAACCAGAGGGGTTCAAGTCAAAGGCAAGGAGCATATAGTGTGTAGGGCCGAGGAAGAGTCAGTATGGGTGAAACAAGCTCCACAAGCAATGGTACAAGAAGTTTGACTCGTTTATGTTGAAACATGGGTATGACGTAACGAGTCGGACCACTGTGTGTTCACGCGTAAGTTCTCGGATGGTGATTTCTTAGTTCGCTATTATACGTTGATGACATGCTCATCATGGGAAAAGACATCAAGAAGATCGACAGTCGAAACAGAGTTGGGCAAGTCTTTGCGATGAAAGACTTGGGCCCGCCAGACAGATCCTAGGAATGGAGATAACCCGTGATGAAGCGGACAGGAAGCTCCGTCATCACAAGAGCGGTATATTGAGAAAGTCCAGAGCGGTTCAATATGAATGTGGCTTGGCCAAGACTCACTAGATGGTCACTTCAGATTGAGCGACAGACAGTGTCCCAAGACGAAGGCAGAAGTGGAAGAGATGCAGAAGATACCCTACGCGTCAGCGGTAGGAAGTTTGATGTATGCTATGGTGTGTACACGCCCAAACATAGCATATGTGGTTGGTGTTGTCAGCCGATATCTTGCCAATCCCGGGCAAAGAGCATTCAAGGCGGCGGTGAAATGGATACTACGGTATCTAAGAGGCTCATCCAGTTGAGCCATGCTATGGTGACGGTAAACCTGTGTTGAGAGGGCTACACAGATGCAAATATGGCAGGTGACATAGATTCCAGGAAGTCTACATCGGGGTTCATGTTCACATTTGCAAGGGGAGCAGTTTCTTGGCAGAGCAAGCTACAGAAGGTCATAACATTGTCGACGACAGAGGCCGAATACATCGCAGTCACAGAAGCATGTAAAGAGATGCTTTGGATGAAAAGGTTCCTACAGGAACTTAGCCTAAAGCAGGAGGAGCACGTGGTCTATTGCGATAGTCGAGTGCTATACACTTGAGCAAGAATCCAAGTCCGCATTCCAAGTCAAAGCACATAGAGATTCGGATCACCGGATCGAGATACTTTGGAACAGAAGGTGTTACAGCTTGAGAAGGTCCACACGGATGATAATGGGTCGATATGATGACCAAGGCTTTGCTTAAAGGCAAGTTTGAGGTTTGTAGAAACCTGGCTGGCTTAAAGAAGGTGAATCCCTCCTGGGTCAAAAAGGGAGAGATTTGATGGGTTTTTTTGACCCGTTGTCCTTTCGCAACTGGGATAAGCAAAGTCCTTTCGCAACTAGGATGCGCAAGTCCTTTCGCAACTAGGATGCGGAAAGGAGTTTCTTAAAACTATAAAAAGGGGTTCCGAGGATTTTTCTACATATATTGTGTTGATGAGAAAAATACAAGAGGGCTATCAAAGGTGAGAGAGAGGGAGAAAGAGAGAGGAAGCTTATAAAAGAGAGGTTCTGCTCGGGGAGGTTTTTCTACTTTGCAATTTATATCTCAGCGCTTTTATGTCCTCATAATCGGTTAGATCTCTTCGTTTTCTCTATTTCTCTTATTGTTCATCCACTCCTGCGTGAGTGAAGAAGGTTGTAAACGTTCTACTTCATAGTGGATTGTTGATCTGGATGAGGTCCCGTGGTTTTTACCTCTTGAGGGTTTTCCACGTAAAAATCTCTTGTGTGGTGTGTGATTGATGCTTTGATTTATTTCATTGCTTTATTATCCATAATTCTGATTTGTTTCGGGAGGCTAGATCCTAAGGTTTGTGCAAGGCATCCCAACATATACCTCTTTCTATTCTTACTTAAATGGGTGTATGCGGGATTGAGATATATTTTAAGACTTTCTAAAAGAGTTCTAAGGGTTTCTAAAAGGATTTTAGGGTTTCTAAAGGATATAGCAAGGGTGAGATTCGAGGTTGTTCAAATCAGGTAAGTCATCTCTCTTTGTAATTTCTATTTTCATAGTAGAGATTTGTCGCTTTGTGTCGTGGTTTTTTCCCGCAAGGGTTTTCCACATTAAATCTGTGTTCTCTTGTGTGTGCTTGGTGTCATTGGATTGCTATCCTAGATCTAAATCTGCGTGATTCCGCGGGTCAAAATCCCCAACACATTATACATCCCAGATCTTCCCATCCGATAGATTGTTAGGGTCATCCCCCTTCTTCAACGGAAATCATGGGGCCCACTAATGGGGAATGGTAGATCAAGAGACTATTTTTATTATGATGAATTAGGACTCAAAAATTCCTTTGCAAATTGAGTGTATATTAATGGACATCAACACTCCTTAATCACCAAGCCCATTATCCAGTCAGTGTCCTTTGTTGGAGAATATACGCAGAAGCAATCTCAAGTTAAAATCAAACAATCAAGAAGGTAGAGAATACAGTTTTATATGAAAAAACAACACAGTACAAAGCAACAACGAATTTATTATGTAAATCAATATTACAAGGAATGTAAGAACTTAACAATTTGAGAATACACTCTAGACACCACAAAAACCCCTATATTTGGACTTCTCTTTACTCACCAAAAGTTATAAAACACATTTTCAATAAATTAATCATGAATTACAAACCCTTAAAAATAATTAAAATCAAAATAGAAAACATAACCTGTAATTTCATAAAACTGTATAAGTTAGACGAGGAGAACGCCAATCAGGTTGAGTGGCATTGACGTCTCATCGATGGGTATAAGCTACCTTCGGTCAAACCAAATTTGAGGTTAAAAACTGTCCTCCATTGGCTAAAAAATAGGATTTTTCGAAGGGATCGTGTGGACTCTCGATGAGATCGACGATTGCTCGATCGATTCGAGTAATCTGTCAATATCATCCACAAATCCAGTGATAACATCTTTTCTCTTTTTGAGCCATCAATCCACCACAACAGCTAAACTATAAACGACTAAGATCATTTCCCTACGTGCACACCAACTTGGGAAAAGATCGTGTACACACCAACTTGGTATGCATGTATCTCCGGCGATCAAGTAACGGTGGGGAGGAGAGTTGAAGTGCTCAATTTAAAATGCCTTTGGCGAACATTTTTCAATAATGTGCGTACTGACTCTGGGTGCTCTCGGAGCGCATAGAAGTCGGGTTCGTATATTCTAGAATATTCAAACCGTGGACCAGCAAACCCCGAAGAGAAAACTTGAAAATTTCATTGAAAATTACGTCTTCTCCGAGAAAGATGGTCAGCAATGGATGCGGATTGGGTACGACACCTGGATATGGACGGTCCAGCGAAGTATCAGTGGGGCCCACTGTGATGTATATTTTTTATCCACGCCATCCATTTATTTTAAAATATCATTTTAGAGTATAGGCCCAAAAATGAAGCAGATTGAAGTCTGAAGTGCACCACACCATTGGATGTAATGGGGATTGAACTCCTACCACTGAAAACTTCCTAGGGCCCACCGTGATGTTTATTTGCCATCCAACCTGTTCATGAGGTCACATAGACCTAAATGAAGGGAAAACATAAATACTGATCTAAAACTTCTGTTGGCACACAAGAAATTTTCAATGGTAGATTTTCAATCCCCAATGTTTCCTGTAGTGTGGTCCACTTGAGCCTTTAATCTATCTAATTTTTTGGTTTATGCAATAAAATGATATGCAACAATAGATGGACGGCATGGATAAGACATATATATATATATGTCAAGATGGACTCCACAGGTTCTGGTGTGGTAGTAGCAGTCTGCCTCCATCAACCGTGGCATTCGTCGTACTGCACGATGGAAACTAGACCATTGGTCAATAAATTTCGGCCGTTCATGCATCTATACATGTGTACCCCACCTGCTGGTCGAATAAAATCCTACCGTTGAATTCTTGGAAGGTGGACCTGTGCTCTGTTTGAGTTGTAGAAGAAATTACCGTTGACTAAAAAAATTGCTGATTAAGATTTCAAAATCATACGGCTCATCAAAATTTTCCATTATTAGCATGTACATAGTACATTAAAAAATATCTTGATATCATATACTTAATCCCTGGACCTGCCTCTTTTTTTTTTTTTTTTTTTTTAATTTTAATTTTTATTTTTAAATCATACGATTAAAATGATCTGATGAAAGCGATGAACGGCGTGGATAAGACACCTACATCACTTATCCACTTACATCACTTTGGGCCCCACAGAGCCCTTCCCAGACAACCGACTATCCGTCACATTCTTTGCGTGGAAGACTTCCAACCACGCAGTCAATTCAGGTTAACTGCAATAACTCGCACGTGCGTAGGTGCAGGATCCAAGCCCCTCATCAGATGGTCCACACCTGATGAGCCGTTTGAATCTTGCACGTAGGTACGTGTTGCATCGAGTAAGGTATGAAATGATTCCCTCCTGTTATGTCCATTTGAAATCTACTCCGTCCATCAGTACTATGGCCAATGTTAGAATGAAAGCCTACAAATGAAGCAGATACAATTACCCAAGTGAGCCACACCACAGGAACAGTGGTATGGATTGCCCATCATTAAAGGTTCTAAGGGCCGTCGTGATGTATGGATTTTATTCACACCGTCCATCCATTTCCATATCATTTTAGATTATAAACCAAAAAATGAGGCAGATCCAATAGCCAAGTTTTCTTCTAGGAAGCAGCGATGTTACTGACACCCTATGCCAAAATCTTCTTAAGGCCCACCGTGATGGTTAACTACCACAAACATGTTCAAAACGTTACATAGAACTGGATGAAGCGAAAATGCAAATATAATTTTGATACAAAACTTCCATGGCCCCCCAAAAAAATTCAATGTATGTGTTTAATCCCTACTTGTGTGGTCCACTCGAGTCTTGGAACTGCCTCATTTTTGGGCTTATGATTTAAAATGATATGGAAGAATGGATGGACGGTGTGGATAGAACCCTTAAATTACGGTGGCCCCTCAGAGGCCCTGTCCGTTCCAAGGTAGGGATGGGTAGGTGTAGTAACAAATCCACGTCGCTTGCTGAAGCAGTGAGGCTACATCGAATCGCCTTATGAAAAGGGGTATCGATGATGGGCGCTTCCATCCACCTGTCTCCTTTTGGTGTGGCCCACTTGGGTCTTGCATTTGAGACTTTCATCATAAGCTGTGAAACTGATGGATGGAATGGATTTCACTCTCAAATAGAGGTGGGCCCCACGGACTGTGAGGCAGGAACTCCGAAACTCGCCTTCCGCGAGTGTCTTCGCAGTCCGCGTGGCACTTCCTAGCAGGTCGTAGCGGCCGAAATGGAGGAGCATGAGAAAGGCCGTCGTGGAAAATACGCATTCGCCTTCCTTTCATACCCTAGAGGATCCCCGCTTCAGAAAAATGCCACTGTCTTTGTCCAATATTACAGAAATGGCATTTGGGACCTGCGTTCCGATGCTGGTCACTTTGCAAGTTAGTCACCTGCGTGTGTAGATCTACTCATCTATACACCTATTCATTCACCTGCGTGTACGCTGGCCGTACTGACTAAAACTGTGTGGGTCCTACCGTGATTTATTTATTTTATCCCCTCCGTCCATCTATCTCATTATATAATTTTAGGCTTCCACACCACATGAAAGAGTATGATTTGAACATCTATCTACCGTTGAAAATTTCTTATGGCCATGGAGGTTTTGGAACAAGCTCATATTTTTGTTTTCCCTTCGTATATGTATCTTCATGATCTTATGAACAGGTTATATCACAAATCAATATTACTTTGGGCCGCAGAAGGTTTCAACAATGGAAATCATTATTCTCAAGGTTTCTTGTGGTGTGGTCCATTTAAGCTTAGGATATACTTCAATTTTCGGATCAACCTACAAAATGAGGTGGAAAAACAGATGGACGGCGTGAATCAACCACAAACATTCACAGTGGGCCCAACAGTACTAAGCAACTAAAATACATGATCTATGTTGATGGATGGTCACGGATGGACCTGATTTTTGGTGCGTCCATCATGACTCTATCCACACATATACTATGGATGGTCCAAACCCTCCCATTTAAGTCAACTTATCGACTGTACAGGCCGTAAGTTATTCATCCTACACGCAGCAAGCATGCAGGCTAATCCGGACCGCTCGATCTGAGGGTCATGGTGGATAAAGTGGAACCCAAAATTGCAAACATCGAATGACAGATCGGATCATGCCAGTTGAATTTTGGACCATCCCTATTGGGTCTAATAATCCATTTGACGTTCAACAATTAGATGGTTAGGATCACACGTTCATTGCATTCTTGAGATATGGGTTCGAAAAATGTGTATGAAATATTGAAAAATAAAAAATAAAATAAATTTAATTATTTTTGTTTCACTATATTGAATTTGTGTTCATCAATCATGAAGCATCCACTTAAAAACAATTTAACACAGCAACAGTTTTTCTTGTAGAATCAAACAATATGTGTGTTAACAATATCTTAAGATAAAGATACTATCAGGAGGGTATGATGGATGAGGAGCGCAACCAGATTGCCTGAGCCCATGCCTGAGCATGCATGTACCTGCGTTTCAAGATGCAACCCAAGCATCATAATATCCAAAGTTCGGAGCAACACGTAAAATACAATTTTCTTCCTTTCATTTCTGATGTGAGACAAAAGTATATGCTGCATTTATTAATTTGGAAATTTTAAAAAACATTTTGGTGGCACAACGAAAATCCTAACATCTTTGAATATTTTGATTATTCAAAAACCATGTTAGAATCGGGATTAGTAGAGTCTTGATGTCAAACGGATGGTTGCACGTTAGCTTTTTGGTTCATCCTTCTGCTGCCATTCATTTTACCGGCCCCTAGGATATTCGGCTGTACAGGTTCAGCTCATGATTGTGGATTTTAAACCATTGATCCTTGCAAATTCTTTTGGACCTTACAAGATTTGCCATTTTCTCTCCATTGAAGGCCGTCCATTACTGTATTTCTTTTCCCTTCCGTCCATTTGTGGGCACCAATTGAAGGGATAGGATCATCCGAATGAGGAGAATTTTAGCTCAAGGTCCATCAGGTGGGACTCATTAAGATACGAACAATGGGCTCTGGTCTCGTTTTGTACCTCTACTCATAATTGCTACTTTAATAAGCTCTCTCTCTTAGTTCGTATTTTAAATAAACTTGTTTATTAAAATTACTTTTCGAAATTTAAAAAGTTATTATTTAAAATAAGTATATTTTGTGAAACATTTAAAAAAGAGCTATTTTTTTGTATTTCTTTTAATAAATAGTGGATATGCTTTTTAAAACTATGAAAGCATTGTTGTAAAGCACTTCATGTAATTGTTTTAGTAAATCTCATCATCTATAGGCCATGCCCAAATGGGTTCCATGGATTTGAGGGGATGAACCCATGGATTTGAGGGGATTTTAAATCCCCTTCTTGTTTGGCACAATAAAGTAATTAAAGATTTTAAATCTAAGGTGCTCAAAGGAGTTTGAAATTCATGATGAGAGCATGTAAAATCCTTTTAAGAGCTGCACATATAACATATATGTTATTGGAATATTGTCCTATTTGGGACATGACCCACTAATGACGTCCCAAAATAATTAGATTATCAATTGCATCACTATAATTGCCTTAATATGATGATTAGCACCATCCAAATATTGTTCATGTAAATCAACAATACAAATTTATCGATTAGTCACTTGGATGTGATTTTGTACTTGCGGCTCATTTGAGACTTGGAATTTAATCATTTTCGGGCAAAGTATATATTTTAGTGGACATATTGCAACTATTGTATTAAACATTATAAATGTTCACTAATTAGAGATATTAAAGTTGATAATCAAGGTTCCCAAATGGACTCTTATGTTTTAAGACATATGGTCATCCATTATGTCAGAACCCAAATGCCCCCTTATTATTATAGGTTGAATTCTAGAAGCCCACATCCCAAGTTCACCTGTGCAAGATCCCAGCCGTTAAATCTGACTTAATGCACATGCATTTTGGCTTAAAAGTTCTATATGGCTGGCTCCAAGTGAATAGTGTATTGAGTAAACTCAGTTGGGCTTACAGTGACTTTCTCAATTACAATCACTTTGTCCATCCATATTACCAAATAATTTTAGGACCACACCTTGGCAAATAGTGTGAATTAAATGTCTACTAGTAAAAAAATAATTTTAAGAGTGATGAAAGTCTTACATCAAGCTGATATTTATATTTTCCGGTCGTCCATGTTTGTGTGATCTTATAAACATTTGGACAACAAATAAACATTACGGTGGGCTTATCAAGGTTTTAATGGTGGAAATCATTATTCCTGCTTTTTTCTGTCATGTGATTCACTTTAGCTTTGGTTATAGTTCTATTTTGGGCTCAACCCCTATAATAAGCTGGAAATACGGATGGACGGCTTGGATAAGCCGCATACATTCAAGGTGGGCCCAACAGAGTTTACTCAGTACGATTTGTACGAGGAAATCGTACTGAGTAACTCAGAAGGCAATCCGGTTTCAGGCTGGCCATCCTTTCTTTCTCGAGTTCTCGTACACGTGTGGTCCATCAATGCGTGGATACGACATAACCCTGGTGGGCCGTATGTGATCAGCGGCCCGATCTCGCAGGCGTGTGCCGCGAGTCCCCTTCATTCCATTTAATCCGAGAGAATCGCCCTAGCATTTCACCTACGTAATTTATAGAAAACACAGGGGCATTTTCGTCTCCACACCCTTTATATATACCACCAGATCGATCTCGTTGGACAGGGTCGGCGTTCAACTCCCATTCTGTCGCCAAACCCCGTCTCTCTCTCTCTCTCTCTCTCTCTCTCAATGGCTCTCTCTGAAAGCTCTCGCCAATCCCTCCTTCCTTCCCATCTCTACTCATCTCCTTCGTCCCAAGGCCTAGATCTGCAGAAATTCCTCCACAGAAACCCTAGCTTCACGTCGTCTCCATCTCCATCTCCCTCAAATGGAGTTCCCAAGGCCTTCATCGTTCCAGCGCCAAGCGAGCCCGGCAAGATCGAGATGTATTCACCCGCTTTCTACGCCGCCTGCACCGTCGGTGGTATCCTAAGCTGCGGCCTTACTCACACGGCCGTCACGCCTCTCGATCTCGTCAAGTGCAATATGCAGGTTTGCTTTCGTTGCTTTAGTGTTTTGATTTTGGCTCAGAAGCTTCGACTTCATTTCTTTTAGGTTTCTTGCTTGGATGTGATGTTTCTGTGTCATTTGTGGTCAGATCTGTTTGGATCTTCGATCGGACCTTCGATCTCTAAATTTCTAGGTTTATTATTATTATTTTGTTGATTTTGTCTTGATTGGGGTTTGATTTCTTCATTTCTAGGTTTTCAACTACCACTTGATGGATCAGAGCGTTGGTTTATAAATATCACGATTTCCTTCTTATTTTATATTTTTGGTTTTTGATCCTGGATCGTAAATTAGATTGACGATTCTTTGGTTTCTCCTTTAACTTTTGATTTTTCCAGTTTTAATGATAGTCGTATGTGATCAGATTGTTGCTTTGACGTCTTCATTTATAGTAATTTTGGCCGGACCCTAGTTGGATTTCGGTTTTGACTTGTATTGGTTGTTAAATTTCTTGATCTCTGCGGTTTCTGCCTCTCTTTAGTTGTTTCCTTCTTTAATCTGGACGTCTGATGTTGGATCAGAGCTTATATTTTCTTATTTTAGGTTTATGCTTCTTTTTGATGTTTTGATTTGACGGTTATTTGCTATTCTCAGTGAGCTCAATTGAATTAGGGGTATCATTTGCCAGTGATCTCTTTTGAATTCCTTGTTGCGGGAAATTGAGCAATTTTCCTTGAAGGAAACTGTCATTAGAATGATAGTTTTCATTCAAGGAAACTTGGGAGTAGCACCAATGGGTAATAAAATGAAGGAATAATACTTAGATGGTCTGACAATGTGCAATAGAGGCCCAAACAGTTGAAGCCTCTATAAGGGCAAGGGGACTGCCCAAAGGGATGTTGGTGTAGTGAGAAGATCTTCAATGACAGAGTGGAATGTCGGAACGGGATTGTGTTGCCGGCCCCAATTAGTTGGATAAGGCTTATTAGATGATGAATGATGATTTGATGCTTGGATTAAAACAGAAGTAGGGGATCCACAGGATTCTATGGATTCTGTGGTTTTTATTCTCGATTCCATTAATATTGATGTTATTCTCATTTTGATGCTTCTATATTTGGATCTTGTTAGTGGTTGAATTTGGTTGCATTAGTCTTTCTGTTCACATCCATGTTCCAAGTTGAGCTTTCCACACGTCTAAACAACCTATCTGTTGACATCAATGAGATTGATATTAAGGTTGTCTTGCCTTGACATTAACCTTTGGGATGTTTGCAGAAATAATCATCTGTTTGGGTTGATATTGAGATATTCTGCATTGGATTGTTTGTTTGGGTTCTCGATCTTCGTCTTGGTTGATCTGTTTGCTTTGCTTCTCATGGATTCCTACTAATATTGTCCTCTGCTTGTCTCTTCAGATTGACCCTGCAAAGTACAAGAGCATCTCCTCTGGCTTTGGCGTGTTGCTCAAAGAGCAGGGACTTAGAGGTTTCTTCAGGGGTTGGGTGCCAACACTGCTTGGTTACAGTGCTCAGGGTGCCTGTAAGTTTGGCTTCTATGAGTTCTTTAAGAAATACTACTCCGACATTGCTGGGCCAGAGTATGCAGCCAAATACAAGACCTTGATCTATCTTGCGGGTTCTGCATCTGCTGAAGTGATCGCTGATGTTGCCCTTTGCCCAATGGAGGCAGTTAAGGTCAGGGTGCAAACTCAGCCTGGATTTGCGAGAGGATTGTCTGATGGGTTGCCTAAGTTTGTTAGATCTGATGGCGTTCTCGGGTATGTATTTTCTTCGCTGTTTCTTCTGTTTTTTAAGTCAGGGACCTTGAAGCTGTAAAATGTTGTTTTCTGATGCTTCTATACTTGCACAGGTTGTACAAGGGAATTGTTCCTCTTTGGGGACGTCAAATTCCATGTAAGCAGAGATGTTCTCTTAGCTTGTTTTACATTTGCGGCCTTCCTTTATTTATACTCATTGATTACTTAAACACATACTTATCCTATAGAAAGTTATCCAGAGCACTGCTTTGGATAGAAAAGGATCATAGAAGTATGTTTGGCTGGATCATGTAGATTCTTTTCTCATTGCTTTGAATTTGAATTATTTTGCATAGTAGAGATGAATTGGGAAAGCAATTGGTTAGTATGGATGGTTGTAGCGTGGTTCTTCATATATTACCACAGCTTCATTTCTCTTTGAGAGCACATTTGTTTTCCTTAACATTAAATCTTGCTTATTTTATGCATGCATGTGCATGTGTGCCTTTATTTTACCATTCTTTGCGCATTGGCTTGTTAGTTTTTATCATTTGGTTATGTCATTTTTGATCATCTTCATTGTCAGCATAATCATCATCATAATAATCTAAGCCTTGTCCCAATTAATTGGGGTCGTCTACATGAATCGTGTTATGCAATTCCACTCTATCAAGGGTCAGGCCTTCAGTTATAGCATTGGTCATCTAGTCGTTTCTCACTACCTCCATTCATGTCCTTTTGGGCCTTCCCCTCACCCTTTTAGAGCCTTCAACATGTACCAATGTACGCCTAACTGGTGTGGTTCTTGGTCTTTGTTTCGAACAAAAATGAGATATTTGGATATCTTTTTTTTGTTTGAAAATTTTATGTTAGTTCATGCTTACTACAGGTGTTTACCCACATGTTGCAGTTCAGCTTTCTCTTTGTTTTTATTCTATTTGTGTGTAGTGTTGAATAAACCATTATGTTATGTTACTTACTGAACTACTGTTGTGGGAGTCGCGCAGTGTTGTGATTGAGTTTGATGATACTGTTTCTCAATGAATGCATATGTATGTCTCACACTTTAAGTGCCTGTTAACCATTCAAGTATACAGTTAGGCTAGCTGTTTATTTTATCCCTAAAAAAGTAAACAGTTTGACTGAAGATATGATCCGTGATAGAGTGGAATGGCAGAACCTGATTCGTGTGTAGCTGGGCCCAATTAGTTGGGATAAGGCTTAGATGATAAATTGTTGTTTCTCAACTTAAACCCCTTTCTTCTCTGTGTTGAAAAAGATGCCTTTTTTATCCACTTCTGTGGAAAACAACCCTCATTGGATACCAATTGTAAAGCTTTGCTATTAGTGAACCTTATTACTCTGATAAAGTATGGACCATAATGTGTTCCCCATTTGCTAGAGTTTTTCCCTTCTTGTTGTGGGATAATGTGTGATCTGCTTATCCGCATTTGAACTTCAATTATATGGTGGTAAGATTCATGATTTGGGCTTACTTTCATGTTTTGGGATAATGAGATGCTCCAAATATTAAAATGGTGCAACTTTAGTTTAAAAACTCCACACCTTTGGTTTTGGGTAATGGCATTCTGTAGAATCATTTGTGTCTCCAAGTAGAGTTGAATAATATCCATGGAAAAACTTTAGTGATCTTCGTTCGCTCTTTGTAGTTGATCACCAGATTTACCTTTTTTAATATTTATATGTACAAGGTGCAAGTGGTCATTCGAACATTAGTGATCTTCGTTTGCTCTTTGTTGTTGATCACATCATGCAGCGGATGGCCTAGAAGTAAGGGCAGAAAAATAACTGTATATTCGAAGTTTCGACCTCGACGACGACGTGATCGACGATGATGGATACGATGTTGACGACACATACGATGTAACTCCTTGATCCGTGTTTGTTTCTTTGTTCTGTAATGTCTGTAGTGGAAGATAAAGGGAAGGGGATAATCGGGGAGCAGATAGAAACTAATGGAGAGGGTGACTGGATGTCAGCTCCCTCAAGGAATAGGAACCCTAAACCGTTAGGGGACGGCCGCTGCAAATATGCTTCATTCCCGACGCTCATTGTCAAGGGCCTCTAAATCTTGAAAGGATTTTTGGCCGAGTCCCTAAAATCCCTGGGGATTCTTCTTTCCCCGACTTTAGGCCTATAAGCCTCATTGGCAGCCCGTACAAAATTCTGGCTAAAATCCTATCCTTACGTCTAGCCTCTGTGATGGATAGGTTGATATCCAAGTATCAAAACGCCTTCATAAAAGGCAGGCAGATCATCGATGGTGCTCTGATAGCGAATGAAGTTCTTCATACCTGCCATAGGGTTGGGATCAAATATGTTTTCTATAAACTCGACATAGAGAAGGCTTACGATCATGTCGATGTCGACTGAGATTTCCTTCATTATATGCTCCTTCGAATGGGTTTTGGCCAGAAATGGAGGACGTGGATGAAGGCTTGCGTTGAATCGCCTCTCTTTTCGATCCTCTTAAATGGAACGCCGAAAGGTTTCTTTCCAAGCACTAGAGGCCTTCGTTAGGGTGACCCTCTTTCCCCCCTTCTTTTCCCGATGATTGCGGGGGCCTTATCTCAGATACTGCTTAAGGGCCAAAATGCTGATCTTTTCAAAGGTATCTCGATGCCAGGGGTCGACTTGCCGATTACTCATGTTCAATTCGCAGACGACACTCTGATCACCTGTGTAGCAGACGCTGAAGCCATTGATAACCTGCACACAACTTTCAGATGTTTCGAGGCTGTCTTTGGCTTACGTATCAACATGGCAAAGTCCAAAATATTTGGACTTAATGTTTCAGATTTGGAGCTAACCTCCTTTGCCTTAACTTTAGGTTGCTCTACTGCCTCCTTTACGACTCTCTTCGTGGGGCTTCCCCTTGCCATTGGCTCCCCTCCAATTTTGATGTGGGACAAGGTGGTTGAGAAATTCCAAAAGAGTCTGTCCACTTGGAAATGCAGACTTCTGTCTATGGGGGGTAGACTCACTCTTATAAAAGCTGCGTTGTCAAACATCCCTATATACTTTATGTCCCTATTTCCTTGCCCGTCTGCGGATTTGCGTAAGATTGACAAGCTAAGGAGGTGTTTCAATGACAAAAGTTCCTCGGTTTATGCAGTTTGGGAGAGGGCGACGCATCTGGTTGCTGAGTGGTCTATTTTAGTTGATGGGCTCTCTAGTCTTGATCTTTTGTTTCTAATTTCCTAGTTGTTCTGCTATCTCAGCAGCCCTCTTTGTTTCCTGTTTTCCTTTTTTTTTTTTTTTCCAATAAAATTTCTCGTTATCTTTAAAAGAAAGAGGGATTTCCTGTGGAGCGACAAAGAAAACCACAAGAAATTCCACCTTCTCGACTAGAAAGAGGTCTGCTTCCATTTTCATGACGGAGGTGCTAGCGTTAAAAATTTGAGGGTGATGAACAAGGCTCTCCTTGGCAAATGGACGTGTAGACTCGGTTCATAATCTCAAGCTCTATGGAATATGATCATCAAAGGGAAGTATGGGTCGTCCTCGGGAGGATGGTGGACGAGGGACTTTTCCGCTTACAGGGCGTCTTGCATTTGGAAAGGTATCATGCGCTGCAAGAATCCGGTGATTGAGAATGTTGTGTACCAATTGGGAAATGGGTCGTCTATTCGGTTTTGGGAGGATCGATGGCTCGGGGATACAAAGTTAAAGGAAAACTTCCCTGCCATTTACTGTCTTGCAGTTAACAAATCTGGCACTGTCGACAAATTTTTCACCATTTCGGAGTTGGGTGTGGTTTGGGACATTAGCTGCCGAAGACATCTTCACGACTGGGAGATCCCTCTCCTAGCCAATCTTTACCTCTGCTTATCCACGGCTACTCCTTCCCATTCCGAGCTTGATAGAATCCTATGGTCCAAAGATAAATCCTCCCTCTTCACGGTGAAGTCTCTCCATACACTACCCTTACACCCCCTCCCTCCTCATGGTGAAGTCTCCATATACTACCCTTACACCCCCCTCCCTCACATCCTCGATCTCCTCGTTTATCTGGAAATACCGTCCCCCCAAAAATCATTTGTTTTGCCTGGCTTGCCTCTAGGAACCGGATCCTCACCGTAGATAACCGTATGAAAAAGGGTATGTAGCTCACCAATATTTGTCTTTGTTGCATGGTTTGTGATGAATCTGTTGTCCTCCTGCTCGTGCATTGTCCGCTCGTCTCTCAGATTTGCCAGGATTTCTTCTCTTGTTTCGGCATTGTCGGCTGCGTGCCTGATACTGCCTCCTCTTTTCTCGCTTATTGACATGGTTTCAAGTTGGGTAAAATCACTTCCAAGGTTTGGAGAATGGCTATTATGGCTATCTGGTGGGCAGTTTGGAAGGAGCGGAACGATACGTGTTTTAACAACGTGCAAGCTTCGGCCGAAACTGTGGGATCGAGAGCGAAGCATCTTCTTATCGAATGGGCATCTAATGTTGCTTGTCTAAAAGATTTCAATTTTCTGCTGTTAGGCTTGTAGTTTTTTCTGTTGCTGTGTTTTCGCTCTGCTATCTCAGCAGGCCTTTGTTTCCTTTTCTTTTTTATAATATATTCTTGTTGCTTTTTTTTTTTTTTTTTTTTTAAAGGTGCAAGGGGTCATGTTTCTTATGTGGCTGTCTTTTTTTTTTTTTTTTTTTTTTTTTTTATAAAAACTTCTGAACATGAGCCAACAATTGATTGGTGTTGGCTTTTCCAACACATGCACTTGGACTTGCATGAACTCAAGTACTCATAACTAATGATTGTGTCCATTTTTTAAGACCCCCCTGTTTGAAGCACTCTGCAGCTGTGGCATACTGCCGTACGCTCCTTGCCACGAGAATGTAATGATCATTTAGATTTGATGCATAATTAACACTCCTAAATTCTCTGTTTTCCTCTATGACTCTCCTTGGTACCATTTATATATCTCTAATCAAACTGTTGAGACAGGGCATGATTACCTCAATAGTCAGGCTAGCCTTCCAATAACGCAAGTTTTCTCACTTTAAATATTCGAGAAATTTAGGGGTCGTTTGGATTCCTGTAATTTTTTTAGTTGTAAACACATTACACCTGTAAAAAGTTTCAGGTGTAATCGGTTTACATGCTATTCTGTTTGGCTTTTAAGTGGTAATCTGTTTACAGGAAGACAGATTGTGTGTTTGGCTAGCCTCTAAAGCGTGTACAATGGATAAAGTAGGTATTCATACCATACAGCTTGGGCGGTGAACCTTCCAAAATCCACAAATCACACAAGGACTTGATTTTTTTTTTTTTTTTTAGAGCCCTAGGAGAGCATTAAAGCATGCACACACTAAATGGATTGTATGTTTTCCACCCATCACAGTGGGCCCCAAATGCAATCTAGACATTTTTAATGGTGGACGTCCCATGCTTCCCTCATGTGGTCCATTTGATAATGTGGCTGTCCTGACTTTCAAGGCAATCATGCCTAGAGTAGGGCGTTAACAGACGTAATAACTATGTTCTCCTTCCGCACCTAGTTCTTCTTGGAATCTGGTCATGGTTTTCAAGATTTTAAGTGTGCGTAGAGCAAAGCATCCTCTCTGCTTGAGTCTTCTCCTTCTTATTTTTGAATGGAGTTGCACTCCAATGATGTGGTTCACAAACAATCATGCATAGAATAAGCCATTATCTCACCATTTAGACATACATTGTCTGTTTTCCTTCCGCACCTAGTTCTTCATGGAATCTGGTCATGATTTTCAAGATTTTAAGTGTGCGTAGAGCAAACCATCCTCTCTGCTTGAGTCTTCTCCTTCTTATTTTTGAATGGAGCTGCACTCCAATGATGTGGTTCACAAACAATCATGCATAGAATAAGCCATTATCTCACCGTTTAGACATACTTTGTCTGTTTTCCTTCCTCACCTAGTTCTTCATGGAATCTGGTCATGATTTTCAAGATTTTAAGTGTGCGTAGAGCAAACCACCCTCTCTGCTTGAGTCTTCTCCTTCTTAATTTTGAATGGGGCTGCACTCCAATGATGTGGTTCACAAACAAACACGCATAGAATAAGCCATTATCTCACCGTTTAGACATACATTGGCTGTTTTCCTTCCACACCTAGTTCTTCATGGAATCTGGTCATAATTTTCAAGATTTTAAGTTTGCATAGAGCAAACCATCCTTTCTGCCTGAGTAGTCTCCATTTTACTTTTGAATGGAGCTGCACTCCAATGATGTGGCTCACAAACAATCATGCCTAGAATAAGCCATTATCTCACTGTTTAGACATGCATTACCGCACCTAGTTCTTCTTGGAATCTGGTCATGGTTTTCAAGATTTTACGTGTGCGTAGAGCATACCATCCTCTCTGCTTGAGTCTTCTCCCTCTTACTTTTGAATGGAGCTGAACTCCAATGACGTCGCTCACAAGCTTGCCTCCTTGCTTGGTCTAATGACACTTTTGGACATCTATATATTGGGAAATTATTAGATTTGTGTGATCGATATGCTCTAACATGGTTGATTGTGCATGACTGAAGAATCCCCTGGGTTGGAAGATCCCCTTCATTCAAGTCAAACACTGTCATTAAAAGAAACAGCAGTAAAATGGCAATAAAGGCAATTGAGGTAAAAAAGAGAAAAACAGCAAGCGGCTGGAATGAGAAAAGGTCGATGAAGATGGTTAGAACGATGTAGCATGGTCCTGAAAATGGCCAATGCTATGTGGTTAGGATATAGTCTGGACATCTTTTGTATTGACCCCCATCTTCTGGGGCTCCTCTGATCAATGTTCTGAATGACTGATTTGTGGACCCCAATTCTATGTGATCGCACGTAACTCCTTTTGATGTTCATCATCTGACATCTAACTGTATCATGCTACAATTGCATCTATAGCTTTGCTGTGTGATCCTGACTTCCTATGAGCTTTATGCTTTGTTTTGTATGTTTTAGGAAAGTATATCTGTGCAGAAAGCACCCTGCTGACACATGCCCTTGTCTTCGTCTCTATCTTTCTCTCAAAAAAAAAAGAAAAAAAAGAAGACACGCTCGTCTTTAGCCGGATGATTAAATGCGTCACCCTGTCTTTTATACCGCAGTTTTAAAACTTGAGAACTTGACTTCAAAGTCTGTAGAGCTGATTTAACTAGTTTTTACTGAGCCTGAACCCCAGGACTTGGTTATGTTTCATGTTTAGAGTCTCGGTGTGTTTAATTATGTTCTTTCCCCTCCTTTTAGAGCCGAAATGAGTTGACTCAACTGAGTGGCACGTTTGAGTTGAATCGAGTGGATTGAGTAAACCAAGTTGAGTAGACTCAGGTGAGCGAAGTGGATTTTTTTTTTTTTTTTTTCGTGTTTTCAGACAAGGATTTATACCCTTACATGACACCTTTCCCTGCACCTATTTCTTCTTGGGATTTTTTAATGGTTCAATGTCTTGTGTGCATCTTCAGAGATCAAGAAACAATTGCAGGAAATGATGCACTGAAAGAACTAATGAACGGTCACATTTGACTGCGAGTGTTCTAGTGTTAAGCAGAAATGTGAAATGCACATTGGGAAATGGGAAACAAGAGATGTTTGTTTTTGCTAGGAAACAAGTTCATCATAATTATCAACGAGCTTGCTTTTGAATGGAGTTGCATTCTGGTGGTGATGCATCATACTTGTCTCGTTCAGCTTCATGGTCATTCTGGTGAAATAATAAGTTTCAACCACATTGTTAAAAAGATGTGAAATTACTTCCATGTTTGTCCATATAGTTTATGATGGCAAGTTAACATATGATGTGCATCTGGTTAAATGAATAAAATCTGATAACCTGAGAAACAATATAGATAGGTGTGAGACAACTGAAAGATATTTATTTTTCTGTTTTCCAACAATTTTATCTTAGTTGTTCTGTTCTAAAACCAAATGTGTAAATGCAGATACCATGATGAAGTTTGCATCATTTGAAACCATTGTAGAGATGCTATACAAGCATGCCATTCCTACACCAAAGGACCAGTGCAGCAAACCTTTTCAACTGGGTGTGAGCTTTGCTGGTGGCTATGTTGCTGGTGTCTTCTGTGCCGTTGTTTCTCACCCTGCTGACAATCTCGTGTCTTTCCTGAACAATGCGAAGGGAGCAAGCGTGGGTGATGTGAGTCATCTTTTTCTTTTGTGCTTTGATGCCCTGATGCAAATGTACACTGTAGATGGTTATCCTTTCCTTTTTTTTTTCCCTTTCCCGATTACTTTGTGCGGCTCTGCAACTGAGTATGAGGCTTTTATTCATCTTTGCAGGCTGTGAAGAAACTTGGATTGTGGGGTCTTTTCACCCGTGGTCTTCCTCTTCGAATCGTCATGATTGGAACCCTGACAGGTGCACAATGGGGGATCTACGATGCCTTCAAAGTTTTCGTTGGCTTGTAAGTTCTTCACAAAAGCAGCTAATTTATTTCTTTCATTCTTTTTCCTTGTTTATATCTTAGGGTGTGCTTGGTTGCGCAAGATATCATGAAATTTCATGAAGAACGAGTCCAATTTGGTGCAACCAAGCACACCCTTATAATATAGTTTTTGCTATTTGCCTATAGAAAACATGGGAGTAAAACTATCTTAAAAAAATAAAAATTATGGGAGTAAAACTGAACTTAATGACCTTAATGACCACAACCAAAAGATAACAAAGATAGAATGATCTTATCCTTCCAGTGGTTGTCCCTTCCCTCATACAATGCAGACTGCTGCCAATAATGTTGTTTCTTGTCCATTTTGAATATGGGTGGCAATGGGTGAGTAAAACTGAACTTAATGACCTTAATGACCACAACCAAAAGATAACAAAGATAGAATGATCTTATCCTTCCAGTGGTTGTCCCTTCCCTCATACAATGCAGACTGCTGCCAATAATGTTGTTTCTTGTCCATTTTGAATATGGGTGGCAATGGGTTTGGCTAGTCCATCAGGTCCGGCCTTTTATGGAACTGTCTCAGATTGGACCTGGACTCCTAGGCCCTTTGGGTCTTGAAGTGTGGGCTTGTTTGGTAATCGGGTGATGGGCCAAGCATGGGCATAATGGACTTTCTGACATGTTGATCAATGGGGAACTGGCCAATGGATATCCATGTTGGAGTTGAGCACAGTACAGCAGAGAAAGAAATTGTCATGCTGTGATGGGGATATGTTTATATAAAGAATGACTGAAAATTATCTAATGGAGATGAAGAAAGAGAATGGAAGTCTGAAGCTCATCCTATTTCTTTTGTTCTGATGTTCAGGCCAACCACGGGTGGGGTTGCTCCGGCGGCAGCTGCTGCACCTGCTCAAGAACTTGCAAAAGTGTAATAGCTATGCCTGATCTCAGGCAAATGGCCGTTGTATTTTGAACCTGCGGAGGGGAAAAAGAAGCCTCGGAACCATGGTAATAAACAATAGGTATTTTGCTGACACTGCTTGCTTCAATGCCAAGTAGGTATTGTATTCTTTTTTGAAACATAGTATTCTTTTCAACCTTTCCTTTTTTTTTTTTTTTTTTTTTGGAATTTTAGGAAGGGTGGTTTTGATCTCACCCTTCCAACCTCGACAGAACTTGGACACAGAGTAGGATGTTCTGGCATTAGAAATGAAACCGAAATAACGACAGATTGGGAGTATGATCCGTCTGCTTGTACTTGAATCATTATATTTCTTCCCCCCCCCCCTCCCTTTTTGGGTATGCCATTACCATTTTCTCCTCGCAAGTGAGATAGAAGCCGAAATTCCATTTTACAGATTTTACTTATCTGCCCAATGCTGTTGTGTACTTTGCAAGCGCCTTATCTATTCGACTTGTTTCGGCAATTTATTTTGGCTATTGAGTTCCTATTCCAAGAGTCTGATCAAGATTGGATAGATGGTATGGTCATGAGATTTGAAGTTCCATTACCCTTTCTAAATATCAGAACAGTTATCATTTTCTTTTTTCACCTTTGATAGATAGTGGAGAAATGATCAGGGCCTACCGTGGTTTGTGTTGGCCACATAACTCGTGAATCAGGTGTGGCCTACTATCATTACGGAACGTCCCAGAGAAATCAGCTAGTCCAACCATCAGTTGGGCCCCATGAAGGTTTGTGTTTGGATATGAAATGAGCTAGTCCAATCATCATATGGGCCCCATGAAGGTTTGTGTTTGGATAGGCCTTATATGTGTGTGTTCACGTTCTAACGTTTAGAGCTGCCACAAATGATGAATGACAACGAAACATGTATCTCGAATTTAGAATTAATTAGCTCTTATACCTAAGAAAAAAATAAAAAGAAAATAACAAAGCCAGAGTTTCTAAGCATTTAGGTAAAATATCCAAAAAGCTAGAAAGAAATATCTACACCAAACGTTTCCACTGTTTGGCGATGTTGAAATTGAGACAAATAGCTATTTTCCCGTAAGCCTCTTGGGTGAGATGAATGCGGTCCCAATGGAAGTATTTTTCGGGGCGAGGGCACACCGGAACACCCTGCATACCACACATGCTAAATGGATTGAAGTTGTAAGCGCCACCAATTCTATCTGGAACATTGGAAAGAAACCCTTAGTGATTGTTATCTAATTGAAATCATAAGAGCTAGATTGCTATCACCTAAGTGGCCAGTTTGCCCATGTTATTTGCATGAGATGAGTTTTTCTACATGAGAGGGACGTGACTTGCACTTACCTTTAGCTTAAGCACGGTTAATAATCTCTATTAGCGTATTGTAGTAATTAGTGTATGTTATCAGAACCTGGGGGGAATACCTTTCTGCTCTTGGATGGCCAACTGGAGTTGACGGTTGTGGTACATTGTGAAGTCGTTGAAGTATCTTAGACACTTGTTTTCAAGGTACAACGTTGGATTGTTGTTGTGGAATGCTGTGAGGTGTGGAATGCTGTGAGGTAGATTGGTACGCAACCGATCGGGAAATTCCTAGGGATGACAAGATTAATGGCACCGACGTCGATGAGTTGCTGGATCCATCATCACCACAAAAAATCAATACTATAATCAGATACGATTTAACGGTTAATCTGTTCCCATACAACCTTCAAAGGTTGGTTTAAGAGTTTTTTGGGCACAAAAATGCATGATGGGGTTTGTTCATCTAGTGGGCCCATGATAGCAAGGGGACGTAGAGCTTTTTTCGGCCAATTGATCTAGATGGTAGGTCCCATGCAATACACGGCTAGGATATTTTTTTTATCTTTGAACATTGGTACTGAGACAGAAAAAGAGAACTCACATGGATTTTCCAAAGCATAGTTGTAGTCGTTCCCACCAATCTCTCATACCAAAAACAGTGCTTTCTCCATCTTTAATGCACATTTTGTCAGCCCACAAAAAAAAAAGTGTTAGAACGCTAATTGATCAGATACAAGATGGGCCACAATGATCACCTTGTAAAGTGTGGTAGCCATTCGATATAAGAATGTTTGCCGTCGAATATGGACTGTTGTTCAATAGGCCACAAATCTAAAAGATGGAGGAGATTTTTGAGGCCGTACATCCTGAGTTAGATTTTGAAGCCCAATTGAGACAGGCCTGGGCCTAGATCTTATAAAATTTCCTACTATTAATGCCCAATGCAATGGTCAGAACAGGCCTATTCTATTTATGTGCTTAATACTTGATTGGCTTGGGCCCAATTAATGAATGGTCTAGGCCCGATCCTGCCTAACTCGGTCCATCTTGGAGATATGATCTTATCTTCGACGGGTCCAACAAGCCAATGGTCTGGATCAGTGGGCCATGGGCGTCACTTGCACAAACTGAAACATGGTAATACAATGACAATGAAGATGAATTTAATGGATTATGGTTGATCTTACCAATTTGCGAGAAGCAGATAGAGCTGAGGTGGGCCTTAAACCAGTAGAGCTAGACTTCAAGGGAACTGTTTGTATAAGGCATTAGGACGCAATGGTTCACCCAAAAGGACGGTGGGAGAGCCGTTGCTCCGGCTACTGCAAAATTAACCCCATGATCAAATGCGGCGTCTCTCTGAATGTATGGGTTGAGAAAGGGAAGATCTAACCACCTTGCTGCAAGAAAAGGAAAAAAAAATTAAAAAATTCTGAATGAGTACTAAGTGGGACAAGCCCAACCCTTCAATCGACCTGTTAATAAGAGGAATACAACAACAACAACAAAAACAAAAGATTGGACGGTTATTATCTTCCCATCAAAAAAAATTTCCACTTGCCATGTGGGGCCCATTAGAACAACAATCTGGACCATTAAACCATGGACCTAACTCGTTAAAAAAAATATAACGGAAGAGATTTTTCAATGCTGAGGACATTGACCATGAGCAGCCCATTCGAGCATCGGCCAGTAAGCCGGAGGAAGTACGTCTCGCGGTACGGATGGACGAAAAGGAGCTGAAATTGTCTTCACGGATAAGGTTTCCGGAATATGAGATCCCCCAAATTGTATATGGCTTGAAAGCTACGATCCATGGCTTGAGTAGCACATGAAAGATTTAGAAGAAAAATAACACCAAATGTAAATAGAATCCAGGAGAAGAATTGCTTGTAGGGGCAGCCATTGTAGGAGAAGAGAAGCTGCCGGTGTTTGTATGGATGAGATATGAGTACGTTGAAAGAGTTCTATTTAGTTAGAGGATTTGCAGTTTTGGTTTCAACCGGAGATTTTTTTAGTTTTTACCACGTCCTAGTAGAGCATGCGGATTTCCTGCGAAAGTGCTAGATGGGGTCCACCGAGATGTTTGTGAGAAATCCTCCCCGTTCATACGCATTTTGGGCGCATTTTGGGCTCATTTTGGGACATGCGACCAAGACTGATGTGTATCCAAAACTTAAGTGGGTCACACAACAGGAAACAGCAAGTATTCGGTGTGAATCGTGGATTTCGGATCAGGGCCTAACATGGGGACACATGTGATGGATGGTTTGGATGGCACTCATGCACCACGGTGAGGGATGTGGATTGCGTCCTACCCCGCTCGTCTCCTATGGGAACGGGCATAAGCTTTGAGTGGCCAGGCCATGTGGATTGCGTCCTACCCCGCTCGTCTCCTATGGGAACGGGCATAAGCTTTGAGTGGCTCAATTGTACTGGGGATTAAGATCTTACCGTTGAAAACTTATTGAGGCCACAAAGATTCTAGATGGAGCTGATATTTATGTTTTCTCTACATCTAGTTCTATGTAACTTTATGAATAGGTTTGATGAAAAATAAACATCACGGTGGACCCTAGAAAAACTTCAACGGTGAGAATCATTATCCCCGCTGCTTCCTGTGGTGTGGTCCACTTGAGCCCGGGATCTGCCTTATTATTGAGCTCAAATCCTAAAATGATACGGAAAAATGGATGGACGATGCGGATAAGCACATACATCAAAGTGGCCACGCAAAGCTCCTGCCCGTTCCCCAAAGAGACTAACAAAGCTCCAACCTATGGTAACTAGCATACTCGGACGTATGCTATCATTCCCCGCTTACTTACGGACGCAAGAAGTGTTGGAAGATGGGTACGTAGGACAAGCAGACTAGGAGATAGTTACACGGTTAAGGAAGACTTGGATACTCAGGTCGACTGTGATGGACGATACACAGGACGAGGTTTGGCTAATGACCCCAACGCCAGCCAACCACCCGGTGTCAAAGCACTGTGGGCAGTGTGTTTTCGTAACGTCCCGAATCTCAGGGGCGAGTCGATACTCGACTCCCGATATTTCAAGTGTCACTTATGCCTTGCGGAAGCATGTTCTACGGATTATTCTACTTGGCATGTGAGCATTTGAGAAATTAAAATGGATAACGCAGTGCGCGTTAAAATGAATGCAAATTCTATCTCAAAGTACGACTAACAAGAAGATTTATGTGTCCAGTGTACAGGACCGTATCCCAACAAAAGTACATATGGCTCCAAAATACGGAACGTCATAGCTCAAAATCTCATCGCTGACCATAAAGCAACCTATGGTGGCCCGCCCAGCTGTAGGAAATACGAAAGCTCCTCCTCTGAGTCCACAGATGTCTCCTCTAACACGTTGGACTCCATGGTAACTGCATCTATGATAGGGTTGTTGGGGATTTGTGTTACGGAATCACACAGATCTAGATCTAGGATGCCAATCCAATGACACCACGCAACCACAAGAGAATACACAGATTTAATGTGGAAAACCCTTGTGGAAAAAAATCACGGCACAAAGCGACATAATTCCACTATGAAAGCATAAATTATAAAGAGAAAGGACTTACCCGATTCGAACAACCTCAAATCTCACCCTTGCTACACCCTTTACACCCCTAGAACCCCTTACAGAAACCCTTGGAAACCCTTTAAGAAGCCTTAGCCATTCCCTAGAAAGGCTCTAGGGACCCTCCTATTCATAGTTTAGGAAACACCGCTTTTGCACTGACTTGGAATAGTCCAGAAACCGCCTCAAATTTACACAGTCCGTAAACCGGCTGCGTAACCCTCAACTAGTCGAGCCAGGTCCTCGACTGGTTGAGCTAACCCCTCGACTGGTCGAGCGTCCGGAACTCCCAAAAATAATGCTGCTGGACTTCGAGTCGAGTGGACCTCGACTGGTCGAGCAACCCACTCGACCAGTCGAGCAACGCGGTAAGATACAAGATTTAAGACATCTGTTTATAACAAGGGTTTGGTTGGTGTTTTAAAACACTGTCTCAGAGTGGGAGTGAGTGATCAAGTCAGTCGTTCCATTAATATCAAGTTACACATGTAATCAATTCCACAAGTATAGTTAACGGTAAAGCAAGATAAATATTCAGTTCTCGGATACTCTTATTAATACATGTGCATGCTGTTATGAGATGATGCATGCCCTCACAATCCAACACTCCCTCATAGCGACTCCGATGCTAAATTCACAAATGCCAAAACTCCCACATCATGCGACAACAACGCTAAAGTCGCCACAACCTATACTAATGCGATGCGATAAGTAATCATGTTAGCCGAGTATTTAATTAAATCTATTCATCCAGCAAGATTGGGATACTAAAACACATCCGCTTAATCACTGACGCTAACTCAATCATTAGGCCCAGGGCAGCTATAGCGGTCCCGTACCTGTGATCCTTGATTCGTCTGGGTTCATCACTCCCAGCTGAATTCATACGATATGCAAGATTGTGAAACAAATTGCTCGCAGTCACTACGGGGAGTCTCGTCACCCTAGGGTAGGTCGACAACGCGGACACTATCCCATACTACCATGCATGGTTCCCGAGGCTTGAGGATCGTATTGCTATCAGTTATGAGTGAGCCTCTCCAAGGTGCGGGGTGCATTGAATTCATATGGGCATGATCATACATGGTGGACACACATGGTTGGTTAGCTAGTAGACTAGTTTGGCTGACTCAGGCGAACTCCGGTGTAACCAACACTGGGTGCATGCATCCCATGTAGTTCGACTACTGTCGGTTGTCCACGTTCGACATGGGTTAGTTAGACTGGCCTGGGGCAACTGTCCCAACTAGGGCTGCCCTTGTAAGTTTTATAGTTCGCCGACCAACCCGATTAACCGATTAGCCACATTCCATTAGTATACTGCACGTATTATTCGTCGGAAGAATAGCAAGGAATGCAACACAGTAAATCAGGAGGGTTCTACCCAATTTAGACAGTTATCGAACATGCGGCCATACTTCCCAAATCATCGCAATTCACATGTGATAAGTCAAAATTAGGTGCATATGTAGGGGAACAATATGAATCATGAACATGAAATTTCAGTAATTTTACTCTATTCTATCATGTAATCAAATGTCAGCTATATTACACAAAATTTGAAATTTACGGAAAGCAATCAATGGAACGAATGCGCACTGGTTAGCATGTGGTCATCTATTCACTACACAAATCATTTATTTTGACATGTGTTCGATAATCGAAAACCTAAGGGTAATGGTCCACACTTAGAAGTGGTTCGTCGATTTTTAGTGCCGCTCCTAGGATTAGAGTCCATAGATCAGCGTGCCAGTGCCCTGCGCTAGTGAGGTTTATTTGCAAGGGCGCATGCAAATAGCCTCTAAGCCCCAAATCACGAGAAGACTGTTTCCTATGGTGCGACATTGTCGTGAGCTATATTACGGCTAGTGGTGGTTGAGAAATCACCCAAATTAGCTCCCCCAATACTCCATTTCTTCTCTTCTCATCACTCCCTCTCCCCGTTGCAATTGAATTTTCGTATGGAGGTGAGGGAGTGAAAATTCGAGCTCCTTTATATGAATAGATTTCACTCCTAGCTGGTCCCAGATTTGTGCACAAATGGCCCTGGGGTCCCCCTTTTTATTGAGCTTGTCCCTTGGGGGGCTGTTTTCTGCCTACGAGGCCCTTTCGGAGGCCCGCTGGCCCATCCGTAACAAAGGGCAGGTGTCCCACCATGGGATATACGATTTATCATAATTGGGCGGAGATCAGATGTTTTGATCAACTGTGTGGACCCGATTCACGAGCAATGTACGGCCGTTGGTGATCGATCGGGGACACGGCTATACAGATGTGAGCGGAGAAATATCCTTAGCTCGTACGTGGTCGAAAAGTCACAACTTGATGAAAGAGCGGAGCCTATTTCACTTAAGTTTTAGATTTTTGCCTAAGAGATTCACGCATTTCAAGCGCTTTAACTTTTGGCCCAAGTTGAGCGGTTCTAGCCCAATGAGGTGGATGATCTTTTATAGTTTCGGACTTAACAGAACTACGATGAGCGGTCTAGATCTAATTTGGTCTCTCGGGGTGATTCTTGGGAGAGCCAACCCACGAGGTCTACTTCGAGTTACGATTTTACTTAGGTTTGGTTATGTTTGCGATGCCATCTCCTCACAATTTGTGAAAGTGGCTGTTCAACCTTGTCCATCCTTAGTTTCTGAGGCTTTGCATGCTTACTCATGTAGTTTGCTTGGCATGGTCTTGAGGTGGATCTACTGGTGGACACCCTATGATCATGCGTCATTTGGCTCCGGTGTTACAATCTATCCCCCTTATATATATATATATATATATATATATATATATATATATATATATATATATATATATATATATATATATATATATATATATATATATATATTCCTTTTATTTTTTGGGTATGCCATTACCATTTTCTCCTTAACTTGCAAGTGAGATAGAAGCCGAAACTCCATTACAGATTTTACTTATCTACCCTATGTTGTTGTGTACTTTGCAAGCGCTTACCCATTCGAATTATTTTGGCAATTCATTATTGCTATTGAGTTCCTATACCAAACAGTCCGATCAAGATTGGATAAATGGTATCGTAATGAGATTTGAAGTGTCATTTCCTTTTCTAAATATTAGAGCAATTGGAAGCACATCTCTTCACCAACCAACCAACTTGCTGATGCTCGGTCCACATTGGGGAGGGCACAATCAGTTAATCATCCAAATGCCCTAGATTTAGTGTGGAGCCCACCAAGGTGTGTTCAAGTCATCCAATCCGTACATCATGTGCCAATCTTACTGAGGATTGTTTATGGCATTCAACAAGGCGTAACCAAAATAATGGTAGTATATCGCAATTAGCCCAATCCAACCATCAGCTGGATTCCACCAATTTCAGGGCTTAACCATGGTTTGTGTAGGCTACCTAACTCGTGAATCAGGTGCGGCCTACCATCATTATGGAACGTCCCAGAGGAATCAGCTAGTCCAACCATCAGTTGGGCCCCAAGAAGGTTTGTGTTTGGATCGGCCTTATATTTGGGTTCACGTTCTAACATTTAGAGATGACATAAATAATGAATCGAGTGGATGCCATATGCGCACCACCATGTCCCACAAGAACTTTTTAAAAGAAAAATATCTCATTAATCTTAAATAACTTGACGACGAACATGTATCTCTAGTTAAAAATTAATTAGCTCTTATATGGAAAAAAGAAAATGAAAAAATAACAAAGACTATTTCTAAGTATTTAGGTAAAAAAACTGCAAAAAAAAAAAAAAAAGAAGCTAAAAGGAAATTTCTACACAAAACATTTCCACTGTTTGGCAATGCTGAAAATGAGCGAGAAAGCCATTTGTCCATAAGCCTCTTGGGTGAGATGAATGCCATCCCAATGGATGTATTTTTTGGGGTTAGGGCACACTGGAACACCCTGCGTACCACACATACTAAAGGGATTGAAGTTGTAAGCACCACCCATTCCGCAACACGCTTTCAGCAAACTATCCGGCTCGAATCCTAATCATGAACATTGGAAAGAAACCATTAGTAATTGTGATCCAAACAAAATCATAAGAGCTAGACTGCTATCTGCTAAGTGGCCAGGTTACCAATGTTATTGGCATGAGATAAGTTTTTCTATATGAGTGGGACGTGGCTTGCACTTACCTTTATCTGAAGCATGGTTAATGATCCCCATTAGTGTATTGTAGTAATCGGCGTATGTTATCAAAACGTGGGGGAATTCCTCTTTTAGCTCTTGGATGGCCTGCTGTAGTTGACGATTATGGGACATTGCGAAGTCGTTGAAGTATCTTAGACACTTGTTTTCATCGTATGATGCTGGATCATCACTGTGGAATGTTGTGAGGTAGATCGGTATGCAGCCGATCGGGAAATTCCCGGGGATGACAAGATGAACGGCACCAGCGTCGATGAGTTGCTGGATTCATCATTACCACAAAAAAAAAAAATCATAACTATAATAAGATACAATTCAATGGTCAATCTATCCTCATACAAACTTCAAAGGTCAGTTTCAAAGTTTTTTGGGCACAAAAATGCATGATGGAGATTGTTCATATGGTGGGCCCATGATAGCACGGGGACGTAGATCTTTTTTCAGCCAATTAATGTAGATGGTGGGTCCCATGCAATACACGACTAGGATGTTCTATATGTTTTAACATTGGCACCGAGACAGGGAAAAAGAGAACTTACACTAGCAACATCCTTGATCTTGTGGACTACATTGGGCACAAAGGTTGTAACCTCTTCAATGGATTTTCCTTGTAGGAAAGCATAATTATAGTCGTTTCCACCAATCTCTCCCACCAAAAACAGTGCTTTCTCCAGTAGCTCATTTGCACATACTGCAGGCCCACAAAAAAAAGTGTTATAACGCTGATTGATTAGATACAAGATGGGCCACACCATATGATCACCTGGTACGAAAACCAAGTTATTCATTGAGTGGGCCACACCAGTACACTAAGTCATACCAATGTCCATTGTTGCAATATGAGAAATAATCTAGTGCTCTTGGAATCCATCGGTTGATTCTTACATCTAATCAATCATCTATAAAATGGACGGTTGAACTTGTTTAAAGAAAAATTGGCCCAATCTGCAATTTTAGCCATCTAGTTGTTGGGGCTCATCGTGGATGTCCTTTTCTTTTGAAGATGAACCTATATTAGAGAATCGTAACCATCCTATCTATGGGTTTGAAACGGATGGCTTAGAGAATGAAGGCCAGTTTATGGATGCATCCTATCAATCTGATCCATCTAAACAGTGTTTTTCGTAAAGTAGCCCATGAAATGTACAGTGAACCTTATAGACGGTCTGGATCAATCAATTGGCTGTCAATGATCCAGATGCAACTAGGCACACCGCCATAATAGTGTTATGTGCGTACCGGATCATTTCTCGTGCAAAATTAACGGTGCGTTTGGTTGCACCAAATATCATGAAGTATTTCATCATTAATCATTAATCAGTTTAATTTAGTGAAAAATTTCATGATATGTCTTGAAAGTTGGTGCAACCAAACGGATTCTAAGAAGTATGATATGATAGATGGCCCCACATTATTCTATAGTATAGACATGCGTTTTCAGTTCTCACAAGCGTGGCCCATGATTCGACAATCAAGACCATGGGTCTTTCCAGTCCCACCTTTGATAGATCATGCACCCAAAATCTCCTAGATTGGAAAAGTGTGGCGGCCATTCGATATTAGGATGTTTGTCGTTGAATATGGACCGTTGTTCAATAGGCCACAAATCTAAAAGATGGAAGAGATTTTTGAGGCCGTCCATCTTGGGTTAGATTTTGAAGCATAATTGATTAGGGCCTGGGCGTGGATTTTACAAAATTTCCTACTATCAATACTCAATCCAATGATCAGAACAGGCCTATTCTATTTATGTCCTTAATACTCGGGTGTGGGCCCGATTAATGAATGGGCTAGGCTCGATCCTGCCTGACTCGGTCCATCTTGGAGATATGATCCTATCTGCGATGGGTCAAATGGTCTGGATCAGTGGACCAAAACCCTCAGTTACACAAACTGAAACATGGTTATATAATGGCAATTAAGATGAATTTAATATGAAACCATGGATCGTAGTTGATCTTACCTTTTTGCGAGAAACAGACAGAGTTGAGGTGGGCCTTAAACCAGTTGAGCTGGACTTCTAGGGAACTGTTTGTATAAGGCATTTGGACGCCATGGTCCACCCAAAAGGACGGAGGGAGTGCTGTCGCTCCAGCTACTGCAAAATTAACTCCATTGCCGAATGATGCGTCCCTCTGATGGTATGGGTTGAGAAATGGAAGCTCTAACCATTTTGCTGTAGAAAAACGAGAAAAACAATTTGAATGAGCATGAGAAAATGTGAAAAAAAAATGTGATTGGTGGGCCAGTCCATGACGTGCATTCATGGCTGTTTATTAAACTGTGGCCATACTTTGGTGGGTCCAAGTGGGCCCACCTCTGATCTAGGCATGAATTCTTCTACGCACATCGGTGGATCCAAGTGGGCCCACCTTTAATCCAGGCATGAATTCCACAGGTTGGATTCTACACACATTGGTGGGTCCCACGTGCAACCCTTAGGGGCTTTAGTTAACGGTTCTGATCACCTTACATAAACCCCACTTATCAAAGACCTAACTATTCTAAAAACAATGCACTGCAGCTCCCCTAATGAGTCCACTAGATGAAGAGTCCAGATCACACGGTTCATAGGTCGGTCTCATCTACGGTAGAGATTCGGTCGACCACACTAGTTGGCCGTACATCCTCTTTATTTCATTAATGGTTGGGCTGGCTACCTAACCCTGGTCTAGTGTTTGAAAATCCCACCAAAAAAACATATATATATCCAAGAGTCAAAACCAACGCTATCTGCAAGTGGGGTCCACAGTTTAGTGTTTACTGTGGATGGACAAGTCTCCTAGATTGGAAGATCCTAGCCGTCAAATCTTTTGACTCTTTCAAGTTGGGCTGACTACACTACATTCCATCATATAATTCCTCCTAAAACCTGATAGAAAATCCAATTTATTGGATAAAGCTCATATACCAAAAAGAACTTTGAGAATTTATATGATCCTCGTCCTAAGATTCTACTAAATGATCCAGACTCTTTATTTAATGGGCCCGAAAGTGGATGGACCACGGCTACAAATCTACCAAGTTGGATAACCCCAACCATTCAATCGACTGTTAATAAGAGGAATACAACAACAACAACAAAAACAAAAAGATTGAACGGTTATGATCTTTCTATCAAAAATTTTTCTATTTGCCTTGTGGGGCCATCAGAACAAGAATCTGGTCCACTAAATCATGAACCAACTCATTAAAAAAACAATGGAAGAGATTTTTCAATACCGAGGACGTCGACCATGAGCAGCCCATTCGAGCATCGGCCGGTGGGTCGGTGGAAGTACGTCTCGCCATACGGAAGTTTTGTGATTGGCGAAAAGGTGCCGAGATTGGCTTCACGGATAAGGTTTCCAGTATCTGAGATTGAGTCGCCGAAATTGTATATAGAGTGAAAGCTACAATCCATGGCTTGAGCAGCAGCACATGAAAGTTTTAGAAGAAAAATAACGCTGAATGTGAATAGAATGAAGGAGAAGAATTGGTAATTAGTAAGTGCAGCCATCGTAGGAGAAGAGAAGCTACGGGTGTTTCTATAGAAGAGAAGCTAAAGGTGTTTACACAGAAGCGAAGAGAAGCTGTGGGCACGTACGGTGAAAGAGTCTGATATTTATACATAAGAGAGAGGATGATTTGTTGCTTTGGTTCGAATAGGAGTCTTTTTGGGGACGCGAATTTCCTGCGAAAGCATTTCGCAAGAAGTTCCTGCGCTGGAAACTTAGGTGGGGTGTATCACGGCGCTTGTGAGATATCCACCCCGTCCATCCGTTTTGTGAAATCATTTTACGATTTGAAATCAAAATTGAGCAAGATCCAAGACTCAAGTGGGCCGCACTAAAGGAAAATGTGTGCAAGGAAATTCCTGCCGTTGAAACGTTTCTGGCGTCGACGGTGATGTTTATATGATATCTATACCGTTTATAACGTCATTCTTATGGGGATGAAATGAAATCACAAATATTATCATGATTCAAAGCTTATGTGGCCACACGAATATTTCAACTGTTGACGTTCAATACTCACGTTTTTGGCCCATCTGAGTATTGGATACGGCTCATTTTTAGCCTTATTTCCTAAAATGAGGTCACAAAATGGATGAATGGAGTGGATTTCTCAAAAACATCACCTCGGGTCCCGCCTAAGTTTCCAGTGCAGGAACTTCCTGCGAAAGTCCCTGTCCTCTTGTTAGGAAACGAATTGGCTACTCCCTGTCACCCGTCGATGGCTGATGGTCGGTGCTATGTGGGCCTCACCATGATGTATGGGTTTCATCCTTGCCGTCCATCTATTTTTATAGATCATTTTATGGAAATATACTAAAATTTACGTATACATCAATCTCAAGTGGACCACATTATAGGAAACAATGTTGAATGAACTTCGACCATTAAAAGCTTTTTGGGGGCATAAAAGTTTTGGATCAAGCTGATCTTTGTATTTTCCCTTCATCTGGGTTTGTATGACCTAATTAACAAATTGGAAGTCAAATAAACAGTACATCGGGCCTTAGGAGTATTTTAATGGTGGATATCCAATCACTAGTGTTTAAATGTGGTGCGGTCCACATGATATTTATATCCCTCTCATTTTTTGGATGAAGCCCTAAAATGATCTGTAAAAATGGATGAACGGAATGGATGAAATACATACATCATTTTGAGGCCCACAGATCACCGATCGTCGGCTACCGGGCCGGTGGCAGGGGGAGTAGCCATCCGTTCTCGTCGTTTACCGTCCTACCTCCGTCCTGAGGTAATCCGTTCGGGCAGGTCTCCGTGGGTACACTGTAATGTAATTTTTAATCCACGCCTTTCATCACTTTTATAAGATTATTTTAATGAATGATCCTAAAAATGAAGCATGTACACAAATCCACTGGACCACACCAAAGGAAGCTGCCGTGACAATGAGTCCCACCCTTGAAACCTTTCTAAGGGCCACCGTGATGTTTTTTTTACCATCAAACCTATTCATAATGTAATGTAGACGTAGATGAAGTGAAAACACAAGTATCATCTTGATACGAAACTTCTCCAGCTCCCAAGAAGTTTTTAATGGTGGACATTCATATATTGTCTTAGATACGCCACTTTCGATATAATATATATGTATAAACTATGTTGAACAAAAGATGCATAAATGTGTTTGTTAAAATGGATGAATGGCATATAAATGTGAAAACATATACTATCTAAGATTCATCGTTGCCATATGCATGCAGACCTCTTTGTATAAGGATTTACTAAACTATATGTTGTAACTAACCTAGTCTACATATTTGGTGAAGTGTAGCCTAAGTGTTTGATGAATTGTCTGAATGAGAACTCGTTGATGATTTGTACTTATTAAGAGTATTAAGACAGGATTATTAATTACCTTGTTCATATGTATAGTTTCCTTCATGTAACCATATTTGCCGCTATGCGATTTAAGGGTAAAATGCAAGTGTTTGGTAACATGTTCAATGTGTTTGATAAAATGCTCAAATGAGGAATTTACTTGAATTGTTTGATAATTCTTTGAAGTGACCTATGTATTATGGCTTACATGCTACAAAAATAAGATTGGAATCTAACTATCCAGGCAATTGTACCAGATTCTTGTTGGGGTTGAATTAGTCTCGCCAAAAATATATTCGATGAATCAGGGTCTATTTGTGGTGTGGTTAAGATGATTTTTAATGTTATTCATTTTTTTGCTCAATGTCGAATTGATTTAAAAACCGATTGGCCCGTTGTGTGTTTACTATCATATGGAAGATGCTTGAATCTAAGGCCCCACACACTTTCCAATGACAAAAGACCCTCTTAGCCATGGTAGCGATTGCTAAGACTCATGAGCTAGACATAGTGGTATGGGACACCGTTATTGTCATCGGCTACGTTGAAGAAGCTTTGTAGTGACCAGTGAGCAACGAAGACTCGTGAGCCGGGCATGGTGGTATGGTACACCGTTTTTGAGCTGTCGGCTTACGTTGAGGTGATGAGCCTCCCCGTAGTGACCACGAGTATAAACTTTGAATTTACTTCATGCTTTTCCTTAGGAGTGATATCTACAACTGCCTATCGTTTGTGATTCTTTGAAACGACCTAGATGGATCCTTCGGTTCGGGGTGATAGTATAAATGGAGGTACCTTAGCTTCCCGAATCTGCTGTATGAATAAGCTTAATTAAGTCCTCGGCTAACACGACCATGCATCGCATTGCATTAGTTAGGCGTGCTTTTAGCGTTGAAGTTGCTCTATTTTAAGGGAGTGTTGTCATATGCGAAATTGGTTGTCAGAATCACTTTTTGAGGGAGCTTTGATGCGAGGGCATACATCATTACTTGCACTCCATTACTACATTAACAAGAGTAGTTAGGAAGTGATTGGTAAGTTGCTTTATCATTACTGCTTGATTGACTTGATAACATGTTAACATTTGTCTTATAGTACCATTGAGTTGATCACTTACTCCTACCCTGGGATGGTATTTTATAACACCAACTAGACTTTGGTTTAGATGTAAGTGTTGACGAGTTTATGTGACCATAAACTTCATGGATGAGGCAGAAAACAATGGCGGTGTGGTCTATGTAGACCTCGTCTTTGATACAGCGGGAACAAGGGGATACTTGACTTAGTTGGACATCTTACATCCTCACATTTTGTATGTTTTGAAACAATACATGTATATATTCACTATGATTACATACTCAGCTGGAGGTTGTGAAAAGCCTGTTCAAATATATATGTTTTAGTCTTCTGCTTACTTAAATTAATTATATCCGGAGTATGATATGTTGTTTTAGTATAATCCCACTCATGTTTAACTCATTAATATGGACTAAATCTTAACAACATTATCCTTGTTGCATAAGTGATGTGCTGGATCTCGAGAGTAGAGCTTTGCTCGACCCTCGAAATTTAGGGCGTTACAAATGACCTTATAAACGGTATGGATGGAATATGAACATGACGGTGGACCACAGGGAGGCTTCAATGGCAGGTAAGGCTTTTTCATGTCATGTGGGCCACTTGAGTTTTGGATCTACATTATTTTTGGTCCCATGTCCTCACATGATTTGGAAAAAACGTATGAATGGGGTGGATTTCTCACAAAGATCATGGTGGTTCCCAGCTAGGTTTCCCAAGATTCGCAGGCAATCCGTGTGTCAGGAGTGTTCTTAATGAGAGTGATCCCTCACGTTTGGATCACATGGTTGTTACCGTACAATCCAGATATGTGGGCCCACCCAAGACTATTCATTTTCACCATATAATCATTCAGATCCACAACTCAGGTGACACACTATAGGGAGTAATGTTTAATCATGCCCAAAACCAATATATTGACATGGTGTAGCCCACATGAGTTTTAATTGGATGATTTTTTATGTGGCCCTTGATCCAGGTGGGGATCATCTGATGGCTGGATTGAATTGGATATACACAACTTGGTGGACCGCACATTCCATTTGGAAGTTTCTATGATGGAGGCCCTTCTCTGATGTCTTCCATTGTCATCTTTGGTGCAGCCCAATTGACTTGAGGAAAAAGTTGGATTTCGAATCAGCCCTAACATGGGGAACACATGTGATGGATGGTTTGGATAGCATGCGATAGCGTCCTACCCCGCCGGTCTCTAATGGGAACGAGCAGAAGCTTTGAGTGGCCACCGTGATGTATGGGTCTTATCCACACCGTCTATCCATTTTTCGGTATCATTTTATGGTAGAAGAGCAAATATAAGGCAGATCCAAGGCTCAATTGTACTACAAAATGGGGATTAAAATCTTACCACTGAAAACTTATTGAGGCCACAAAAGTTTTAGATGGAGCTGATATTTGTGTTTTCTCTTCGTCCAGGTCCATGTAGCGTTATGAATAGGTTTGATGGCAAATAAACATCACGGTGGCCCCTAGAAAAGCTTCAACGGGGAGAATCATTATCACCGCTTCTTCCTGTAGTGTGGTCCAGTTAAGCCTCGGATCTGCCTCATTTTTGGGTTCCTATCATAAAATGATATGGAAAAATGGATGGACGGTGTGGATAAGACCCATACATTAAGGTGGCTACTCAAAGATCCTGCCCGTTTCCTGATGAGACTCACAAAGCTCCAACCCATGGTAATTAGCATCGTTCGGACATATGTGATCACTCCCCGCTTACTGACGCAAGAAGTGTTAGAAGATGGGTGGGGCTTACTTTGATGTTTGTGAGAAATCCATACCGTCCATCCGTTTTTCCAGCTCATGTTAGGAAATCAGCCCAAAACTGAGACAGATCTAAAACTCAAATGGGCCACACGACAGGAAAAGGTGGGGAGGGAAATTGTTTCTGTTGAAATCTTTCTTCAGCCCACTGTGATGTTTATATGCCATCCAAACTGCTCATAAGGTCATCATTGTCACTTAAATGAATTTAAAAAGAAAAAATATTAGCATGATCCAAGACTTTTGTCGCCTCACAAATGTTTCAACGGTAGGCGTTCAATTCCCACCATTTCCTGTCGTGCGGTCCACTTGAGTTTTGGATTTGCCGCATTTTTTGAGCTAATTTTCTAACATGAGCCATAACCAATGGACCTAGTGGATTTCTCGCAACCATCACGGTGGTGGGCCCTATCGAAGATTGCAAGCAATCCTCGTCCGGCCAAGTGGCCATGTAGGTTTATATGTGATCACGTGGACTATCGGAAAGTATGGGTGGTCCATCGTGGATTGAATGTAACCTCAATATTAGCATTTTCATGCCCTTTTTATTGTACGGCCGTGATTATCATGGTTATTATGCGGCTCATGTGCAATCTATCGATGAGTACTACTATCCAACTGTCTATGTTAATCAATAGTCATTCTGAAACCGTAGTAAGTGTTCAAATTTCATTGTGAAATTAACTAGTTCGGTTACACAGTTGAGGAAGACTTGGATACGCAGGTTGACTGTGATGGATGATACATAGGACGTGGTTTGGTTGATGATCCCAACACCAGCCAACCACTTGGTGTCAAAGCATTGTGGGCCATGTGTTTTTGTAACGTCATGAATATCGTGGCCGAATAGATACTCGACTCCCCATATTTTGGGTGTTTTATAGTTCATTTTACTTGGCATGTAAGCATTTGAGGAATTAAAATGGATAATGTAATGTGCACTGAAACGAATGCAAATTCTATCTTGAAGTACGACTAATAAGAATATGTATGTGTCTAGTGTACGGGATCGTGTCTTAGCAAAAATACATATGGCTCCAAAATACGGAATGTTTTCAAAATATCATGGTGACCCTAAAGACCTATGGTCATATGGAAATATAAGCTCCTCCTTAGAATGTCTTGTACAACGCTTCAGACTTCGGGGTACCTGCATCTATGATAGGGTCTAGTTAGTGTTTTAAAATATCTTCTTAGAGTGAGAGTGAGTGATCAACTTAGTGGTTTCATTAACATCAAGTTAAACATGTTATCAATTCTACAAGCACAATTAATGATAAAGCAACAGAAACATTCAGTTCCTAGATACGCTTATTAATACATATGCATACTATTATAAGATGATGCATGCTTTCACAATTCGACACTCCCTTATAACAACTCCAACGCCACATTCGCAAATGCTAAAACTTTCTCATCATGCGATTACAATGCCCACGTCACTACAACATATACTAATGTGATGTGATAAGTCATCCTGTTAGCCGAGTATTTAATTAAATCTGTTCATCTAGCATGATGGGGATGCTGAAATACCTTCGCTTAATCAATGACGATAATTCGATCACTAGGCCTAGGGCGGCTGTAGCGGCCCTGATCCTTGATGTGTTTGAGTTTGTCACTCACAGTTGAATTCATACGATAAGCAAGATTGTGAACCAAATTTTTCAGGTCACTACGGGGAGTCTCATCACCCCAGCATAGGCCAACAACGCGGACATAGTGTCTCATACTACCATGCCTGGTTCCGATGCTTGGGGATCGTATCGCTAACGGTTATGAGTGGGCCTCTCTAAGGTGCACAGTGCATCAGATTCAGGTGTTGTAGTCTGACTACTGTCGATTCTGATATTTAGAAAAGAAAATGACACTTCACTATTGCCATACCTTCTCATGAATTTGATTCGAAATCTCCTCAGCAAGCTTAGATCTTGCCTGAGAAGATAGGAGTTACCAAATTGTCTGATCAAGGTTGGATAAATAGTATGGTAATGAGATTTGAAGTGTCATTTCCTTTTCTAAATATCAAAACAATTAGCCGCACATCTCTTCACTAGTCTACCAACTTGCTGATACACGGTCCGCATTGGGGAGGGCACAATCAGTTAATCATCCAAATGCCAAATGCCCTGTATTTAGTGTGGAGCCCACCATGGTGTGTTCACCTCATCCAATCCGTGCATCATGTGCTTAGCCTTATTGAGAATTGTTTATGGCATCCAATCCATACACAAGGCGGAACCAAAATAATGGTAGTATATCACAATTAGCCCAATCCAACCATCAGCTGGATTCCACCAATTGAATTGGTTTACATATAGGCATCTATCAGGGCTTAACCGTGGTTTGTGTAGGCAACCTAACTCATGAATCAGGTGCCGCCTACCATCATTATGGAACGTCGCAGAGAAATCAGCTAGTCCAACCATCAGTTGGGCCCCAAGAAGGTTTGTGTTTCGATCAACTTTACATCTGGGTTCACGTTCTAACATTTAGAGCTGACACAAATAATGAATTAAGTGGATGTCACATGTGCACCACGATGCCCCACCAGAACTTTTTAAAATAAAAATATCTCATTAATCTTAAATAGCTTGACAACGAACATGTATCTCGAATTAAAAATTAATTAGCTCTTATATAAAAAAAAGAAAAAGAAAAATAATAAAGCCTGTGTTTCTAAGCAATAAGGTAAAAAATATGCAAAAAAGAAAAGCTAAAAAGAAATTTCTACGCCAAACATTTCCATTGTCCAGCGACATGGGAAATGAGTGAACTAGCCATTTGCCCATAAGCCTCTTGGGTGAGATGAACGTCGTCCCAATGGATGTATTTTTCAGGTTTAGGGCACACCGGAACACCCTGCATACCATACATACTAACGAGATTGAAGTTGTAATCGCCACTAATTCCGCAACACGCTATCAACAAACTATCCGACTCGAATCTTGGTCATGTACATTGGAAAGAAATCCTTAGTGATTGTTAGCAAAACGAAATCATAAGAGCTAGACTGCTATCTGCTATGTGGCTAGGTTGCCAATATTATCTGCATGAGATGAGTTAGTGGGACGCGGCTTGCACCTACCTTTATCTGAAGCATCCTTAATTATCCCCATTAGTGTATTTTAGTAATCGGCGTATGTTATCAGAATGTGAGGGAATTCCTCTTTCAGCTCTTCGATGGCCTGCTAGAGTTAACGGTTGTGGGACTTTGCGAAGTCGTTCAAGTATTTTAGACAATTGTTTTTATCGTATGGTGCTGGATCGTCACTGCAGTAGATCGGTATGCAGCCGATCGGGAAATTCCTGGGGATGACAAGATGAACAGCACCTACGTCGACGAGTTGAGGATTCATCATCACCACAAGAAAAAAAATAAATCATAACTATAATCAGATATGATTTAATGGTCAATCTGTCCTCATACATACTTCAAAGGTATGTTTCAAAGTTTTTTGGGCACAAAAATGCATGATGGGGATTGTTCATCTGGTGGGCCCATGATAGCATGGGGACGTAGACCTTTTTTCAGCCAATTAATCTAGATGGTGGGTCCCATGCAATACACGGCTATGATGTTCTACATGTTTGAACATTGGTACTGGGATAGAGAAAAAGAGAACTTACACTAGCAACATCCTTCATCTTGTGGACCACAATTGGGCACAAAGGTTGTAACCTCTTCAACGGATTTTCCTTGTATGAAAGCATAGTTGTAATCGTTTCCACCGATCTCTCCCGCCAAAAACAGTGCTGTCTCCAGTGGCTCATTTTCACATACTGCGGGCCTACCAAAAAAAAGTGTTAGAACCAAAACCAAGTTATTCATTGAGTGGGCCACACTAGTACACTAAGTCATACCAATGTCCATTGTTGCAATATGAGAAATAATCTAGTGCTCTTGGAATTCCTGCCCATCGGTTGATTCTTACATCTAATCAGTCATCTATAAAATGGACGGTTGAAATTGTTTAAGGAAAAATTGACCCAATCTGCAATTTTAGCCATTTAGTTGTTGGGGCTTGTCTTTTTCTTTTGAAGATGAACCTATATTAGAGAATCGTAACCATCCTATCCACGGGTTTGAAACGGATGGCTTAGAGAATGAAGGCCAGTTTATGGATGTATCCTATCATTCTGATCCATGTAAACAGTGTTTTTTTGTAAAGTAGCCCATGAAATGTACAGTGAACCTTATGGACGGTCCGGATCAATCAATTGGCTGTCAATGATCCAGATGCAACTAGGCGCACCACTATAATAGTGCTATGCGTGTATTGGATCATTTCTTGTGCAAAATTAAGGGTGCGTTTGGTTGCACCAAATATTATGAAATATTTCATCATTAATCAGTTTAATTTAGTGAAAAATTTCATGATATGTCTTGAAAGTTGGTGCAACCAAACGGATTTTAAGAAGTACAATATGATAGATGGCCCCACATTATTCTACAGTATAGTACAATATGATAGATGGCCCCACATTATTCTACAGTATAGACATGCATTTTCAGTTCTGGCAAGTGGGGCCCATTATTCGACAATCAAGACCATGGGTCTTTCGAGTCCCACCTTCGATGGATCTTGCAGCCAAAATCTCCTAGATTGGAAAAGTGTGGCGGCCATTCGATATTAGGATGTTTGCCGTTGAATATGGACCGTTGTTCAATAGGCCACAAATCTAAAAGATGGAAGAGATTTTTGAGGCCGTCCATCTTGGGTAAGATTTTGAAGCCCAATCGATTAGGGCCCAGGCGTGAATTTTACAAAATTTCCTACTATTAATACCCAATCCAATGATCAGAACAGGCCTATTTTATTTATGTCCTTAATACTCGAGTTATACAATCCTATATGCAACAGGTCCAACAAGCAAATGGTCGGGATCAGTGGACTATGGGCCTCACTTGCACAAATTGAAACATGGTTATACAATGGCAATTAAGATGAATTTAATGTGAAACCATGGATCGTACGTTGATCTTACCAATTTGCGAGAAACATACAGAGTTGAGGTAGGCCTTAAACTAGTTGAGCTGGACTTTAAGGGAACTGTTTGTATTAAGCGTCTGGACTCCATGGTACAACCAAAAGGATAGCTGGAGTGCTGTCGCTCCTGCTACTGCAAAATTAACTCTAGCACCGAATGATGCGCCGCTCTGAAGGTATGGGTTGAGAAATGAAAGTGATGGTACATTAAGGAAAAAATTGATGCATAATTTTAAAATAAAAATCACAATAAAATATGCAATGGAATAAACAAAACGCACATCATACAACTGATCAGATTTTTCATACCTGAATGAAAGTCACTAGAAAAATTGTACACATAGTATGTTCCCAAAAAAATACTATACACACACACACACACACACACACAAAAAAGGCCATTACGATCCTTAACAAACTAATTTAAAACAGGCTTCCAAAACTAAAAAAAATTCAGACTCAAACTGAAATTGGCTCCTTTAGACAGTCACATAAACAACGACAAAATAAACTCCCTACTAGGCGGCGCAAGCAATATGAACAGACTAAGTAGCAAACCAATAAGCGGATGATCGATGACTGGTTCGTTTCCTACACCATCAGTCGCCACCCTTTCATGCCTGTCTTCTTCTGAGCCAATGTCGCCTGTTATGGTCCGTTCTATGGGTGCAGCTACACACGTCCTACTGTTCATCGTCGCGGGATGACTTGATGCACGAACATGCCGACTTCCAGGTGTTTCTTTGGCTGCTCTATCGATGGCAATGGCCTAAATGAAATAGTAAACAAATCATATTCTCTATTAATACAATACTAGTAAGATTTAATAATCATTGCTTTAACTATCAAATCTTAAAACGTACGATATTTTTAAGCGTATAAACCAACCTTGTATTGATTCCATACAGTCATGGCATCTTCACAACACATGAAAGACTTATGTTTGCACCCACTAAATCCGTGAACTTGTGCCTTGCATTCTTCCCACGACTCATATATCCCGGGTTTCCTTCCGACGAACACCACGTAAAACTTCTTCATTTTTCCTGCAATTGGTAAACATACAGTTTGTCAGCGCAAAAGGAGATTGATGTCTAACAAATATCTTGATAAATTGAATAAGAAGCAGACAAAATGAAAGTGATGGTATGTAAACATAATGAGGTCAGAAGTATGTCAGTATGAAACTAATTCAAATAACTCTGATTTAGTGATATGATGTCAATAGTACCTATCGAAATATTCAAAACAAGAGTGTATCGAAAATCCCGTGAATCAGAAACAGTAATTCAACATTAACCTGCCAATATTATCCAAACCAACTATTAGTAGTGGTAGACAACTGAACCAATATTACAAATCCGGGAACCAGATTTTCCTGTCCAGTAGAACTGTATCACTCAAAACCTGTCAAGGTTATCTGTCTCGCATAACAAATCTGGGAACTAAAACTCCCAGACTAGCAAAACTGTATCAATAGCAATATATGAATGTTATCTGTCTACCTCATCAAATGCAAGTGATGGTATGTTAGATTAAAATAGTAAGAAGTATATCAATATGAAACTAATTCAAATAGCTCTGATTCAGTGATATGATGTCAATAGTACCTATCGAAAGATTCAAAACAAGAGTGTATCGAAAATCTTGTGAATAAGAAACCGTAATTCAACATTAACATGCCAATGTTATCCAAACCAACTATTAGTAGTGGTAGACAACTAAACCAATATTACAGATCCGGGAAGCAGATTTTTCTGTCCAGTAGAACTGTATCACTCGAAACTTGTCAAGGTTATCTGTCTCACATAACAAATTTGGAAACCAAAACTCCCAGACTAGCAGAACTGTATCAATAGCAATATATGAATGTTATCTGTCTACCATAACAAATCTGGGAACCATATAATTCCCTGAGTAGCAAAATTGTATTAATACAAATATGTGCAGATTATCTGCCTACCATAACAAATCTGGGAACCATAACTTCCTGAGTAGCAGAACTGTATCAGTACAAATATGTTAAGATGATCTGCTTACCAGAATAAATCTAGGAACCATAACTCCCTGAGTAGCAAAACTGTATCAGTACAAATATGTTAAGATGATCTGCCTACCAGAGCAAATTTAGGAACCATAATTCCCTGAGTAGCAAAACTGTATCATTATCAAATATGTGAAGATTACTGCCTATCAGAATAAAACCGAGAACCAAAACTCCCTGACTAGCAGGATGATTCATGCCAAAATTGTAGCAGTAAGAATGTTAAACCTACAACATTATAAGCAGACTTTGGAATAGTTCAGTGGTCACACATAACTGCCACAATTCCTACTAACCAACATAAACCATGCACGAATTGCATGATCCATTCGACCTGCATTAAAACCTGCCACATGACCCATTTGACCTGCATTAAAGCCTGCAATATTCTCATTTATACGACACAATCAATATGTGAAGGTCAAGATTGTCATTAGAATTGCTGATCCAATAGTAGTTTATGAAAGTGCCCTGGTTTGTCAATTGCGTGAGTGTTGAGTCAGTTAGACTACAGAGCTTGATAGGAAGATCAATTTAAGCGTCTGCCTCAACCGGATGTGTGCAAGCTCATCACAGGTAAATCTGAGCCTCACATCCCTTGTCCCAAATCATTAGGTATACTAAAACCCTTAAAACAAACTAGAACATCTTAGGGTTTTTAGGGTAAGAAAACGTTTTTTCAAAATAGGAAAATTCTCTAAGTTTTCTTGTCTTGTCGATTTTATCGATACACATCTCGATATAATTAACCTGTGCTGTCGAGTCCTCGATGCTCCATCGATACCATCGAAAAGAGGACCAAATATGTCCAGCAACCTCATACATATCTGGACGGAATTATCGATGTATTGATACACTTATCGATATCATCGATATTCAAATTTTGAGTTTATCGGAAGTAACTCGATAATATCGACAGGCAGAATTCCGGCGCCCCTGTTTTTTCTTAAGAATATCATATATGCATCAATATATCGAAGCCTCCTCGATACCATCGAAATTCAAACCTCGATGATATCGGAAGGCCTTCGATGATATCGGTCTTGGGTGCCAAGTTCTCCAGCAAAATATTTCAGGGTGGTGTATCTATGATTGGGGTCACTCGATAGAATAGATATTCAAATATCGATGATATTGATACCGTATCGACTGCATCGAACATGGACATAAACTGTCTAGCAAGCTTTATAAAAAATCTGTTTGATTTATCGATGCATCGACACAGCTATCGATATCATCGACATTCAAAGTTTGATGATCTCGAAGGTCCCTCGATCATTCATAAAAACCTGAAATATTTCTAGTCAAGTCTCTCTCATTTTTTCAAATGTCGATGGATCGAACCTCTCATCGATGGAATCAGAGTTCGAAATCCGATGACATCACAATTGTTTCGATTCATCGACCAGCTGGCAAAATGTTTCAAAAGCATATGACATTGAGTTCGAGTCATCGAGCGGACCATCGATGCTATCGAGAGTATACGCTCGATGATATCGAACTCTGTCATAAATGTGACCGTTTTGTATCCGTTGGAACCTTTTGCCTATATAACGAGGACTTGTTTATTGTTGCTGTGAGAGAAAGAGGAGAGTGCTTTTATGTATTTTACCTTAGATCATATACCTAAAGCCCTTTCTCTCAGGAAAGTTCATCCTCCAATCCACCCTCACCATTGACATTCAATAGAATGGATTGAGGAATGAACTTCCGCATTCAAGGATCCTCCGGCTACTACCTTAATGACAAATCATTAAGCTGGGATGCCTTGAATGCATAATCGGAATCACTCTATCTTCCTTATAGGAAAATATTTTATAGAGTAGGATTCCATCTTAACCTTGACCCAACCCAAAGCCTCGCATTAGTACATCATTTGTGTTGTGGATCAAGAAAGCCTAAGAATCTTCGTCAACAAAGGTGGAGATCTTCGTCAATGTGCTTAATGGGACTCATCCACTTATCTGTAAGTATCTAGAGTCTAGAGGACACTTGTGATCATTCCTTTTTAGGATTGGGTCTTAGGTGTTTCTCACTCCTTCAAGCCCTCGTAGGAGGCCTCCGGCAAGAGTGTACGTGGTGGGTGCATTGTGTGGACCCTTGCTCTGTGGAGAGCATAAACATTTGGTTGAAGGTGACCCAGTCAAAACCTTAGGTTTGAGGTGAACCGTGTGAAACCTCGAGTTAGAGGTAAACCACGTAAAACCTCCATTAGGGTCTTATGAAAGATCCTTGACCAGTGTGCCTAAAAGTGCTTGCGTTGTGTTGACCCTTGCTCGTGAGAACATAAACAGTCAGCCTCAGTGTAGGTTGTAAAGGTTAAAGGTGAACCTGATTTAAAACCTTTGGTTTGAGGTGAACCGCTGTGAAACCTCCTAAGTGAAATTCAGCATACTCAAGGGTTGAGTGTGTTTGCCGGGAGTGAAATAGATTGATCGTCGAACCACTATAAAAATGACTATGTTTGAGTTTGCTATTCTTCTGCTTGTGTGATTTGCTTTAATATTTTCATATTTTCATATCTGAGATCACATCGCACACACATACACAGTCCTATCCATCATAAACTAGTTTGCATACTGTTCACTCCTTAAATAGTTTGTGACTGGATCCTCTACCAAGCTTGGAAGCATGTAGAGTTATTTTTGAGTAATCCTAATATGAGCTGTTCTTAGGATTAATGCAATAGGATTTGAAATAAATCATAAAACTTTAAAAAGTCGCAAGTATACGAATCAGATGTAGATACGGTACGTATTACGAGATCGTTCCCACGAGGACTGATCGTCATAATTCAAATCTATGACTCTCCTTAACTAATCCAATAAATAATGGAGCGAACTACTAAGCACAATTCTAGAAAAAAAATAATTAAGAACAGGGAAGAAAATTTAATCAGAGAGAGAGCACTAGGACTTTTGAATCCACCCCTAATTATCCTAACCCTTGTTTTGTCTGTTGATTCACCTTGATCTAGATTGATACCACTTATATGGAGAAAGCACAATCTGTGTCCTTAATCGGGCATACAGAATGTCTAATTCCTTTAAGCAATGCCATGAACAATATATCCCATGTCCTTGGTCGGGTACATGGAATGTACAGTTCATTAAAGCACCCTGTTTCTTCCTCTATAGGAAACCTGTTCTTGATCAGACACAAGCACCTATAATAAGCATCCAGACAACATCCATATATATACTTTAGTCAAGTTCATAAATGGAGAAGTATAGAATTTAAACCAATCAAGCCCACTTAGAGAAAGAAACAAATTAATTAATGTTCAAAGTAACTTCAACCAATACAAGAGCTAATCAAATTAGGAGCTTCATCTCAGCCCTAGCTGAGAGATTAGTGACCCATAAAATCCATCAAAAAGATTAAACAAAATTCATAAAAATAAAACATCAAACCAATCGATCTCTCTCTCTTCTTTCTTCTCTTTCTTCTCTCCCTTGCTCTAGATCTGGAATTCCCTGCTTCTGAATGAATTTTTCTCGTCCATAATTCCTCTTTTATAGCTGCTGGAGGGTTGGAGTCAGTAGCAGAGTCGTAGCAGGACACGGAGTCTAATTTTTCATAGCCGTGATCGGTGGGCCCCACAGAAGTGTTTTCTAGAAAATCCACCCCGTCCATTGGATTCAGGACAAAATTTCAGTCAAGAATGGGTGGTTTTGAATGTCCATTGACGCGGCCCAGAGAAGAAATCACAACAAAATCAGTTTTGAACGTCACAAGACCGCCTGTTTGTGACCTCTGTATCGCGCATGTGTGTACGCATGAGAGTGGAATATCAGCATGGTTTTGAAGCTCTCGAAGCCCTCTACACGATGAACGACTTGGATCGTCCGGAAGGTTGACGAATGGGGTCCAAAAACAACCGTAAAAATGGCCAGCGGCCATTCGTTACGCGGACGCGAAACCGAAGGCTGTGGTGATGGTGGGGTTCATGAACGATGGAAATCACGAAATCCACTCCGTTCACTGGGATAAGAACGGAAAACCGGTCGAAAATGACCGGTTTTCTTCTGTTTTGGTGTGGCTCACAGAAGATCTTATCACACCGTCCAACCTGCGTTTGAACAGTTAGATTTCATTCTTGATGATGATTTACAAATCCGCCACCTAGGCAGTGTTGAGAGGCTTCCCTGGACTCTGATGGACGGTCCGGATTGGCGCTCTGGATGATAGGTGGGGCCCACAACTGTGATCAGCAATCGGCTTGCGGGACGCTGGAGACGGCAGGTGCTGTTTTGAATTTGAGGGAGAAGAGGTCGGGTCAGCGCACGCGCTGACCGCCTCTGCCGTCCGGTGTAGCACCAGCACACGTATGCATGGTGTACATGCATCATATATGGGGTCCACTATAATGTTTACGAGAAATCTGCACCGTCCATCTTTTTCTTCATATAATTTCAACTGCCAAAACCAAGTTTGAGGCAGTTCCGAATATCAGGTGGGCCTGAAATCAACGGTTTGTGGGCTGATTTGTCAGTTGGCCCACTTTCCGCGATCTTTAATGGATGAAATTTAATATGTACGGTTAATTTATGGCCCTCATCCCATGTATGAAGTTTCGAACTGATCGGATGGCGGGAACCATGTGATCTTGCAATTTGCACCAATTTCAGGCCTCTTTATCGTGAACGACTTGCTTTCCTCAGATCCCAGGCGTATAAAATTTTCATTATTGGTTCTCTGGAGTCTATCCCGTGCTCTAGTAATTTCGGAGCGTCCAATCCATGCTTTTAACATCATTTTTCAATACACGCTCCTGATTTCATCCTGTAATAAAAACACAATTAAAATATGGCATTAAACATTATCATGTATGTAAAATCAGGTAATTACTGGGTCTGATATGCAATATTCGACCCTGCTCAACATCGCACACACATACACAGTCCTATCCATCATAAACTAGTTTGCATACTGTTCACTCCTTAAATAGTTTGTGACTGGATCTTCTACCAAGCTTGGAAGCGTGTAGAGTTATTTTTGAGTAATCCTAATATGAGTTGTTCTTAGGATTAATGTAATAGGATTTGAAATAAATCATAAAACTTTAAAAAGTCCTATTCACCCCCCTCTAGGACATATTGGCATATTCCTACTTCAACTAAAGTGGTCTTCACTGCTATTTTAATTTAAACATCCACAGTATTAAAGTTAAATCCCAAAAGACCGTTGCATATATGGCCCAGATAAAACAGTAAGTACACCCATCCAAAAAAAAGAAAGTAATGTCCAAAACACCATTGTCAAGAAATATATGATAAGTGACCAAAATTCACTCCTGGCTACTCCGAGGAAGGATAACTTTTTCTATCTATTCATTTCTTCTTTCGTGTCTCATCTTCGTAAAATACCCAGGACTTACTAAATCGGACTGCAACACCCTTGCAGCCCGAATCTGGTCATCACTACTAAGACCATCCACATCCTCAAGTATCCCCATGAGCCGCTGCACACGCGTCATGCTCTTGCCCTGTGCCATAGTTATGGTCAGGGCCTTTGTAACACCCTGAATTTTTTGCTAACTTGGAGTTAGACGTACTTAGGCAATGAATCAATCCTAACACCTTAGTTGCTTCTCAAAAACTCAATCCCAAAGTCTCAAATCCCCTTTCAACCCATTTCCTTTAAAAATCTCACCTTTTACTACCTTATTCTTCAAATTTTCTAAGGACTTTCATATTAGACACAAATCTTAAAATTTAGGTGATGAAGAACAATACGTAAACTAAAAATTACTATGAATAGTAAATAAATAAATAAACTGGGATTTTAGCCATTAATCTTTTGGAATCTCATGGAATAAGTAGGCTAATTGGATAGACCAGCTTCTCCTACCCCAAAAACATATATTGCACGTAGAATAACTCATTCTGGTGTGTAAAATATACCCATTTTAAATATCGGGTGGTGAAATCACCCCAGATAGTCCAACGACTGGCGAGGCCTCGTCCGTACAGTGGGCCCGGTCGGGCGGCAGCGGGCCGGCAGCCTGTTTTCAATAGAAAAATTATGCTATTTTTATCCAACTTTGAAAAATCATATCTCCCTCATTATAACTCCGATTTAGGTAATTCAAAAGCCTCATTTAAGCTTGATAAGTCTAGTTTCATATAAAAATAAGTAAAAATATAATAAAAATTTTAATATAGTTAAATATAGGTCATTGTGACAACTATCCAAAAATTATTGGTTTGGACAACCGCCGCTTCTAGAATTTTTAGAATTTTTCTACGATACAAAACCTAATAAAATTTGGTAGAGATGAAGTAGACTTGGTGATGAATTACTGAAAAAATAATTAAAATAATATACTAATTAAAAGTACTAGAAATGGGCGTAGAACTGCCTTAGGACCATATTCTGTCGTAATTAGGGCATAATTTAGTTAAGTACTAAACTGAATACTCAGTAACATTAGGTTGAAATACTTTAAATACGATCTGTAAGACCTAAAATGAGCAGAACCACTAACACTACATTACCCTATAACATAGGAACAATCTCATTACCCATCACGAAACTTCGTATCGGATCTGGACCTCGCGTCGAACTTCCGATTACTACAAAATTATATAATTAAGACCGCCTTGATGGACTTGACCACCACCTCAGAAATTAAGTCCAGATAGTATCTCGAAGCTATTCACTTGAGCCTAGAGCAAAGTGTGTGAGAAACGCGAATATCTTTAGAATTAAACTTAAACTTAAGTAATCTGAATCGTTCCGTTTACGGGCAAGATATAAGGATTTAGACCGTTAGAATCTGACCCAAATACACCCTCAGATCAGGAGAAATTTTTTACACATGTCAGTGCACTTGTGGCCCTGATCGAGTACCGGTGACCGTTGAATTGAAACTGGTCCGCCACGGTCGATCTGTGAATCCGATCAGACCGAAAACTCAGCTTGACCTAAATTCAAGGTCAGGGAGCTTAAGTCCGACCGCATGCATACAAGGGACCTTCAGAAGTGCTCCGTTGGATCAGAACAACCGATCTTTGGCAATAACCTAAGTATACCTTGGCCCTGGGGCCATTCCCATCAGTTCTGGGCCTATGTAAGGGCCTTAAACCCTCTCTCTCATATTCCATACGAATTTAAAAACCCTAAGAAAGAGAAGAGAGAAAAAGGGAAGGAAAGAGAGAGAAAGTGAGAGAGAGAGTAGGCGCTTCTTCTTAGAATTCGATCTGGCTATACCATGTCTGTATCGTAAATCCGGCATTTCCAACAACGTATTTGGGTAAGAAATCCTAACCCTAACCTGTTGTAGCAACTCAAATAGAACAGTTGATAGAATAGCTAACCTATTCCCTATTATAGGTTGTTCTGGTGCCGTAGACAAAGACTTAGTGTCTAAACTGAATTCGTTACGAGTCTACTGGCGAAAGGTGCAGACTATAGATGTTTAGGTTATGATTTTCAAGGCCTTCAATGTTAGCAATGATATATGTCTGACTTGATTGCTATCACATGTGCTTAGATATGAGGATTTCCGTATATTATGCCTATATATAAACTATGTTGATTTATAATGCTTTCCATGTGTTTGTTGAAATGTTTGAATGAATATGGAATTTGGAATTGTGCTTTCCATGATTATTAATTGTAAATGTATGATGGTTGTATGCGTAACAACTCCTTTGTTAAAGGACTTGTCATAATATATGTTATAACTAATATATTACATGTATATGTAATATGTGTAGTTTAAGTGTTGGATAAAATGCCTGAATGAGAAAATGCTTGATGTGATATACTTAATAAGGGTGTTGAGATAGGATTCTCAATTCCCTTATACATAGTTACAGTTTCCTTTATGTAGCCTATCTTACTACTATGCGATATATGGATGAAATGCTTATGTTTTGGTTTCATGTGTAGCATGTGTGTGTTGAAATGCTCAAATAAGGTTTTTTTCTCAGATTTGGTTGTCGCATGCTGTAGTGGCTATCACATATGAATGCAAATTGTTTGAAGTGTGTTTGGGGCTACGATGTAGTTCAGGCAATCGGTAACGGATCCTGATTTCGTGGCTGAGGTTGTTTCGCCACACAGGACGTGTTCGATGAATCCGAGCCATACTTTGATTGTCGACAGTGGTTAGGCCACATGTAACGCCCCGAAAAATCGGGGGTCATGCATACACTCGACTCCCGAGTTCCCGAGTGTCACTTATCATGCATTTATGGTTTTTATGATTAATCAATTTCAACTGCACAATTTGGAATTACCTGAGGCACGAAGCACAATCACACCAATCTACTGAAATGAAGGATATCACACATATATATAGGTCCAAAAATAATAAAGGGTCGCCTAAGGCGTTGCCCAACAGAACAACAAAAGAGGGCTAGGTCCAAAAAGAATAAGGCTGAGCCCGCGGCTCAGCAAATCCAAATCCAGCCTGATCTAGCCGATAGTGAGCCGCCATCAGCTGAAAGTAGGAGAGCTCGTTCTCCCCGTCAAAGCTCGCCTCGCCAGGTTCCTCATGCCCTGGATCACCTGCATCTATGAATGGGTCTGGTTGGTATTTTAAAACACCGTCCCAGAGTGGGAGTGAGTGATTAACTCAGTGTGAACTATTAATCTTAAGTTTTAACAGGCAGCAGTTATAGCATGAATTTAATGAAAGGCAACATTCGTAGATACTAAGCTAATCTTGATAATGCATATGCATGGTGAATGGTATGATGCATGCCCTCGCCACAACTCTCCCTCAAGCGACTCCATCTTACGATCGCATATGACAACACTCCCTCAGAGCGACCTCGACTGCCGAGTCGCCACCCTAGCTAATGCGATACAATGACATGTTAGCCAAGTTCTTAGTTAAGTCCATTCATCCAGCAGGTTAGGGATTCTGATACACCCCACGTATCAATGCCCTAAACTAGTTGCGAGGCCAAGGCCCCATCAATGCGTGAGGCCGAGACCCCGCGGTCCGTGATCCTGTCGGGTTCCTCATCCCCGACTTCAAGCACATGAGGAGTGCCGAGAGAAAGGGATCGCTCGCGGTCACTACGGGGAGGCGCGGCACCCCAGCGTAGGCCGACATCTCGGACACAGTGTCCCATTCCACCATGCCCGGCTCACGAGGCTGTGGACCAATTTCAGGTGGGTTATTGATGGGCTACAACGGTTGTAGGGTGGTTCAGGTTCCATATATATGTGAGCAAACAGGGTTAACAAACAGGGTTGATCAGACAGTGGGCTAAACCGCATGAATCAGGCTAGCACGTGGCGGAACGACATCGGGTACAAGCGACCCATGTAGTCTAACTACTGTCGCCCACACGCACTCGTCCAATCCATGGGTTTAGCCTCAAGACGGTCCTACCAACGGGACCGCCTTCACTTTCCTCGCATTCCTGACCAACCCAAGGATTAGGTGGTGGTTCATAACATGTTAAGTATACAAGTTATCAACTAACATATCAATACCATGTTCACATCCATCTCAACTATAAAAATGAGTACTTCTACCAAGTGAGCAAACATTATCAAGAACCAAGGTGCGTGTGAGTGTGTGGGTTTGTGAGGAAGTTAAGCTCTTCCAATACCTCAAGGAATTAAACACACAAGAGTCAAGATTCATAAACACTATGGAGCAATGCATATGAGCGAAACCAATCCAAACAAACATGAGCATGTAATCATTCCTATGCTAAATCATGTGAGAGACAAGATCAACATCAAATGTAAACTAATCATGCCAAATCATGCAATTCCAACAACACACCATTCCTAGGTTTCCCTAAATTCTTCAATACCACAACTCAACAAACAAAATCATTACATTCCTATTATAATTAGTGCTAGGCCACCTAAGGATAATAGTCCGCACCTTGTGATTCGTTGGAGACTCAAAAACGACCTAGGAACGTCGATTTGGGGTCGATTGGTCGGAATCCCTAAAGCAAGCTCATACATGAGAAATCCATGTAAAATCCCCCTTCATCAAAAGGGTTTTCAAGACAAAGGATGAGAAGCCTTACCTAGACGATCAATGGACGATTTTGGTGGTTGTGGTGCATGGTTTCTTCTTGGAGAAGGTGTAGGAGGTTGTGGGTTTGATCCTCTTGGGCCCCACCTTGATTGAGAGTCCACCATGCCTTCTTCCCTCTCTCTTTCTTCTCCTTTCTCCTCTTTCTCTTCTTCATTTTCTCTCTTCTAGGGCAAAATTCGTATGGGAAGAGGGGTGCCCAAATGAGACCCTTTTTATAATTCCAGATTTGGTGCAAAAGGCCCCAAGCTTCCACAATTTCCTAAAATAGACTTATGGGACTCCCTATTGGTGTTGGGGTGGCCCTAACACCCCTCTGGCCACCAAATTCGGCGTGTAGGTGCCTTATGGCCCGATTAGGGCCCATGCAAAAATTGAGGACGAACGGATGAACGGATATATGATCTGAGAAAGCGTTTCTGACCTTTAAGTGGTCCTGTGGGGGCCATTTTGGTGATTGGAGCATTTCTGATGGCCCTCTGGCCATGAAATTTATAGGATAAATGGTCCATGGCCCGATGAGGGGCCTTACAAAATTTGGGAACGAACGGATGCGGGGTTTGGTCGTACGGGTCCGATTTACGATCAACGGTCACCGTGCCACGATCGGGCTCCAGATTTGGTGGACGGGCGTAGAAAAATACATCAAACCTTTACCGTAAATTTAGAAGAAATCCAACGGCTGGAACGCCTGGTATCCTGGTTTTATTTGTAAGTGCCAGATTCCAATCTGGCATTGGTGGGGCGCATTGGGCAAGCGCCAGATGGTACTTTTAGGTATCCACTGGGTCCGTAGTCCGCGATGGACCACAAGCCCAGTGAGATCTATGATTTTCTAAAATTTTAGATTTTTCTGACCTTCCTCGGTCGCTGGGTGGCCCACACATTCTTCAGAGTGTAAACGGACTATCAACTTGACGGCCCACACTTGTCCCATCATAACTAGACTGGTCCACCCCAGCCTAAACTAACATTGAGTGCTAATGGTCATTAAGTGATTTTATAAGTTAATTAAAAAGAAATTTCAAGGATTTTTTTGGAAATCCAAAACAGTGAAAATCCAGGATGTTACACCACACGGTGTGCTTACGCACTTTATGTCGATCAACTCGAGGTGCGCTCGTACCAGTCGAGCTCGTCAAGTAACCCAATTAGCCCAATGTATGTTTACTATGTATGGATGCTACTGCTTGAACCTAAGGTACCAAACTCACTAGTGGAAACCCCGTTAACCTTGGTACTTCGATCAGCTAAGACTCATGAGCCGGACATAGTGGTATGGGACATTATGGTCGACCTGTCGGCCTACGCTGAGGCGACGAGCCTCCCGTAGTGACCAGTGAGTAACACCGCCTCGTGAGCCGAATACGGTAGTATGAGACACTGTATTCGAGTTGTCGGCCTACACTGATAAGGTGACGAGCCCTTTGTAGTGACCTCAAGAGTACTCTAAGTCTACGTGGAGGCGACGACCCTTCCGTAACAACAAGAGTATAAACTAGGCCTGCACTAATCAGGTCATGACGACCCCTTTGCAGTGACCTAGAACCGCAACATCGTATGATATTTCCTAGGACTGATGACCCTAGAATGGATCATTGTTTGGTTATTGATATAGAAGAGGTACCTTAGTTTCCCAATCCTGCTATATGAAAAGGCCTAATAAGAACTTGGTAATCGTGCTCATGCACCGCATTACGTGTGCCTTTGGCGTAGCAGGTCAAGCACTAAGGAAGTGTTCCATGCCGCGATCATGAGATGAAATCGTTGACGGAGCGTAGGCGAGGGCATGCATCATATCATTCATATCATTCTTGCATTAACAAGAGTACTTAGGACCTGATTGTTGTATTACGTTATCATTACTGCTTGATTGAATTGATAACATGTTAACCTTTGCTTTATAGTTTCACTGAGTTGATCACTCACTCCCACGTTACGGGACGGTGTTGTACACACTAACCAAACCCTGTTTTAATTTCAGATGATGACGATGCTTGCGAAGTGGAGCCGGACTTTTATGATAATGAGGGGGGTTTCTCCTATATGCAGCTATTAGGCGAGTCTAGGTAGACCAGGTTCTGATTCGACGGGATTACAGGGATATATGATTTAGTTGAATACTTTACATTTTGGTATTTAGTATAATTTGACACAAAACATGTATATATTCAGCCTTGTTACATATGCATATTCTGGGGATTTGAAACCACTTATGTACTATATATATATATATCAGAGTCTTCCGCTTGCTTTATTTAGTCATCCCTGGAGTATGATATGTTGTTTTAGTATAATCTGTAACACCCCGTACTTTTCAGTACTCGAGTGTTACCATTTAATTTAATTTAATATAAATACATATATATATATATATACAAATAATGCAACCTAAATATATACACTATGAAATGAATATACGTACTTTGTAAAGATTTAAAATTTCATGCTAAAATAATACATATGTATTTAATGTATATAAGACATTTTGAAAATAATATTATATTAAATAGTCATAATGAAAAATAATGATTTCATAATGTAAAACCAAATTAAAAATATCAATGTAGCATTAAATATCTTTCATGAGTAAGTATACAAAAAAAAACCATTAGATACTTTAATAGAATCGTATATTATTTAACAACATTATTAAATACAAATATAATTTTAATCAAACATGATATTGTACAACCTTCAATTCATTATATGTATAATATGATATTGTAAATTATGAATTATATATTAATAAATACAGCCTAAATATAGTAGTATGATAATATTTGAAATTTTATTTACATATGTATAAGAGGTTTTAAACATTTTAATTATAAGTAATATGCAAAAATAATAAAAATTATATTAACATTCGTATTGGTTAGTAATATACTATAAAAGCCTTAAAAATGCTCTATTAGGATCTTTTAGCCGTTGACATTCAATTTCGGAATGATCCGACCAGTAGATCAATGGGGATTCACCAATATGACCCAAATCAAGTTGTGAGCCGCACCTAGACCTTAGATCGGCCTAATCAACGGTCTTAGACCCCTTGAAAGAGGCCCCTGGTAGAATGAACAGAGTGGATTCCATGTAAGAATCATGATGGACCCCACCTCGAGTCGCGAGTGCACAGGAGGAATGTGCACTCACTGTGCACCGTGCGGAGCTGCTCGGTCAGACTCCTCTGACCCGCTATTTCCATAAGAAGAGAGAGGTCCTCTCTCCCCATGGCTTCATCAGCAGATGGACGCCGTCCGTTTCCTTCACATTGCGGCCCACCATCACCACTCCCACGACTGATCCAAACCGTCCATATGACAGAGGACACACATGCAACCAAAACCCTGTAAGTTTCACGCTATTCCACATGTGTGATTGCACACGATCCTCGCCGCAAGTGAGGCTGAAAATACATTGTTTCCTAAAATAGAAATTTCCCTCTCCTAGCCAACTCAGCGATCCGCGCGAAAGGAGGATTCCTCCAATCCCAGCCATCCATACGAAGTCATCTCGGCCGTCCCATTCGCTTAGGGCTTTCTCAAGTAAAACAACATCCGGTTTCATTCCTTCCCACAGTTTTGAGAAAACCAAACAACTGCAGGATTCAATCCTGGCCTTCCAATCCCATTCGACGTCTCTGAGTGAGCTTAGGGATCCATTTAAATAAGGTCATCAATCGGCATCAGGTCTCCCTCCATTTCTAACGGTCATAACTGAAAAATCACCCGTTTCTTCCAAGCTTTGAACCCACCACTTAAATCTCCCCCAAGCTCTGAGAAACCTCTTCTAGGAGCTTCTTAGAGACCATTAGGACCATTTGCAAGAAGCAGGTTGAAGGGAGAAGCACTGTTTTCAGATATGCAATTAATGGCCGTTATCTTCTCCACCGCTCAAACTGAGTTGGAATCAGTTTGGGCAATGCGGGTTCGTCTGGTGATGTCCTTGGATCGAGAAAGAAGGGAGCTAGAGAGAGAGAGAGAGAGAGAGAGAGAGAGAGAGAGAGAGAGAGAGAGAGAGAGGTGGTGTGGCTGTTGCACCGCACCACCGTGCCGCACTCCCATCCGAACTGAGCCTGAGTTAGGCCAGGTTGGCGTTCCTTGCTGGGCATTTCTGGTAGCCGGAAATAGAGAGAGAGAAAGAGATAAAAGGAGGAAGAAAAAGAAGGAGAAGACAACAAGAGAAAGAAGAGAGAGAGAGAGGCAGTGGGTTCGGGTAGCAACCTGACTCGTTGCTGAGTCAAGTTGGACTCAGACCTGGTTCGTGTTGGGGGTTGCTGAAGTTCTAGCAGGAGAAGAAGAAAGGAAGAAGAAGAGAAAAGATGAGAAGAAAGTGAGAGGAAGAGAGAGTTTAATTTGGGGTTATGGGTGACTCGTTCTTGGGAGTCAGCCAGGTCAAGTTCGGCCTGAGTGGGCCTGTTTCAGTTGGGTTGGGTCTGGTATAACCCAGCCAGTTGTTGGACCTTAGATTTTAGAGGAAAGAAGAGAGAAGAAGGAGAGTAGGAGAGGAAGGAAGAAAAGAAAGAAAAGAGAGAGAAGGAAGAAGTGTGGGTTGAGCCGAGTCAACCCGGTTTGGGACCGTGTTAGATGGGCTGAGTCGAGCATGGGCCCTCACTTTTATACTCAAGGGAATGGAAGAAACAATATGCTCATTTAGTGAGAAGAACTTGTTTGGTAAAGGAGGAAAATCAACCCACTCCACTCTAACTGAGTCGACTCGATATTGAGTCAACTTACATGGGTCAGCTTTCTCTCCTAGCCTAAATTGTTTAATTCACTAATTATCATTGGTGTTATTATAACTATTGCGGTTACAAAATGCGATTAGCTACTAGGAGGTTATTTGTGCTAGTACTAGTTGTTACAAAACTACAACGGTTGGATGTTAGATATTAGTATTTATTCCTAAATATTTCCATTGATAATAGATCACACAATGTATTACCATTTTTACCCCTATTCTATGAGGATTGATAACCTTGGGTACGATTAGCCATTGGTAAAGTATTTATGCTCAACCTAGTTATCATAAACAAGCTTTAGCTATTTTATAGTAGAGCTTCATGTAACCCTCTTAAACATCATTCTTAACGGTAGATCATAATACCTATTACCATGACTAAATCCATTATGGATAGCTATTATTATTAGTATTATCATTAGAAAATATTTATCATTCTCCTTATGAGATTAGTATAATCTTTGTTGATATGATTATAAGTATAAATCCTTATTATATTAGTGTTGGTTGTTGAGGGTCAAATATTGCATATTAGACCCCATTTATTGCCTGGATTTACGAGCATGATACTATTTAACGCCCTGTTTTAATCGTGTTTGTGATGCAAGGTGTGTTTACGTGCCTGGAGTAAAAAGGGTATTAAAAGTATAATTTTAGCACCCAAGATTCACCAAGGAAAGTTACGGGACCCCAGGGGACCAAGATCGACGAATTTATATGTCAGAAATCCGGGGAAACTGAGAAACTGAAGCTCAAGTGGCCCGAAGGACGTTCAGAATGCAAGATCACAGGGTTCCTGCCATCCGATTGACACGAGACTTCATACATGGCCTGAAGGCCCTATATTAACCGTACACGTCGAAATTCAGCCTTTGGATCCCTCTAGAAATGGCCCAACGGATAAATCAGCCCATAGATTTATGAATTGGGGCCCGCTTGATATCTGGATATGCTTCACTTTTTGTCTCAACGTCTAAAATGATATGATAAAACGAATGGATGGATCAGATTGTTCACATACATCAAAGGGGGACCCACCTTACATCGTGCGTGTGCACAGCACATGCACAGACGCTGTGCACCAAAAATCGAAAACGGGTCAACGCACGCTGACCCGTCTTCCTCTCTCCTCTGCGATCGAATGGACAACGTCTTTACGCTGTCCGCCCGTTTTTCACTAGTGGGCCTCACTCCTCATCCAAATCCTCAATCTGGACCGTCCATTGCATGAAAATGAGGGGTGTTAACCTCACCAAGGTGGCCTTTTGAGATCATGCAAGTCATTGTAAAATCATAGCCGTTAAACGTCATATGGATGGCGGAATAGATAAGTTTGTGGGCCACACCAATTTCACTTGGAAAATACTCTTTCCAGGACGATTTTTCGACGTCGATCCAATGGACGGGTTGGATTTCTTCAAAAGACATCAAAGTGGAGCCTACCACCTTCGTCAGTGCAGGTGAATGAGCTCTGTTTCGCAGCATCCGCGAAAATCGGACTCTGGTTTTACCAGTGGGTCCCACTCATGGCCCATATGATGAATCTGGACCGTACATTAGAATCTCACGCCCCATATTACCATCGCCTAGGTGACAGATTTTCAAGGGACAGCGGAGATTGATTTTTTACCGCCCAAACATAGGTCAGACGGCTGGGTAAAAATTCAGTGGGCCACTTCGAATCTGATCTAAAAACGATCAAGTCCGACCGTTTTTGTGAGGAGAAACTGATGGACGGAGTGGATTTCTTCCTCGGCGTCAAGAATGGGGCGCACCAAGAATCAGCGTATAGGTGCATTTGTTGTTGTGAAATCCATCTCCGACTTTGTCACAGCAGCACCCGCCGGCCTCTATCTTCTATAAAAGGAAGGGAGAGACAGAGGGAAGGGAGAGCGGAGGGGATCAGAGAATAGCTGGGAATCATCGAGGGAAATCCTTGGAGGCGGGGAGCTTGGACGTGGATCGGCAGAGAGAGAGAGTAACAGTTAGTCTTTTTTTACTGGTTTTCCTTATTTAATTTTTTTAAAGATGTATAGCCTATCCATGCTAGGCTAAACCTCTTAGCTAGGGCTAAGAGGTGAAGCTTGTAGCGTGATGAGAGGACCTGTTGTTTGTGCCTTTTGTTTAAGACTGAATTGATGTTGATTTTAGTTTAATTAATGGAACACTTTTAGTTTTCAATGGTTTGTTGTGACTGAAATTACAATAGATCTGCGGTGGCTTCGAGTATTTCTTTTTCTTTTGATGTTTATGATGTCAGGAAGGCCTGTTGTTCACCATCATCTCCTGGGCATGGTTGGATGTCGGTACCCTTCCTAACCTTCGTAATCATCTGATTGGTTGTCAATTAGTTTAATTCTGTTGTTTACTTTGTCTCCTAGGCATGGTTTGGTGATGGAATCCATTCTAATTCATATACCTCTCATCTCTTGAAAACTATATCAACGACAGTTCAGTTAATTTCCCTGATTTTTAATCCAAGCATAAGATCTCCCTGATCTCTACAAGTGGATCCTCTGAATCCCTAGTTTCCTTCCTCTGAATTTCTCCTAAGTTTTAGTTAATAATTTCACAATTATTCCACAATCCATTTGATTTAGAATACATCTTAGTCTAGTTTTAATTCTACTTAATTTTAGAATACGTACAAGTTTCAGTCCCTTGGGATTCGACCTCGGTCTTACCGAGTTTATTACTATATCACAACCCTGCACTTGGGGAGTGAACATTGGTAAGGGAATCTTATTATTATTACTTGCCCTATTAATCATTACAAGAATCATGGATAATATCGGTATGTTTAGATATGAACTTGTACACCTTCATCATTAATACGGATGGATTGATACTCCTACTGCGAATATTAGTTGACCCCTTTGTACAATAATAACAATAAGTTAGGATTGAAATCCTAAAATCTAAGTATGGGGCTAGACCCTAGGATAAAACCCTAAAAGATAACCCTAAACCATGATTTTAAACCCTAAGTGGTATGTAGAACTTGGATCTAATTGTATATCTTGATTTATAGTAGGATTTGATTTTAAGGGAACGTGCATTCTCTAGCGATGCTGGTAGGCGAAGCAAACTATAAGGTGATGATTCTTCCCCTTGAGCTTTCCATCTTCTTATTAGCTTAAGTTATAGTTTTTATTTAAATTCATAATTGACATCTCCCTTTATAATCACATGTGTTAACTGGTGAAAATCGAATTGTTGTATTACATGCTTTATGATTATCCTGTGTAATTATTCATGCTTGTGGATTCCTTTTTGTGGATTGCTTATGGAACTTAAACTAGTACATTAGTGGGAATTCCCACATATGAATGTACACCCATACTTGGGATGTAACTTGACTCGTTGTGATCGTAATGGACCTTCGACTTAGTGGTTACTGAGTGTGGTCTAGATGGATCATTGATGTGGGCCTACCATCCAGGGTTGTTGTGTCCACTGGTTTTCAAGGATGGTCTTTTATCACATGGATCTGATACTCACCCTATGTGACATACTTTGATATTGCCCTATGTGGCTTTGTTCTAGTATTTTTCCTATATAGGTTAGATGTTTTATACTGTGCAACCATGTGATGGTAAGCCTCGTATACTGTAATATGATTGGCCACTAGTCGACGGGTTTCCATTAAACATCCTAAGATGTTAGCCTCATGGGCCGGGGATGGTAGTCATGGGATACTATGCCCGAGCCGTTAGCCTACGCTGGGCCATGCGCTCCCCGTAGTGACCGTGAGCTTATTTAAAATAGCTGCTTGCAAGTGGACTAATAACGGGTTGACAAATTATGCATGTATAGCACATACCAGCATCTATTGCTGTCATATGTAACATACAGACTCGCCTGTCTGGATGTCTTACTCGAGGCACAGACCGTTTGGATGTCTTACCCGGGTCGATGACTGCATGGGTGACGACCCCTATGTCCGTTTGAATGTCTTACCCGGGACAACATTTGTATTTACGCATCCATGCATATAATAAGACTGCATTTACTTTGTTTTGGTGGTTTGAATGTTTTACTATTTCTTACCTAATGTGGCTGTGTGTAATCTTGAGGGGAGTTCACACTGAGTTGGTCACTCATCCATCAAATATACAACCGTACAGGTAGTACAAGTGACTTTAGTGATATGTATGTTCAGACTGATGAGGAGCAGGGTACGATCACCAGGGAGGCATGACTGTATTTGTCTGGAGGAGCTGCGTGATCTTGCGGCTTATATTTATATGCTTTTTGCTATTCTTCATGTATTAAATTCTTGTAAATCTTGTACTTGTTAAATTCAGAGACATTGGTTTGTATAAGTCATTATGAGCAGCTTCTTGTATATTTGAATGATAATGAAAATTTTCTTTATGTCGATTTGTCTACACTACGCTCATTCGCTTACTCTGATAAAAGAAAAAAATATATTATCTGACCATCCTTTAAGGTTAACTCTTAGGTTTTTGGGACACGAGTCATATACTTGGGTCCTGAAGATTCGGGACGTTACAGTTGGTATCAGAGCATAGTTTGGACAAACTTGGCCTTGGGAAATGTACTTATACAAACTTTAAATGTCTCATGTTAGAATAATTGGAACTAGAAATTTGAACTTAGGAGAATTTTTGTTAGTCTTAGAAGGATGATTGGGAATGTAGAGATCCAAACTTAGGTTCCCTTATAATTATTAGAGCAACTATTGAGGATTTCCTTTATAGCTAGGAGGAATTGAGAACATAAGAAATCAAAATGTTAGGCCCCATGGACAGTTGTTTGGATAACCATAGAACTTAGAAATGATCTTAGATTCCCTTGAAAATTTTAGGTTTAGTCATTCAAACTTAGAAATGAAAACTTTAGGTTCCCTTGGAAATTTCAAGATAGATTTTTGGACTTTAGACTCATATGAAATTCCCTTAGAATTAGGAAGGATTTGATAACGTAGATATCCAAAACTTCATCCCCCTTTGAAATCTTAGGGTGAGCCGTTTGAATTCAGGAATAAGAACTTTGGTCCCTCCTATAAATTACTAGAACATCTGTTTGAAACTTGGACACAAAACTTAGTTCCCCATTGTAGAATATCAGGGTAGATGTTTAAACTTGGAAACTAAACCTAAATGTTGTGGGTGGACAAATACCATTGCAACGTACATAGGACCAAGTGAAAACCTTCCCTAAACTTAACTCCCAAAATGCAATTCTTAGAGACCTAGATTTTGAACTCTTTTAGAAATTTCATTAGTTAGAAATAGTGGCGTCACAATATTTAGCATATGAAGCAAACTTAGACTTCATAAACAATTCCTTGCCCACAACATTGTACATTAGGTTGGACATAAGCACTCCCTAAACTTAAGAAATCGCAATGGGCAATATAATTTGAATTCTTTAACACATCTCTCTACTTAGAATTAGTAATTCCCTACAATTCTAGTACATGAAATTAATTAGAGGCGAAAGTTATGGGATTTTGGGTAAGTTTTCAACCTTAGGCTGTGCATATTAAGATTAAATTTAAAATCCTAAGTGGGTTTAGAAATTTCCAACTTAGATTTCATTTAGAAACCTTGGCCTTTAGATTTTGTGTTTAGACAATCAGAGTGTGCATTGGAAGCGTAATGGGCCACATAGTCTTGTTCGTTATGAAAATAAATGGTTAAATGATATTTTTCATGAGCTAGAGTAATCGGGGTCACGGATTGATGGAATCATGTTTATGTGATGAGTATGCGGTTTGACCTAAATTCTAAGTCTTAGCAAGTCTCAATGATCTTAATGCTATGATCAAGCAAAGGATCGAGATTTAGTAGGATTATGAATTAATACTAGTAATCCTCTGTTCTACGTAGGCAAATGATTGTTGTATTGGACTCAAACCCACTACAACCATTTGTTCGTAACAGCTCGAACACAGGAAACCATGGGATTAGTAGGCATGAAAATAAATCACTAGTTTTGGTGGGTACTGAGAAGGGTTGTAAGTTTTTTTTTATAGAACCCATACACATTAGCCCATTGACTAGCCTAGGGACTTGTTAAGTTAGAGATTTCTTGATGGAAGTTGCGATTTCACACTCAGACACGTACGAGATAGGATACACCATTAGGATAACCCTTCTACTTATACCGTTAACGATTAGGGCAAGTATTATCAAATCTCGTGGGTAAAATTCTCTTTAAGGGGAGTAGATGGAATGATTCATGTTCTAATAATAAGTCATAGGCGCTTGCGCACACAAATAAACCTAGTGGGAAAACTATTAGACACTGTAAAATAAATTACCTCAAACAATCATAGTTTAAGTAATGAATTTCGGGACAAAATTCTCTTTAAGGAGGGTAGTTTGTAACACCCCGTACTTTCCAGTACTCGAGTGTTACCATTTAATTTAATTTAATATAAATACAAATATATATATATATATATAAATAATGCAACCTAAATATATACACTATGAAATGAATATACGTACTTTGTAAAGATTTAAAATTTCATGCTAAAATAATACATATGTATTTAATGTATATAAGACATTTTGAAAATAATATTATATTAAATAGCCATAATGAAAAATAATGATTTCACAATGTAAAACCAAATTAAAAATATCAATGTAGCATTAAATATCTTTCATGAGTAAGTATACAAAAAAAAACCGTTAGATACTTTAATAGAATCGTATATTATTTAACAACATTATTAAATACAAATATAATTTTAATCAAACATGATATTGTACAACCTTCAATTCATCCATATGTATAATATGATATTGTAAATTATGAATTATATATTAATAAATACAGCCTGAATATAGTAGTATGATAATATTTAAAATTCTATTTACATATGTATAAGAGGTTTTAAACATTTTAATTATAAGTAATACGCACAAATAATAAAAATTATATTAACGTTTGTATGGGTTAGTAATATACTATAAAAGCCTTGGAAATGGTCTATTAGGATCTTTTAGCCATTGACATTCAATTTTGGAATGATCCGACCAGTAGATCGACGGGGATTCACTAATATGACCCAAATCGAGTTGTGAGCCCCACCTAGACCTTAGATCGGCCTGATCAATGGCCTTAGACCCCTTGAAAGAGGCCCCTGGTAGAATGAGCGGAGTGGATTCCATGTAAGAATCATGATGGACCCCACCTCGAGTCACGAGTGCACAGGAGGAATGTGCACTCGCTGTGCACCGTGCGGAGCTGCTCGGTCAGACTCCTCTGACCCGCTATTTCCATAAGAAGAGAGAGGTCCTCTCTCCCTATGGCTTCATCAGCAGACGGACGCCATTCGTTTCCTTCACATTGCGGCCCACCATCACCACTCCCACGACTGATCCAAACCGTCCATATGACAAAGGACACACGTGCAACCAAAACCCTGTCAGTTTCACGCTATTTCACATGTGTGATTGCACACGATCCTCGCCGCAAGTGAGGCTAAAAATACATTGTTTCCTAAAATAGAAATTTCCCTCTCCTAGCCAACTCAGCGATCCACGCGAAAGGAGGATTCCTCCAATCCCAGCCATCCATACGAAGTCATCTCGGCCGTCCCATTCGCTTAGGGCTTTCCCAAGTAAAACCACATCCGGTTTCATTCCTTCCCACAGTTTTGAGAAAATCAAACAACTGCAGGATTCAATCCTGGCCTTCCAATCCCATTCGACGTCTTTGAGTGAGCTTAGGGATCCATTTAAATAAGGTAATAAGTTGGCATCAGGTCTCCCTCCATTTCTAGCGATCATGACTGAAAAATCGGCCGTTTCTTCCAAGCTCTGAACCCACCACTTAAATCTCCCCCAAGCTCTGAGAAACCTCTTCTAGGAGCTTCCTAGAGACCATTAGGACCATCTGCAAGAAGCAGATTGAAGGGAGAAGCACTGTTTTCAGATACGCCATTAATTGCCGTTATCTTCTCCACCGCTCAAACTGAGTTTGAATCGGTTCGGGCAATGTGGGTTCGTCTGGTGATGTCCCTGGATCGAGAAAGAAGGGAGCTAGGGAGAGTGAGAATGAGAGAGGGAGAGAGAGAGAGAGGCAAGAAAGAGGTGGTGCGGCTGTTGCACCGCACCACCGTGCCGCACTCCGGTCCGAACTGAGCCTGAGTCAGGCCAGGTTGGTGTTCCTTGCTGGGCATTTCTGGTAGCCGGAAACAGAGGGAGAGAAAGAGATAAAAGGAGGAAGAAAAAGAAGGAGAAGAGAACAAGAGAAAGAAGAGAGAGAGAGAGAGAGCGGTGGGTTTGGTGCTGACGACTCGTTCTTGAGTCAAGTTGGACTCGGACACTGGTTCGTGTTGGGGTTCTTTGAAGTTCTAGCAGGAGAAGAAGAAAGGAAGAAGAAGAGAAAAGATGAGAAGAAAGTGAGAGGAAGAGAGAGTTTCGGCTTGGGTTATGGGCTGACTCGTTGCCGAGTCAACCGGGTCAAGTTCAGCCTGAGTGGGCCTGTTTCAATTGGGTTGGGTCTGGTATAACCCAGCCAGTTGTTGGACCTTAGATTTTAGAGGAAAGAAGAGAGAAGAAGGAGAGTAGGAGAGGAAGGAAGAAAATAGAAAGAAAAGAGAGAAGAAAAAAGTGTGGGTTGAGCCGAGTCAACCCGGTTTGGGACCGTGTTAGATGGGCTGAGTCAAGCATGGGCCCTCACTTTTATACTCAAGGGAATGGAAGAAACAGTATGCTCATTTAGTGAGAAGAACTTGTTTGGGAAAGGAGGAAAATCAACCCACTCGACTCTAACTGAGTCGACTCGCCGTTGAGTCAACTTACATGGGTCAGCTTTCACTCTTAGCCTAAATTGTTTAATTCACTAATTATCATTAGTGTTATTATAACTATTGCGGTTACCAAATGCGATTAGCTACTAGGAGGTTATTTGTGCTAGTACTAGTTGTTACAAAACTACAACAGTTGGATGTTAGATATTAGTATTTATTCCTAAATATTTCCATTGATAATAGATCACACAATGTATTACTATTTTTACCCCTATTCTATGAGGATTGATAACCTTAGGTACGATTAGCCATTGGTAAAGTATTTATGCTCAACCTAGTTATCATAAACAAGCTTTAGCTATTTCATAGTAGAACTTCATGTAACCCTCTTAAACATCATTCTTAACGGTAGATCATAATACCTATTACTGTGACTAAATCCATTATGTATAGCTATTATTATTAGTATTATCATTAGAAAATATTTATCATTCTCATTGTGAGATTAGTATAATCTTTGTTGATATGATTATAAGTATAAATCCTTATTATATCAGTGTTGGTAAGGGAATCTTATTATTATTACTTGCCCTATTAATCATTACAAGAATCATGGATAATATTGGTATGTTTAGATATGAACTTGTGCACCTTCATCATTAATACGGATGGATTAATACTCCTACTACAAATATTAATTGACCCCTTTATACAATAATAATAATAAGTTAGGAATCAAATCCTAAAATCTAAGTATGGGGCTAGACCCTAGGATAAAACCCTAAAAGATAACCCTAAACTATGATCTTAAACCCTAGGTGGTATGTAGAACTTGGATCTAATTGTACATCCTGATTTATGGTAGGATTTGATTTTAAGGGAACGTGCATTCCCTAGCGATGCTGGTAGGCGAAGCAAACTATAAGGTGATAATTCTTCCCCTTGAGCTTTCCATCTTCTCATTAGCTTAAGTTATAGTTTTTGTTTAAATTCATAATTGACATCTCCCTTTATAATCACATGTGTTAGCCGGTGGAAATCAAATTGTTGTATTACATGCTTTATGATTATCCTGTGTAATTGTTCATGCTTGTGGATTCCTTTTTGTGGATTGCTTATGGAACTAAACTGGTACATTAGTGAGAATTCCCACATATGAATGTAAACCCATACTTGGGATGTAACTTGACTCGCTGTGATCGTAATGGACCTTCGACTTAGTGGTTACTGAGTGTGGTCTAGATGGATCATTGATGTGGGCATACCATCTAGGGTTGTTGTGTCCACTGGTTTTCAAGGATGGTCTTTTATCGCATGGATCTGATACTCGCCCTATGTGGCATACTTTGATATCGCCCTATGTGGCTTTGTTCTAGTATTTTTCCTATATGGGTTAGATGTTTTATACTATGCAACCATGCGATGGTAAGCCTCGTATACTGTAATATGATTGGCCACTAGTCGACGGGTTTCCATTAAATATCCTAAGATGGTAGCCTCATGGGCCGGGGATGGTAGTCTTGAGATACTATGCCTGAGCCGTCAACATACGCTGGGCCATGCGCTCCTCGTAGTGACCGTGAGCTTATTTAAAATGGCTGCTTGCAATTGGACTAATAACGGGTTAGCAAATCATGCATGCATAGCACAGACCAACATCTATTGCTGTCATACGTAATATACAGATTCGCATGTCTGGATGTCTTACCCGAGGCACCAACCACCATCTGTTGTTATCGTACATTGCTGTCATACGTAACACACAGATTCGCCTGTCTGGATGTCTTACCCGAGGCATCAACGACCATCTATTATTATCGTCCATATTTGCCTGTCTAGATGTCTTACCCGAGGCACAGACCGTCTGGATGTCTTACCCGGGTCGATGACTGCATGGGTGACGACTCCTATATCCGTCTGAATGTCTTACCCAGGACAACATTTGCATTTACGTATCCATGCATATAATAAGACTGCATTTACTATGTTTTGGTTGTTTAGATGTTTTACTATTTCTTACCTAATGTGGTGGTGTGTAATCTTGAGGGGAGTTCACACTGAGTTGGCCACTCATCCATCAAATATACAACTGTACAGGTAGTACAGGTGGCTTTAGTGATATGTATGTTCAGACTTGATGAGGAGCAGGGTACGATCACCAGGGAGGCATGACTGTATTTGTCTGGAGGAGCTGCGTGATCTTGCGGCTTATATTTATATGCTTTCTGCTATTCTTCATGTATTAAATTCTTGTAAATCTTGTACTTGTTAAATTCAAAGACATTAGTTTGTATAAGTCATTATGGGCAGCTTCTTATATATTTGAATGATAACAAAATTTTTCTTTATGTCGATTTGTCCACACTACGCTCATTCGCTTACTCTGATAAAAGAAAAAAAAATATTATCTGACCATCCTTTAAGGTTAACACTCGGGTTTTTGGGACACGAGTCATATACTCGGGTCCTGAAGATTCGGGGCGTTACATAATCCCACTCATGTTTGAATGCACTCATATTAATCACCATTATCTGTGTTGCATAAGTGATGCGTTGGAACTCGGGAGCTGAGCTTTGCTCGACCCCCGATTTTCAGGGTGTTACAACCTTTACAGTTTCTTCCATTTCTCCCATCCTATCCCCTATTTGTTCACTCTGCTTACCCTTCCTATGACAGCTATTGTCATTCACATCTGCGCGACTGTGACGAGATCCTGACGTTGTCTCCATTGGGCTTTTGTCATATCCCGTTGCCCTTTTTGTGGATCGATCGACACCGCGAGTGCGGGGAGTAGGCCTCTGATCATCCTCATCATCGGATGAGAGTTGTAAAGTATTAGAAGCGTTAATCTGATGTACACACTATAGATAGCAAGTTTTCCAAAAACCTCCCCTGATGGGACAATCCCATCCTTCTGATCCATGGCCTCGAGATAGATGGCTAAAAACAACCAATGTCCATGTTCAACATTGAAAGACCAAAGATTAGATGGTTACATGCTTCCAATATGCAAGATATTTGGGAATTGCCAATCCTCATTTTGGGACCATAAGATCAACGGTCTGGATAAAAGTAACAAATGCGCCAGGTACATTGATCGGTTGGATGATGATATATAAAACTCCTCTTTAGTTTTTAGAGGCATTTTAGTCAATCCGCAAAATCTTTACTAAGCTATTTAAGTGCACAATAAGCATCATTCACAAAAGAAATAGAAGTTCTACTAAAAATTGGTTGGCCATAGATTTCCAGGGAATTGTGGGGTCCATTTGTTGGGTTCCATTAGATCAATGGTTGGGTCCAATCAGTCATTGAATGCTAACCTGGGTTGGGTTAACCCAAACTCAACTAACCCAATCAGAACTTCGGGTTAGTTGGGATTTGTTCACTCCCCAAGTATAGGGTTGTGAAGTAGTAATAAACTCGGTGAGACCGAGGTCGAATCCCAAAGGACTGAAACCTGTACGTTATTTGAAACTAAATAGAACTAGAACTAGAATAAGATGTAATCTAAATCAAGTAAATATGAAGGAATAATGGTGAAAATATTAATCTAAAACTGGTGAAACTTAAAGGTAGGAAACTAGGGTGCCAAGGATCCACTTGTAGAGATCAGGGAGATCTACGCTTGATTCATGAACTCAACTGGACTTCGAGTCCCATCTTCATCTAGTTGGAATATATATCACTATAGCACAATCTGAACTTCCTTTGATCTAGTTTTCACAAGATAAGACAGATGTAAATTAGAATGGATTCCATCACCAAACCATGCCCATGAGACAAGGTAAACAACAAAACTAAACCAATCCACAGCCATTCTGAGAGGTGTATGAATGTTAAGAAGGATTCCGTCATCCAACCATGCCCAGGAGACGATGGTGAACAATAGGGTTCCCAAATTCATAAACCCTATAATACTAAGAACATGCTCAAAGATATCGCAGATCTATTGTAATTTCAGTCACAACAAACCATTAAAAACTGAAAGCATTCCATATAATTAAACTAGAATCAAACAGAAGGTTCATCGACATGAATCAGAGCCCTAAAATCAGTCCCATCACGCTACAAGCTTCACCTCTTAGCCCTAGCTAAGAGGTTTAGCCTGACCTAAACATGATTAGGCTAATCTCTAAAGAAAAGAAGAAAAAAGAAAAGAAAAGAAAAGAAGAAAAACAAAAACCAAAAATAGGAAAGCAAAACAAACTCCCTCCCTGTGCTTCACGTCAAAGCCCAAGCCAAGATCCCCTCTCCTTTCTTCCTCTCTTTCTTTTATAGGCATAGGAGAATTGGTGCTGGGGCTGTGGAGACGTGAGTAAGAGGCTGGAGTCGCATGCGCAGCAAAAGCGCAAAACATCTTGCGTTTGGACCGAATTTGCTGCACGATATCAACCCCTCTACCAATTCTGACATCTTGGCTAGGGTATTGGCCTCCCTGTGGACACATTGGACGGTCTGGATCACTCAAACGATTAACGATCGTGACTCACTACTCCCCGCAAATCCCGGACTCGTCCGAACGTGGAAAACAGGGCCTGCGCAAGATGGGTTCGCTGTTGAAGTCGGTGGGGCCCACTTAGCTTTTGTTTTGAGAAATCCACTCCGTCCACCGGATTCCTCTCGGAATTTTGGTTAGAAATGACTGCTTTTGGATTGCTTTTTATGCGGTCCACTGAAGTAATCCCAATGCAACGGCAGCAGACGGTCCTTTTGTGCTTGCTATGATCGGCACGTGCGCGTGAACAGATGTCCTAGATTATCATAGGTTTGACCATTACGATCTCCTCTACAAGATGGACGGGTCGAATTGTCCCTAAGGATCATGATGGTGGCCCACCAGCGTCCGCAAAATCTGATAGTCCGTCGATTACGCGCTGAAGGAAAATGGAAGTTTCCTTTATTACGGGTCATAGTTTGGTTTGACCAAGGTGGAGGTGCAGTGCACGGCTGGTGCAATTGTGCACGTGCACGCACCATGCAAAGGAGGGTCCACTGTGATGGTTCTGAGAAATCCAATCCGTGCATTGGTCTTGTCTCCTCATATCATGGGTTGAGACCGAATTTGAAGCATATCCAGATCTCAGGTGGGCCCTGAATCAGAGATTCATGTGCTGATCTATCCGTTGAGCCACTTCCACAGGGATCCGAAGGCTTAAATATTATGTGTACGGTTAATTTATGGTCCCCAGACCATGTATGAAGTTTCGAGCCAATCGGATGGCGAAAACCCTGTGATCTTGCATTCTTCACCAGTTTCAGGCATCTTTAACGTGAACGACTTGATTTCCTCGGATCCCTGACATGTAAATTCTTCAATATTGGTTCTCTGGAGTCCGTCCCTTGCTCTGGTGACTTCGGAACGTCAAATCCACACTTTTAATACTCTTTTTCAATCAACGCTCCTTATTACATCCTGCGACGAAAACACGATTAAATTACGACATTAGGCGTTATCATGTACGTAAAATCAGGCAATAAATGGGGTCTAATATACAATATTCGACCCTCAACAGGATTCATGAAATCCTTCACCCTACGCCGAATCCCATTGGGTTGGGTTTCTATCATATACAAAATTTTTATAAATCTATCTTTATATAGGGTAATATATATATATATATTATTTAGAAAAAAATATTTTTACCCTTTGCTTGCCACTTTTTTTTTTTCAACGTGATTAGTCGAGCATGCAACTCGAGTTTGGTATTATTCCTTCAAGAAGCTTTCCAGAAACTTTGGTATTGAAAATTCCCTCCGAGCCACACAATGTATACTGATAGGACCATATTTCCACTATGGAGTTCTGTTCTAAGATTTTTATTTGGTTGGCTTTTCATGTCGATTACCATTAATAGCAAGATAGCTTTGTCAGATTGCCAAAGTGACCATACCCCATTGGTTTGAGCCAAACAGTCTGATGGGCTAAGTTGCTTGCTTTAATTCACTGAGCATTAATCGACTCCTCTTGTCCTTTATCTATATAAGGTAGCCACACATTCTTTTCACAAGATACAATAGGACCTCATTTACGAGATCAATAAGCATAGTTCTGCAGTATTTTTCTTTTTTGCGAGCCTCTTGTTTTCTTCCCTTCTCCACTTCAACCCACTCAGTTAGTTAATTCTCAAACCCTACTCCTGATAACCATAGGATTGAAACCGCAACATACAAATACAATTTTAGGCCATTGAAAAACCTTTCTAGGATAATCATTTGACTATAGGCATAGATAAAGATTTATTAATAACTAATTTGGACATGAATTAAAACGAGAACTCCTTTTAACAAAGACCCGAATGACAACCTCAAAAAAAAGGAGATTTTAGCATTTCAATGATATGAGATATTTTCTAAACATTTAGGTCGATTGGACTATAGAATTACGAGACTATACACTTGCGAAGCATTCCCGGCTTGACCTAATTCTCAATCTTGAGTGACTACTGTTGAGGGTCAAATATTGCATATTAGACCCTATATATTGCCTGGATTTACGAGCATGATACTGTTTAACGCCTGATTTTAATCATGTTTGTGATGCAGGGTGTATTTGAGAGCATGGACGGCAAAAAGTTGTTAAAAGTATGGATTTAATGATCTGAAGACACCAAGGCAAGGGAAGGACCCCAAGAGACTAAGATCAATAGATTTGCACGCTAGGGATCCAAGAAAATTGGGAAATTGAAGTTCAAGTGGCTCGAAATTGGTCCAGAATGAAAGATCACAGGGTTCCCACTATCCGTTCGGCACGAAACTTTATACACGGCCCGAGGACCTTAAATTAACCGTACACGTCAAAAATCATCCATTGGATCGCTGTGGAAGTGGCCCAACAAACAGATCAGCCCCTTAAATCCTTAAATGGGGCCCACCTGATCTGTGGATATGCTTCAATTTTGGATTCAGCTCCTTAATTGAGGCTATAAAGCGGATGGACGGAGCAGATGTCTCACAAACATCTCTGTGGGACCCGCATGTACAGTACGTGTGCAAGGTGCACACATGCACCGGACATGCACCGAAACGCCAAAAGTCGGTCAGCGTATGCTGACCGACTCTTCTTCTCAAAATCAGAAAAACGTCCAGCGACGGACGCTGGCTTCCTATTTTTTGAGTAGTGTGCCACTATCAACATCCGGGTGGATGATCCGAACCGTCCACTACCTTCAGAAGATCAAAACGACTGTACCCTGGTCGGCTTCCCGAATTTCTCCGATGTTGCATTTACATAAAGGTCTCGACGCAGGATGGAGGGTGCTAAGAAAATCTCCGCGAGTCAACACGAACCCAACCCAAAACCGATCAAGGCTGTCCGATTTTTCATGGTCAGTTCACTGGACGGAGTGGATTTCTCAAAAATCAGAGAGTGTGGGCCCCACCAATATCCCAGCGCAAGATTTCGCAAGCTCTGTTTGAGCGTCCGAGAAATCCGGGAGAGTTGGTGTGTTGTGCATCAAAACCGGACATCATGGACGTGATCTGGACCATCCATTGGTTTCCTAACAGGCTTCTTATCACTGCCTAGGTGGCGGAATTTCAGACTACAGCGGAGGATGTTTTTTTAACCGTTCAAACACGAGTTGAACGGCAGCAATGGAAAAGCAAGTGGGCCACATCATCAACACTCCAAAACCAACCATATTAAAACGGTTTTTCGAGTACAACTCAATGGACGGCTTGGATTTCTTCAATATACAACGAAGTGGACCCCACCAGCTTCGTCAGCAAGTGAATGAGGTTTGCTTCGCACGCGTCAGCGAAAGCCGGACGCTGAGTCTACAAGTGGGTCCCACTCAGTGCCCAGTTCAATGATCTGAACCGTTCATCTGTCACATTAGGTGGTCAATACCTTCACCTAGATGTCTGAATATTTCCATGCAACAAATGTGCGAAGATCTCAGCCGAACGGGAGATTGACGGTGAATTGAAAAGTGCGGTGGGACACACCTAATTCAAGCCAAACAGTTCATTCCTGGCTGATTTTTCGAGGTGAGTTAATTGGACGGGGTGGATTTCTCGTCTAATGTCAATCTTAAGCCTACCAATTATCACAGATATGTGGCGTTGGTTTTGCTGCGTAAACAGAGTCTACAACTCTGTTTCAACCACGCGCAACAACCATCATTCCCTTCTCTATAAAAGGTGGTCAGAGAGAGATCTTGAGGGATCATCTGAGGCTGGAGCTTGGACGTGAAGCTGAGGAGCAAGTTTGTTTTTTTTTTTTTTTTTTTTTTTTCTTTTCTTCCTTTTCTTTTGAGATTTAGTGAAACCATACCTATGGTTAGCTAAACCTCTTAGCTAGGGCTAAGAGGTGAAGCTTGCAGTGTGATGGAAAGTTCTACGCCTTGATTTATGCCTGAACTGATTTGATCTTAGTTTGATTTTATGGGAATATTTTTAGTTCTCAATGGTCTGTTGTGACTGAAATTACAATGGGTCTGCGATGGCTTTAAGTATTTACGTTGCCTTTTTATGTTTATGACGTCAGGAAGCCCTGTTGAGGGTTTGTTTTGACGATTAAAATATTTGATTGAGGAGATGACAAATAAAAATGAATGCTCTGATAGCACGCATGCCTTGATATAGAAATGTAGACAATAATGAATAAGGAAAACATATTCTCATAGGACTTTTCATCTATTCAATCACCATTCCAAATCATGTCTCTGTTACCACACACCGATGCAAAGGCATCAAGCTATTTTAACAAGCTAGAATTTTAAAGCTGGAAAGGCATGAAGCTACCATTGAAAATCTCAATACAACCGCATATAACCTTGCAGCTGTAATTGTAACTAGGCATATAACAATGTTATCAGGGGAAATCCTACAATGGTCTCGCATAACAGTTTACAAGGACTTTGTTGCTGAAAATGGTAGACATATACGAAAGAGTGCATTTTAACAGAAAAGGGGTTTTACAAGTGTAATACCTCAAAAAGAGATCAAGCCGGTAGATGGAGAGCCTTAGGAGAACAGAAATATTTCTAAATACAGAATGTTTTGCAGAAATTATACGACTGTGGGTATTTATAAACAGAAGCATTCCAATTTCAAAATTTCTGCAAGTCACAGACAGAATCGACTACCTGATTCTGGGTCGCATGCACCCATTCTTTCTAATACTCCACCCCTCCAAGACGGATTTTGCAAAATCTACAGTTGGTTTCGACGAGTTGATATTTTCTTCAATTTCTCCCTATCAGCCGTATAGGCATAGCTGGATAGGGAATATGGGGTTGACAGATAGGGGTGTATACGCCTGACCACACGCCATCAACGAAAAATGAGCTTTTGCAAATAAAGAGGGAGATGCAACATTGAACCATGAATCGGCTTATGGTTATACTTCCAAACCGATTGGAGATCCAACCAGAAGAGAGATGATCATACTTGTATGATCGCCCTTCTACCTCAAAGGTAGGTGGTGCGAATGACTGATTTGCAACCCGTAACGTCCTCAAGGACGTTATCCTGGCTGCTGTTACTGGAACAATACCTTCGGAAGGGAAGAAACAGTCACTGGATGACGGTATGCCAAATAGCGGTGATGAGTGTAGGAGCTGCTGGTGTAGACTACTCGTCTTTCTCCCCCCGGAGATAAAGCTTTTGCATTTCTTGGAATTCTTTTGCACGATATTACAGTGCAAGTGCATTAAAGAGAGAGTACGCCTGGTAACAGAACCGTATGACAATGCTTTACGACCATTTTTTGTGTTGTTCTAAAAGTTTTAACCCCTATTGTATAGTCCACTCGAGCCTTAGAGCTGCTTTATTTTTGGGCTTCTACCCTAAATTTTTTTGGCAAAATGGATGGACAGTACTGATAAAGCCGTCCATCATGGTAGCCCTGTGGATGTCCCAGTGGCACGACATGGCCAAACTGGCAAAATGGATGGTAATGAAGTGCATGCTTCTCTTCAGCAGTGGTGGTGAAATTATCCGGCGCTAGATATGAACGGCAGCTGTAAATTTCTTACCGCCTTTCTTTAGTTTTTGGGAATTGGATTGCCTGTGGCACCCACCACAAGGATATCCCCATGGCTCAGCGTGGCCCAAGCTCTGTGGGGCCCACTGTACTATGATTGTGTTTTATCTATGTTGTATATCTTTTTGCCTTCTAATTGGCCCCACACAGCAGCTTCCGCGTTTCCGGGGAGAATGTAATTGGCGCTTGAGCCACGTCGTGCAACAGGATATTCAGATGGTCTGCTTCCGCGTTTCCGGGGAGAATGTAATACGCATACCGTTGACCAATTAAAGTCGTTGCACCGCCTTGGCAGACTCAGATGATGTAGTTCATCACGTAAATATATACCGCCAGATCGAAGTCGTTGGACAGGGTCCGCGTTCAACTCCCATTTTCTGTCGCCAAGCCCCGTCTCTCTGTCTCTGTGTCTCTCTCTCCATGGCTTTCTCTGACAGCTCTCGCCAATCCCTCCTTCCTTCCTATCTCTACTCATCTCCTTCATCCCAAAGCCTACATCTGCAGAAATTCCTCCACATAAACCAAAGCTTCACGTCGTCTCCATCTCCATCTCCCTCAAATGGAGTTCCCAAGGCCTTCATCGTTCCAGCGCCAAGCGAGCCCGGCAAGATCGAGATGTATTCACCGGCTTTCTACGCCGCCTGCACCTTCGGTGGTCTCCTATGCTGCGGCCTTACTCACACGGCCGTCACGCCTCTCGATGTCGTCAAGTGCAATATGCAGGTTTGCTTTCGTTGCTTTAGTGTTTTGATTTTGGCTCAGAAGCTTTCCACGCGTCTAAATTGATGTCGACAGATGGGTTGTTTAGAAGCGTGGAAAGCTCAACTTGGAACATGGATGTGAACGGAAAGACTAATGCAACCAAGTTCAACCTTGTTAGAATCCTGTGGATCCTCTACTTCTGTTTTAATCCAAGCATATCAAATCATCATTCATCATCTAATAAGCCTTATCCAACTAATTGGGGCCGGCTACCGTTCCGCCATTCCACTCTATCATTGAATATTTTCTCGCTATCTCCACCAACATCCCTTTAGGCAGTCCCCTTGCCCTTATAGAGGCTTCTAACTGTTTGGGCCTGTATTGCAAATGGCCAGACCATCTAAGTATAATTCGTTTATTTTATTACCTATTGGTGCTACTCCCAAGTTTTCTTGAATGAAAACGATCGTTCTAATGACAGTTTCCTTCAAGGAAAATTGCTTAATTTCCCCCAACAAAGGAATTCAAAACAGATCACTGGCAAATGATACCCCTAATTCAATTGAGCTCACTGAGAATAGCAAATAACCATCAAATCAAAACATCAAAAAGCAGCATAAACCTAAAATAAAGAAATATAAGCTCTGATCCAACATCAGACGTCCAGATTCAACATCAGAGATTGATATTAAGGTTATCTTGCCTTGACATTAACCTTTGGGATGTTTGCAGAAATAATCATCTGTTTGGGTTGATATTGAGATATTCTGCATTGGATTGTTAGTTTGGGCTCTTGATCTTCGTCTTGGTTGATCTGTTTGCTTTTCTTCTCATGGATTCCTGCTAATATTGTCCTCTGCTTGTCTCTTCAGATTGACCCTGCAAAGTACAAGAGCATCTACTCTGGCTTTGGCGTGTTGCTCAAAGAGCAGGGACTTAGAGGTTTCTTCAGGGGTTGGGTGCCAACACTGCTTGGTTACAGTGCTCAGGGTGCCTGTAAGTACGGCTTCTATGAGTTCTTTAAGAAATACTACTCTGACATTGCTGGGCCAGAGTATGCAGCCAAATACAAGACCTTGATCTATCTTGCGGGTTCTGCATCTGCTGAAGTGATAGCTGATGTTGCCCTTTGCCCAATGGAGGCAGTTAAGGTCAGGGTGCAAACTCAGCCTGGATATGCGAGAGGATTGTCTGATGGCTTGCCTAAGCTTGTTAGATCTGAAGGTGTTCTCGGGTATGGATTTTCTTCTCTGTTTCTTCTGTTTTTTAAGTCAGGGACCTTGAAGTTGTAAAATGTTGTTTTCTGATGCTTCTATACTTGCACAGGTTGTACAAGGGAATTGTTCCTCTTTGGGGACGTCAAATTCCATGTAAGCAGAGATGTTCTCTTAGCTTGTTTTACATTTGCGGCCTTCCTTTATTTATACTTATTGGTTACTTAAACACATACTTATCCTATAGAAAGTTATCCAGAGCACTGCTTTGGATAGAAAAGGATCATATAAGTATGTTTGGCTGGATCATGTAGATTCTTTTCTCATTGCTTTGAATTTGAATTATGTTGCATAGTAGAGATGAATTGGGAAAGCAATTGGTTAGTATGGATGGTTGTAGCTGTTGGACCTAGGCCAGTGGGGCCCACTGGTGAGTAATCACTAGTGGATACGTCCCATGCTTTATCCAGCCTTTTCCTTTCAGTTAAATTTCAAATTCAAATATGAATTTGATTTTTGATGGAAGATGGGGATGTGATCGGATGATATGATCTTATCCAATCTCATCTAAACTCTCATTCTTTCCTATATAAAGGATGAGACTCTCTGCCGTAAGATATCATAAGTAATACCGAGAGTATACGGAGGGAGATATAGTGTACACAGTAGTCTGTCCATTTTAGCTTGTCCTTGGGATGATCTAATCTATGGATCGCAATCCGGAGCCACTTATACCGTAGGATCAGAGGTGTGAATAGATCCATCTGCTCCTGTAGTAGATAGGCGGGCCGTTGGAGCATTAATCTTCTGCTTTGTGAGGGTTCCAAAACTCGTGTAGACCGTCAGATCTTGAGGGCTCACCTTCCGCGCTTCCCAACAGTGGTATCAAAGCTTGAGTTATTGAGTACTAGTTAGGTGGTCACTTAATACTTAAGCACCTGTGAGAAGATTACGGTGATCCAGCTGGTCCCATGCTTCTAATTCTTTTGATTGCGATGTTTGGTCTTTGATTGTTTTTTGGGCGAGTTAAATGGACAAATTTTTGTGCTTATCCCACAATGTGATTGAGTGAAAGATGTTGGACCTAGGCCAGTGGGGCCCACTGGTGAGCAATCACTAGTGGGTACGTCCCATGCTTTATCCGACCTCTTCCTTTCAGTTAAATTTCAAATTCAAATATGAATTTGATTTTTTATGGAAGATGGGGATGTGATCGGACGATATGATCTTATCCAATCTCATCCAAACTTTCATTCCTTCCTATATAAAGGATGAGACTCTCTCCCGTAAGATATCATAAGTAATACCGAGAGTATACGGAGGGAGATATAGTGTGCACAGTAGTCTGTCCATTTTGGCTTGTCCTTGGGACAATCTAATTCATAGATCGCAATCCGAGGCCACTTATACCGTAGGATCAGAGGTGTGAATAGATCCATCTGCTCCTGTAGTAGATAGGCGGGCCGTTGGAGCATTAATCTTCTGCTTTGTAAGGGTTCCAAAACTCGTGTAGACCGTCAGATCTTGAGGGCTCACCTTCCGCGCTTCCCAACAGTAGCGTGGTTCTTCATGTTTTACCACAACTTCATTTCTCATTGAAAGCACATTTGTTTTCCTTAACATTAATTCTTGCTTATTTTATGCATGCATGTGCATGTGTGCCTTTATTTTACCATTCTTTGCGCATTGGCCGGTTAGTTTTTATCATTTGGTTATGTCATTTTTGATAATCTTCATTGTCAGCATAATCATCATCATAATAATCTAAGCCTTGTCCCAATTAATTGGGGTCGTCTACATGAATCATGTTCTGCAATTCCACTCTATCAAGGGTTAGGCCTCCAGTTATACCATTAGTCATCTAGTCGTTTCTTACTACCTCCATTCACATCCTTTTGGGCCTTCCCCTCGCCCTTTTAGAGCCTTCAACATGTACCAACGCACACCTAACTGGTGTGGTTCTTGGTCTTTGTTTTGAACAAAAATGAGATATTTGGATATCTTTTTTGGTTTGAAAATTTTATGTTAGTTCATGCTTATTACAGGTGTTTACCCATGTGTTGCAGTTCAGCTTTCTCTTTGTTTTTATTCTATTTGTGTGTAGCGTTGAATAAACCATTATGTTATGTTACTGAACTACTGTTGTGGGAGTCGCGCAGTGTTGTGATTGAGTTTGATGATACTGTTTCTCAATGAATGCATATGTATGTCTCACACTTTAAGTGCCTGTTAACCATTCAAGTATACTGTTAGACTTGCTGTTTATTCTATCCCTAAAAAAGTAAGCAGAGACTTGAGGACCTATGGTTTGACCGAAGATATGATCCGTGATAGAGTGGAATGGCAGAACCTGATTCGTGTGTAGCTGGGCCCAATTAGTTGGGATAAGGCTTAGATGATAAATTATTATTTCTTAACTTAAACCCCTTTCTTCTCTGTGTTGAAAAAGATGCCTTTTTTATCCACTTTTGGGGAAAACAACCCTCAGGGCCTGTTTGGCCGGGCAGGGTGGATGGGATTAGGTTGTATTAGGATGGATTGGAAGGAGCAATCCCGGGATTTGGCCGGGCGTGCCAAACGGGCAGAAGTTGGATATAGCAATCCCATGGGATTGCCAGCAATCCACCTGACATCACCATCATTACCTTGAAATCCACCCAATCCTCTTAATCCCATCTATTTTTTTTGGGACATGTTTAGGAGAGCATTAAAGCATGCACAATCCCGGGATTGGCTGACGTAATCCGGGATTGCCCATGCAAGCCAAACATACTCGGTGGTGAATTTCCTGGATATAGCAATCCCATGGGATTGCCAGCAATCCACTGACACAGCCATCATTACTTGCCATCCACCCTAATACAATCCAATCCCATAGGATGGGCCCGTCCAAACACGCCCTCATTGGATACCAATTGTAATGCTTTGCTATTGGTGAACCTTATCACTCTGATAAAGTATGGACTATAATGTGTTCCCCACTTGCTAGAGTTTTTCCCTTCTTGTTGTGGTATAACGTTTGATCTGCTTATCTGCATTTGAACTTCGATTATATGGTGGTAAGATTCATGATTTGGGCTTACTTTCATGTTTTGGGATAATGAGATGCTCCAAATATTAAAATGGTGCAACTTCAGTTTAAAAACTCCACACCTTTGGTTTTGGGTAATGGCATTCTGTAGAATCATTTGTTTCTCCAAGTAGAGTTGAATAATATCCGTGGAAAAACTTTACTTATCTTTGTTCGCTCGTTGTTGTTGATCACTGGATTTACCTTTTTTAATATTTATATGTACAAGGTGCAAGTGGTCATGTTTCTTATGTGGCTGTCTTTTTTTATTTTTTATTTTTTTATTTTTAAACCATCTTAGCATGAGCCAACAATTGATTGGTTTTGGCTTTTCCAACACATGCACTTGGCCTTGCATGAACTCAAGTACTCATAATTAATGATTGTGCCCATTTTTTAAGACCCCCTGTTTGAAGCACTCTGCAGCTGTGGCATACTGCCGTACACTCCTTGCCACAAGAATGTAATGATCATTTAGATTTGATGCATAATTTCCACTCCTAAATTCTCTGTTTTCCTCTATGACTCTACATGGTACCAATTATATATCTCTAATCAAACTGTTGAGTCAGGGCATGATTACCTCAATGGTCGGGCTAGCCTTCCAATAACACAAGTTTGCTCACTTTAAATATTCGAGAAATTTAGGGGTCGTTTGGATGCCTGTAACTTTTTTAGTTGTAAACACATTACACCTGTAAAAAGTTTCAGCTGTAATCAGTTTACATGCTATTCTGTTTGGCTTTAAAGTGGTAATCTGTTTACAGGAAGACAGATTGTGTGTTTGGCTAGCCTCTAAAGCGTATAAAATGGATACAGTAGGCTTTCATACCATACAGCTTGGGCGGTAAACCTTCCAAAATCCACAAATCACACAAGGACTTGATTTTTTTTTTAGGGCCCTAGGAGAGCATTAAAGCATGCACACACTAAACGGATTGTATGTTTTCCACCCATCACAGTGTGTCCCAAATGCAATCTAGACATTTTTATTGGTGGATGTCCCATGCTTCTCTCATGTGGTCCATTTGATAATGAGGCTGTCCTGACTTTCGAGGCAATCATGCCTAGAGTAGGGCATTATCAGACGTAATAACTATGTTTTCCTTCCGCACCTAGTTCTTCTTGGAATCTGGTCATGGTTTTCAAGATTTCTCCTTCTTATTTTTGAATGGAGCTGCACTCCAATGATGTGGTTCACAAACAATCATGCATAGAATAAGCCATTATCTCACTGTTTAGACATACACTGTCTGTTTTCCTTCTGCACGTAGTTCTTCATGGAATCTGGTCATGATTTTCAAGATTTAAGTGTACGTAGAGCAAACCATCCTCTCTGCTTTTGAGTCTTCTCCTTCTTAATTTTGAATGGGGCTGCACTCCAATGATGTGGTTCACAAACAATCACGCATAGAATAAGCCATTATCTCACTGTTTAGACATACATTGGCTGTTTTCCTTCCACACCTAGTTCTTTATGGAATCTGGTCATGATTTTCAATATTTTAAGTGTGCGTAGAACAAACTATCCTTTTTGCTTGAGTAGTCTCCATTTTACTTTTGAATGGAGCTGCACTCCAATGATGTGGCTCACAAACAATCATGCCTAGAATAAGCCATTATCTCACTGTTTAGACATGCATTACCGCACCTAGTTCTTCTTGGAATCTGGTCGTGGTTTTCAAGATTTTATGTGTGCGTAGAGCAAACCATCCTCTCTGCTTGAGTCTTCTTCCTCTTACTTTTGAGTGGAGCTGAACTCCAATGATGTGGCTCACAAGCTCGCCTCCTTGCTTGGTCTAATGACACACTTGGACATCTATATATTGGGAAATTATTAGATTTGTGTGATTGATATGCTCTAACATGGTTGATTGTGCATGACTGAAGAATCCCCTGGGTTGGAAGATCCCCTTCATTCAAGTCAAACACTGTCATTAAAAGAAACAGCAGTAAAATGGCAATAAAGGCAATTGAGGTAAAAAAGAAAAAAACAGCAAGCGGCTGGAATGAGAAAAGGTCGATGAAGATGTTTAGAACGATGTAGCATGGTTCTGGAAATGGCCAATGCTATGTGGTTAGGATATAGTCTGGACATCTTTTGTATTGACCCCCATCTTCTGGGGCTCCTCTGATCAATGTTCTGAATGACTGATTTGTGGACCCCAATTCTATGTGATCGCATGTCCTTTTGATGTTCATCATCTGACATCTAACTGTATCATGCTACAATTGTAGAATGCATCTATAGTTTTGCCGTGTGATCCTGACTTCCTATGAGCTTTATGCTTTGTTTTGTATGTTTTAGGAAAGTGTATCTGTGCAGAAAGCACCCTGCTGACACATGCCCTTGTCTTCGTCTCTCTCTCTCTCTCTCTCTCTCTCTCAAAAAAAAAAAAAAAAAAAAAAACAGAAATGAAAAAAAAAAGACACATGCTCGTCTTTAGTTGGATGATTAAATGCATCACCCTGTCTTTTATACTGCAGTTTTAAAACTCGAGAACTTGACTTCAAAGTCTGTAGAGCTGATTTGAGTAACTAGTTTTTCCTGAGCCCGAACCCCAGGACTTGGCTATGTTTCATGCTTGGAGTCTTGGTGTGTTTAATTATGTTATTTCCCCTCCTTTTAGAGCCGAAATGAGTTGACTCAACTGAGCGGCCCTATTGAGTTGACTCGAGTGGATTGAGTAAACCAAGTTGAGTAGACTGGGGCAACTGAAGTGGATTTTTTTTTTTTTTTCATGTTTTCAGACAAGGATTTTGTACCCTTACACGAAACCTTTCCCTGCACCTATTTCTTCTTGGGATTTTTTAATGGTTCAATGTCTTGTGTGCATCTTCATAGATCAAGAAACAATTGCAGGAAATGATGCACGGAAGGAACTAATGAACAGTCACATTTGACTGCGCGTGTTCTGGTATTAAGCAGAAATGTGAAATGCACATTTGGAAATGGGAAACAAGAGATGTTTGTTTTTGCTGGGAAACAAGTTCATCGTAATTATCAACGAGCTTGCTTTTGAATAGAGTTGCATTCTGGTGGTGATGCATGATACTTGTCTCGTTCAGCTTCATGGTCATTCTGGTGAAATAACAAGTTTCAACCAGTGTTAAAAAGACGTGAAATTACTTCCATGTTTGTCCATATAGTTTATGATGGCAAGTTAACATATGATGTGCATCCGGTTAAATGAATAAAATCTGATAACCTGAGAAACAATATAGATAGGTGTGAGACAACTGAAAGAAGATCTTTATTTTTCTATTTTCTAACAATTTTATCTTAGTTGTTCTGTTCTAAAACCAAATGTGTAAATGCAGATACCATGGTGAAGTTTGCAACATTTGAAAACATTGTAGAGATGCTATACAAGCACGCCATTCCTACACCAAAGGACCAGTGCAGCAAACCTTTTCAACTGGGTGTGAGCTTTGCTGGTGGCTATGTTGCTGGTGTCTTCTGTGCCGTTGTTTCTCACCCTGCTGACAATCTCGTGTCTTTCCTGAACAATGCGAAGGGAGCAACCGTGGGTGATGTGAGTCATCTTTTTCTTTTGTACTTTGATGCCCCGATGCAAATGTGTACTGTAGATGGTTATCCTTTCCTTCTTTTTTTTTCCCGATTACTTTGTGCGGCTCATGAGGCTTTTATTCATCTTTGCAGGCTGTTAAGAAACTTGGATTGTTGGGTCTCTTCACCCGTGGTCTTCCTCTTCGAATCATCATGATTGGAACCCTGACAGGTGTACAATGGGGGATCTACGATTCCTTCAAAGTTTTCGTTGGCTTGTAAGTTCTTCACAAAAGCAGCTAATTTATTTCTTTCATTCTTTTTCCTTGTTTCTATCTTAGGGTGTGCTTGGTTGCGCAAGATATCATGAAATTTCATGACGAACCAGTCCAATTTGGTGCAACCAAGCACACCCTTATAATATAGTTATTGCTATTTGCCTATAGAAAACATGGGAGTAAAACTATCTTAAAAAAAAATAAAAATTATGGGAGTAAAACTGAACTTAATGACCTTAATGACCACAACCAAAAGATAACAAAGATAGAATGATCTTATCCTTCCAGTGGTTGTCCCTTCCCTCATACAATGCAGACTGCTGCCAATAATGTTGTTTCTCGTCCATTTTGAATATGGGTGGCAATGGGTTTGGCCAGTCCATCAGGTCTGGCCTTTTATGGAACTGTCTCAGATTGGACCTGGACTCCTAGGCCCTTTGGGTCTTGAAGTGTGGGCTTGTTTGGTAATTGGGTGATGGGCCAAGCATGGGCATAATGGACTTTCTGACATGTTGATCAATGGGGAACTGGCCAATGGATATCCATGTTGGAGTTGAGCACAGTACAGCAGAGAAGGAAATTGTCATGCTGTGATGGGGATATGTTTATATAAAGAATGACTGAAAATTATCTAATGGAGATGAAGAAAGAGAATGGAAGTCTGAAGCTCATCCTATTTCTTTTGTTCTGATGTTCAGGCCAACCACGGGTGGGGTTGCTCCGGCGGCAGCTGCTGCACCTGCTCAAGAACTTGCGAAAGTGTAATAGCTTTGCCTGATCTCAGGCAAATGGCCATTGTATGTTGAACCTGTGGAGGGGAAAAAGAAGACTCGGAACCATGGTAATAAACAATAGGTATTTTGCTGACACTGCTTGCTTCAATGCCAAGTGGGTATTGTATTCTTTTTTGAAACATAGTATTCTTTTCAACCTTTCCTTTTTTTTTTCTTTTTTTTTTTTTGGAATTTTAGGAAGGGTGGTTTTGATCTCACCCTTCCAACCTCGATGGAACTTGGACACACAGTAGGATGTTCTGGCATTAGAAATGAAACCGAAATAATGACAGATTGGGAGTAGGATCTGTCTATTTGTACTTGAATCATTATATTTCCTTTTTTGTTTTTTTTTTGGTATGCCATAACCATTTTCTCCTCCACTTGCAAGTGAGATAGAAGCCGAAACTCCATTTTACAGATTTTACTTTTCTGCCCAATGCTGTTGTGTACTTGGCAAGCGCCTTACCTATTCGACTTATTTCGGCAATTTATTTTGGCTACTGAGTTCCTATTCCGAGAGTCTGATCAAGATTGGATAGATGGTATGGTCATGAGATTTGAAGTGTCATTACCCTTTCTAAATATCACAACAGTTATTTTTTTTTTTTCACCTTTGATAGATAGTGGAGAAATGATCAGGGCCTACCATGGTTTGTGTAGGCCACATAACTCGTGAATCAGGTGTGGCCTACCATCATTATGGAACGATCCCAGAGAAATCAGCTAGTCCAGCCATCAGTTGGGTCCCATGAAGGTATGTGTTTGGATAGGCCTTATATCTATGTTCACATTTTAACATTTAGAGCTGCCACGAATAATGAATGACAACAAACATGCATCTCAAATTAAGAATTAATTGGCTCTTATACATTAAAAAAAATTTAAAAAAAATAAAAAGAAAATAACAAAGCCTGAGTTTCTAAGCATTTAGGTAAAACATCTAAAAAGTTAAAAAGAAATATCTACCCCAAACATTTCCACTATTTGGCGATGTTGAAAATGAGCCAAATAGCCATTTGCCCATAAACCTCTTGGGTGAGATGAATGCTGTCCCAATGGATGTATTTTTTGGGGTCAGGGCACATCGGAACACCCTGCATACCACACATACTAAAGGGATTGAAGTTGTAAGCGCCACCAGACCACACATACTAAAGGGATAGTTGTAAGCGCCACCAGACCACACATACTAAAGGGATTGAAGTTGTAAGCGCCACCAATTCTGAATTCCGCAACATGCTTTCATCAAACTATCTAGCTTGAATCCTGGACATGAACATTGGGAAGAAATCCTTAGTGATTGTTATCTAAATGAAATCATAAGAGCTAGACTGCTATCAGCTAAGTGGCCAGGTTGCCAATGTTATTTGCATGAGATGAGTTTTTCTGCATGAGAGGGACGTGACTTGCACTTGCCTTTAGCTGAAGCATGGTTAATGATTCCCATTAGTGTATTGCAGTAATCGGTGTATGTTATCAGAACCTGGGAGAATTCCTCTTTCAGCTCTTGGATGGCTGGGAGAATTCCTCTTTCAGCTCTTGGATGGCTAGCTGGAGTTGACGGTTGTGGTACATTGTGAAGTCGTTGAAGTATCTTAGACACTTGTTTTCATCTTATGATGCTGGATCGTTGCTGTGGAATGCTGTGAGGTAGATTGGTATGCAACCGATCGGGAAATTCCAAGGGATGACAAGATTAACAGCACCCACGTCGATGAGTTGCTGGATCCATCATCACCACAAAAAATCATAACCATAATCAGATACGATTTAATGGTTAATCTGTCCCCATACAAATCAAATACGATTTAACGGTTAATCTGTCCCCATACAAATCAAATACGATTTAATGGTTAATCTGTACCCATACAACCTTCAAAGGTCGGTTTAAGAGGTTTTTGGGCACAAAAATCCATGATGGGTTTTGTTCATCTGGTGGGCCCATGGTAGCAAGGGGACACAGATCTTTTTTCGGCCAATTGATCTATATGGTGGGTCCCATGCAATACACGGATAGGATATTCTGCATGTTTGAACATTGGTACTGAGACAGAAAAAGAAAACTTACATGGATTTCCCTTGTAGAAAGCATAGTTGTAGTCTTTCTCACCAATCTCTCGTACCAAAAAAATGTTGAGAATAATTCAAACTCAACGGTCATGAACGTTTGAAATTCCTCTATTTACTCACTGTTTGTTGTAACTAAGTTGGATGTGGTCAAGCCACATGTCAGTTGCTGCTCAAATCTCTCAAGTGTTAGGTGCCTCATCATGTCTATAAAACAGCTAGCCTTCTACGTAGTGTAAAAAACTACAAAAAAAAATTGAAAATACTCTGCTATCCTACAATCCCAAGAAGACAGCCCTTATTGCTTATGTGTGTTATCTGTGAAGTATGTGTTAATCGTGATTGAGTTGCTGTTACTCCAACAAATTTGGTATCAGAGCCAGGTTCTGCAGCGATCTGGAGCAAGGTAAAAGGTAATGGCAACCACGAGTAGCACGGTAAGTGTTAATCAAAATTCTGTTCCCATTTTCAAAGGAGAAAATTATCCGTTTTGGGCTATTAAAATGAGAACAATATTTATGTCTCACGATTTATGGGAATTAGTAGAGACTGGTTTTACAGAGTATACTGATCAAGAAGGAAGGGTGACCGCAGCTCAAAAAGTGGAGATGAAAGAAAATAGAAAAAAAGATGTAAAGGCCCTGTCATATATCCAGCAAGCTCTGGATGACACAATCTTCCCAAGAATAATGGGAGCTAAAACATCTAAAGAAGCATGTGACTTGCTTCGAAATGAATTCCAAGGGTCAAGTAAAGTAATCACTGTGAGATTACAATCTCTTCGTCGTGAATTTGAAACTTTATTTATGAAAAATTCAGAATCGGTTCAAGAATTTTTCACTCGAGTCACCTCAATAGTAAATCAAGCTAGGTCTCTTGGTGAAGACCTATCTGAACAAAAAATTGTTGAAAAGGTGCTTCAGAGTCTTAATTCAAAATTTGATTCCATTGTTCCTGCAATAGAGGAATCTAAAGATCTAAGCACTTTGCCTTTAACTCAATTAATGGGATCTCTTCAAGCTTATGAAGAGAGGTTACAAAAGGACACAGAAAATTCTGTTGAGCACGCATTGCAGACAAAACTCACTTTGAAGGAAAGCTGGAGTGAAGGTATTGCAACTCGCCCATTTAAAAAGGGTCATGGTGGTGAAGCTCGGTCAAACCAATCCTTTAAAGGGAAAGGAAAAGCCACTACTACTACTCTAGAAACTCAAACTCCAATCAAGGTAATTGTAAATCCTCTATTCAATGTTACAAGTGCAAAAAGAAAGGGCATATTGAAAGAGACTGTTGGTATAAAAATAAGGATTCCAATGTGCCACATTGCTCAATTTTTAAAAAAATTGGACATGCTAAAAAAGATTGTTGGTATAAGCCAAAAGATAGGGCAAATTTCCATGAAGAAAAATGTGATGATGAAAAAGCTGATGAAGAAAGCCTGTTTCTTTCATGTTTTACTGCATGTACTGAAAATGTTTGGTATCTAGATAGTGGTTGTAGTAACCATATGACAGGTGATAAATCATTATTTGTTGAGATGGATGAGACTATTAGGTCTCAAGTACGGATGGGAGATGATAATCAAGTTCAAGTGCAAGGTAAGGGAACTATTTCCATAGACACCAAATGTGGTAAGAAGCTTATTCATGATGTTATGTATGTTCCTGGCATTGCTCGAAATTTAATCAGCTTGGGACAATTGATGAAAAGAGGACTTTATGCTATTTTTGATGAAAATAAATGCATGATATTTAATAAGAAAAACAAGGAATTAATAGTTTCAGTTGAAATGACTAATACTAAAATGTTCCCTCTTAAATTTTCTGATCTCACCATCAATGCTTTTAATGTTGAATCTAGTGATGCCTCAGGGCTATGGCATAAATGATATGGCCATCTAAATTTTGGTGGGCTAAATTTACTGCATAAAAATACAATGGTTGCTGGTTTACTCATGGTGACAAATGATGGAAAGTTGTGTGAAGCATGTGTATATGGAAAACATCATAGAACTCCCTTTCAAGTGGGTAAATCTTGGAGGGCAACTAAATCTTTGATGCTTGTACATGCTGATATCTGTGGTCCTATGAGTACATCCTCTTTTGGTTGATGTAGATATTTTCTATTATTTGTTAATGACTTTACTAGGATGTCATGGGTGTATTTTCTTGAAAAAAAGTCTGAAACTCTTTCATTTTTCCTACAATTTCGGGCTTCTGTTGAAAAACAAAGTGGCTATTCTATTAAAATATTGCGTACTGACCGGGGTGGTGAATTTACATCAAAAAAATTCTTTATGATGTGCAAAAGTGCAGGTATAAACAGAGAACTCACGGCAAGCTTTACCCCATAACAAAATGGGGTCGTGGAATGAAAAAATCGAATAATCGTTGAAACCACAAGATGTATGCTGAAAGAAAAGGAACTACCAAAGACCTTTTGGGCTGAAGCCGTCGCAACTTCGGTTTATTTATTAAACCGATTTCCTACGAAGGCTGTTACGGGAAAAACCCCATATGAAGCTTGGTTTAGGAGAAAATCAAATGTGAGCCATCTTAGAGTTTTTGGATCTATAGCCTATGTTCAAATTCCTTCGCAAAAAAGACAAAAATTAGATGATAAGAGTAAAAAATATATTTTTATTGATTATAGCGATGAAACAAAAGGCTATATAGGCTCTATGATCCAAATAATAAAATTTTAACCATCAGTCGAGATGTTATCTTTAATGAAAATGGTGCCTAGAATTGAAAAAATAGTGCCGAAAATACTCATTTGGTTATTGATCATGAAGAAACCACATCTTGTGTGCCACTAAATGAGTTTCATCCACCACCTTCTCCACATATTGAATCAAGTGAATCGCCTCCAAGAAGGGTAAGAAGTCTTACTGATATTTATCAATCATGTGATTTTACATTTTTTTCTTCAGAACCCACATGTTTTGAAGATGCAGTAACAAAGGAAGAATGGTATGATGCAATGAAGGAAGAAATTGATGCTATTGAAAAAAATAAAACATAGCGATTGGTTGATTTGCCCCCAGGAAAAGAAGCCATTGGACTGAAATGGATTTATAAATTCAAATTCAATCCTGATGGATCTTTGAAAAGGCATAAAGCTCGTTTAGTAGCAAAAGGTTATGCTCAAATTCCAGTTGTTGATTTTTTTGAAACCTTTTTTCCTGTTGCTCGATTAAAAACCATCAGAACTATTTTATCTTTGGCATCTCAAGAAAGTTGGCATGTTTATCAATTTGATGTTAAATCAGCTTTCTTTAATGGTGAGTTACAGGAAAATGTATATGTAGAACAACCTACAAGATTTAAACTCAATGGGATGGAAAATAAAGTTTGCAAATTGGAGAAAACTTTGTATGGACTCAAACAAGCTCCATGAGCATAGTACAGTAAGATCGACAGGTACTTCCTTGACACTAATTTTAAGAGGAGTGAAAGTGAACCTACTCTTTATGTGAAAACTCAAGGTATGGAAATCCTGATAGTTTGCTTGTATGTTGATGATATGATATATACAGACAATTCTATAAGTTTGATGAAACAATTTAGAGAAAATATGATGTCTAAATTCGAAATGACCGACTTGGGCCTTTTACATTATTTTTTAGGCATGCAAATTATTCAAGACTCCAATGGTATTTTTGTATGTCAAGAAAAGTATGCTCATGATATATTAAAAAGATTTTATATGACTAGCTGTAATCCTGCAAAAACTCTCATGAATACAAATAATAAACTTATGTTAGAAGATGTGATAGATAAAACTAATGGAAAAGACTATAGAAGTTTGATTGGTGGACTAATCTATCTCACTCATACAAGGCCAAATATAATGTTTACAGTGAGTCTTCTATCCAGATTCATGCAAAATCCAAGTAAACAACATATGGGAGCAACAAAAAGAGTCTTACGATATATTCGTGGCACATTGAACTTTGGAATCAAGTATCGCAAGGTGAGTGATTTTAAACTCGTGACATATACTGATAGTGATTGGGCCGGCTGTGCAGATTACAGAAAAAGCACTTCGGGATTTTCACTTAGCCTTGGATCCGGAATGATATCATGGGTGACTAAGAAGCAAGAAACTACCGCACTATCAAGTTCGGAAGCCGAATACATTGCTACCACAAGTGCTGCTTGCCAAACAGTATGGCTTAGAAGGATCTTATCCGATTTGAAGGCAAAACAAGAAGAAGCTACGGTAATCTACTGCGACAACAAATCTACCATTGCAATGACAAAAAATCCAGCATTTCATGCAAGGACTAAACACATAGAAGTACGTCATCACTTCATAAGAGAACTCGTGGCAAAAGGAGAAATCAAGTTAGAACACTGTAACACTGAGGATCAAATTGCAGACATTTTCACTAAAGCACTTTCCTGACAGAAATTTGTCAAGTTACGAGAAATGCTCGGAGTTGAGGTTGTTTGAATTAAGGGGGCGTGTTGAGAATAATTTAAACTCAACGGTCATGAACGTTTGAAATTCCTCTATTTACTCACTGTTTGTTGTAACTAAGTTGGATTTGGTCAAGCCACATATCAGTTGCTGCTTAAATCTCTCAAGTGTTAGGTGCCTCATCATGTCTATAAAACAGCCTTCTACGTAGTGTAAAAAACTACAAAAAAAATTGAAAATACTTTGCTATCCTACAATCCCAAGAAGACAGCCCTTATTGCTTATGTGTGTTATCTGTGAAGTATGTGTTAATCGTGATTGAGTTGCTGTTACTCCAACAAAAAAGTGCTTTCTCCATCTTCAATGCGCATTCTGTGGGCCCATAAAAAAAAGTGTTAGAACGCTAATTGATCAAATACAAGATGGGCCACAATGATCACCTTGTAAAGTGTGGTAGTGTGGTAGCTATTCGATATAAGAATGTTTGCCATTGAATATGGACTGTTGTTCAATAGGCCACAAATCTAAAAAATGGAAGAGATTTTTGAGGCCGTACATCCTAGGTTAGATTTTGAAGCCCAATTGAGACAGGCCTGGGCCTAGATCTTATAAAATTTTCTACTATTAATGCCCAATGCAATGGTCAGAACAGGCCTATTCTATTTATGTCCTTAACACTTGATCGGCTTGGGCCCAATTAATGAATGGTCTAGGCCCGATCCTGCCTAACTCGGTCCATCTTGGAGATATGATCCTATCTTCAACGGGTCCAACAAGCCAATGGTCTGGATCAGTGGGCCATGGGCGTCACTTGCACAAACTGAAATATGGTAATACAATGACAATTAAGATGAATTTAATGGGTCATGGTTGATCTTACCAATTTGCGAGAAGCAGATAGAGCTGAGGTGGGCTTCAAACCAGTTGAACTGGACTTCAAGGGAACTGTTTGTATCAAGCATTAGGTCACCATGGTTCACACAAAAGGACGGTGGGAGAGCCGTCGCTCCGGCTATTGCAAAATTAACCCCATGATCAAATGCGGCGTCTCTTTGAAGGTATGGGTTGAGAAAGGGAAGATCTAACCACCTTGCTGCAGGAAAAGGAAAAGGAAAAAAAATAAAAATAAAATTCTGAATGAGTACTAAGTGGGACAAGCCCAACCCTTCAATCGACCTGTTACTAAGAGGAGTACAACAACAACAATAAACCATGGACCTAACTCATTAAAAAAATAAATAAGGGAAGATATTTTTCAATACCGACCATGAGCAGCCCATTCGAGCATTGGCCACTGGGCTGGTGGAAGTACGTCGACACCGAAGTTTAGCGATGGACAAAAAGGGGCTGAAATTGTCTTCACAGATAAGGTTTCCGGAATCTGAGATTGCCGAAATTGTATATGCCTTGAAAGCTACGATCCATGGCTTGAGCAGCACATGAAAGATTTAGAAGAAAAATAACACCGAATGTAAATAGAATCGAGGAGAAGAATTGCTTTGTAGGTGCATCCATTGTAGGAGAAGAGAAGCTGCCGGTGTTTGTATGGAATGGATGAGATATGAATACGTTGAAAGAGTCTTCTATTTAGATAGAAGAGAGAGGATATGTAGTTTTGGTTTTAACGGGAGATTTTTTTAGTTTTTACCGCGTCCTAGTAGCATGCGGATTTCCTGCTAAAGTGCTGGATGGGGTCCACCGAGATGTTTATGAGAAATCCACCCCGTTCATACGCATTTTGGGCTCATTTTAGGGCATGCCACCAAAACTGATGTGTATGCAAAACTTAAGTTAGTCACACTATAGGAAACAGGTATTCGGTGTGAATCGTTGAAACATTCTTCGGCCATTAAAATTGTGTCAGAATTTTTTTCTGTATTTTCACTTCATGACAATGACCTTATAAACGGTTTTGATGGCATATAAACATAAAGGTGCAGCCCCGGAAGATTTCAACAGTAGGAATTTCTTTCCCCAATTTTTCCTCACGTTTGACGAAACAGAGTTTTAGATCCACCTCATTTTTTGTCTCATTTCATAAAATGAACACTAAAGGGATGGACGGGGTGCATTTCTCGTAAAAATATCTGGGGGCCCGTCCGGCATCCTTGCCGAGGAACTTTCGGAAATCCGCGGGACACAGATGGCCTGAGAAAGCCCTTTCGCAAGAAGTTAGGTGGGGCCCACCGTTATGTTTGTGAGAAATCCACCCTGTTCATCTGTTTTGCTAGATAATATTAGGACATCGGAGCAGAAATGAAGTAGATCAAAAACTCAAGTGGGCTGCATGATAGGAAAGAGTTTAGGATACATCGGCAGAAATGAAGTAGATCAAAAACTCAAGTGGGCTCCATGATAGTAAAGAGTTTAGGATTAAACTTGTACCATTAAAACATTTGTGAGGCCACGGAAGCTCTGGATCAGGTTAATATTTTCGTGTTTTCAGTTCATCCGAGTAGGAATGACCTTATGAACGGTATGGATGGAATATGAACATGACGGTGGACCACAGGGAGGCTTCAATGGCTGGCAGGGCTTTTTCACGTCCTGCGGGCCACTTGAGTTTTAGATCTACATTATTTTTTGTCCCATGTCCTCACATGATCTGGAAAAACGTATGAATGGGGTGGATTTCTCACAAAGATCACGGTGGGCCCCAGCTAGCTTTTCGTAGCAAGATTCGCAGGCAATCCGTGTTTGGATAGCATGGTTGTTACCGTACAATCAGGATATGTGGGCCCACCCAAGACTAATCATTTTCACTGTAGAAGCATTCGGATCCCCAACTCAGGTGACAAACTACAGGGAGCAATGTTTAATCATGCCCAAAACCAATATATTGACATGGTGTGGCCCACATGAGTTCTTTAATTGGATGATTTTTGGTGGGGCCCTCGATCCAGGTGGGGATCATCTGATGGCTGGATTGAATTGGATATACACAACTTGGTGGACTGCACATTCCATTTGGAAGTTTCTACGAAGGAGGCCCTTCCCCAATGTCTTCCATTGTCATCTTTGGTGCAGCCCAACTGACTTGAGGAAAAAGTTAGATTTCCAATCAGGCCTAACATGGGGGACACATGTGATGGATGGTTTGGATAGCACGCGGATTGCGTCCTACCCCGCTAGTCTCCAATGGGAATGGGCAGAAGCTTTGAGTGGCCACCGTGATGTATGGGTCTTATCCACACCATCTATCCATTATTCGGTATCATTTTATGGTAGAAGAGCAAATATAAGGCAGATCCAAGGCTTAATTGTACTACAAAATGGGGATGAAAATCTTACCGCTAAAAACTTATTGAGGCCACGAAAGTTTTAGATGGAGCTGATATTTGTGTTTTCTCTTCATCCAGGTCCATGTAGCGTTATGAATAGGTTTGATGGCAAATAAACATCACAGTGGCCCCTAGAAAAGCTTCAACGGGGAGAATCATTATCACCGCTTCTTCCTGTGGTGTGTTCCAGTTGAGCCTGGGATCTGCCTCATTTTTTAATATGGACGGTGTGGATAAGACCCATACATTAAGGTGGCTACTCAAAGATCCTTCTCGTTCCCGATGAGACTCACAAAGCTCCATCCCATGGTAATTAGCATCGTTCGGACGTATGTGATCATTCCCCGCTTACTCACTAACGCAAGAAGTGTTAGAAGATGGGTGGGGCTTACTTTGATGTTTGTGAGAAATCCAGACCGTACATCTGTTTTTCCAGCTCATGTTAGGAAATCAACCCAAAACTTAGAAAGATCTATAACTCAAATGGGCCACATCGACAGGAAAAGGTGGGGGAGGGAAATTGCTTCCGTTGAAATCTTTCTTCAGCCCACTGTGATGTTTATATGCCATCCAAACTGCTCATAAGGTCATCATTGTCACTTAAATGATTTTAAAAAGCAAAAATATTAGCATGATCCAAGACTTTTGTCACCTTACAAATGTTTAGGCGTTCAATTCCCACTATTTCCTGTCGTGTAGCCCACTTGAGTTTTGGATCCGCCACATTTTTGGGGCTAATTTTCTAACATGAGCCATAACCAATGGACCCGGTGGATTTCTCACAACCATCACGGTGGTGCGTCCTATCGAGGATCTCGTCCGGCCAAGTGGCCATGTAGGTTTATATGTGATCACGTGGACCATCGGAAAGTATGGGTCCATCGTGGATTGAACGTAACCTCGATATTAGCATTTTCATGCCCTTTTTATTGTATGGCCGTGATTATCATGGTCATTATGTGGCTCGCGTGCAATCTATCAATAAGTACTGCTATCCAACTGTCTAGGTTAATCAATAGTCATTCTGAAACCATAGTAAGTGTTCAAATTTCATTGTGAAACTAACTAGTTAGCTTACACGGTTGAGGAAGACTTGGATACTCAGGTCGACTGTGATGGATGATACATAGGATGCGGTTTGGTTGATGATCCCAACACCAGCTAGCCACTTGGTGTCAAATCATTGTGGGCCGTGTGTTTTTGTAAGGTCGTGAATCTCGTGGCTGAATAGATACTCGACTCTCCATATTTTGGGTGTTACTTATGCCTTGCAGAAGCATGTTTTATGGTTCATTTTATTTGGCATGTAAGCATTTGAGGAATTAAAATGGATAATGCAACGTGCACCGAAACAAATGCAAATTCTATCTCAAAGTACGACTAACAAGAATATGTATGTGTCTAGTGTATGGGATCGTATCCTAGTAAAAATATATATGGCTCCAAAATACAGAACGTCACAGCTCAAAATATCATTGTTAGCCCTAAAACAACCTATGGTGACCTGCCTAGCCGCTGGAAATACGAAAGCTCCTCTTCTAAGTTCATGGATGTCTCATACAACGCGACAAACTTTGGGTTACTTGCATCTATGATAAGGTCTAGTTGGTGTTTTAAAACACCATCTTAGAGTTGGAATGAGTGATCAATTTAGTAGTTTCATTAACATCAAGTTACACATGTTATCAATTCCACAAGCACAATTAATGATAAAGCAACAGAAACATTCGCAAATGCTTATTAATGCATATGCATACTATTATGAGATGATGTATGCCCTCACAATCCGACACTCCCTCGTAGCGACTCCGACGCCACATTCGCAAATGCTAAAACTTTCTTATCATGCGACCACAACGCTCAAGTCGCTACAACCTATACTAATGTGATGTGATAAGTAATCATGTTAGCCGAGTATTTAATTAAATCTGTTCATCTAGCAAGATGGGGATGCTGAAATACCTCCGCTTAATCAATGGAGATGATCCAATCACTAGGCCTAGGGTGGCCGTAGCGGCCCTATACCTGCGATCCTTGATCTATTTGGGTTTGTCACTCACAGCTGAATTCATATGATACGCAAGATTATGAACTAAATTTCTCAGGTCACTACGAGGATTCTCATCACCCCAGCGTAGGCCGATAACACGGACATAGTGTCCCATACTACCATGCCCGGTTCCCGATGCTTGAGGATCGTATCGCTAACGGTTATGAGTGGGCCTCTCTAAGGTGCGCGGTGCATCAGATTCAGGTGGGTGTGATCAAACGTGGCAGACACATAGGTTTGATTAGCTACTAGACTAGTTCGGCTGACTCAAGCGAACTCCGGCGCAACCAACACTGGGTGCATGCATCTAGTGTAGTCTGACTACTGTCCGTGTAGTTTGATTACTGTTCGTGTAGTTTGACTACTGTCGGTTCTGATATTTAGAAAAGGAAATGAGACTTCAGACTATTGCCACATCTTCTAAATTTGATTCAGAATTTCCTCAGCAAGCTTAGATCTTGCCTAAGATAGGAGTTTCCAAATAGTCTGATCAAGGTTGGATAGATGGTATGGTAATGAAATTTAAAGTGTTATTTCCTTCTCTAAATATCACAACAATTAGCCACATATCTCTTCACCAGTCTACCAACTTGGTGATAGATGGCCCACATTGGAGAGGGCACAATCAGTTAATCATCCAAATGCCAAATGCCCTATATTTAGTGTGGAGCCCACCAAGGTGTGTTCACCTCATCCAATCCGTGCATCATGTGCTTAGTCCTACTCAGAATTGCTTATGGCATCCAATCCATACACAAGGCACAACCAATAATGGTAGTATATCGCAATTACCCCAATCCAACCATCAACTGGATTCCACCAATTGAACTGGTTTACATATAGGCATCTATCAGGGCTTAACCGTGGTTTGTCTAGGCCACCTAACTCGTGAATCAGTTGCCGCCTACCATCATTATGGAACGTTCCAGAGAAATCAGCTAGTCCAACCATCATTTGGGTCCCATGAAGGTTTATGTTTCGATCAGCTCTACATCTGGGTTCACATTCTAACATTCAGAGTTGACATAAATAATGAATTGAGTGGATGTCACATGTGCACCATGATGCCCTACCAGAACTTTTTAAAAGAAAAATATCTCATTAATCTAAAATAGCTTGACAACGAACATGTATCTCGAATTAAAATATAATTATCTCTTATATATATAAAAAATAAAATAAAATAATAAAGCCTGTGTTTCTAATCATTAAGGTAAAAAATCTGCAAAAAAGAAAAGCTAAAAAGAAATTTCTATGCCAAACATTTCCACTGTCTAGCGACGCTGGAAATGAGCGAACTAGCCATTTGCCCATAAGCCTCTTGGGTGAGATGAACACCGTCCCAATGGATGTATTTTTCAGGGTTAGGGCACACCGGAACACTCTCCATACCACACAAACTAACGAGATTGAAGTTGTAAGCGCCACCAATTCCACAACACGCTTTCAACAAACTATCCGACTCGAATCCTGGTCATGAACATTGGAAAGAAATCCTTAGTAATTGTTATCAAAACGAAATCATAAGAGCTAGACTGCTATCTGCTATGCGGCTAGGTTGCCAATATTATCTGCATGAGATGAGTTACTGGGATGCGGCTTGCACTTACCATTATCTGAAGCCTCCTTAATGACCCCCATTAGTGTATTGTAGTAATCGGCGTATGCTATTAGAACGTGAGGGAATTCCTCTTTCAGCTCTTGAATGGCTTGTTGGAGTTGACGGTTATGGGACATTGCGAAGTCGTTGAAGTATCTTAGACAATTGTTTTCATCGTACGATGCTGGATCGTCGCTGCGGAATATTGTGAGGTAGATCGGTATGCAGCCGATCGGGAAATTCCCGGGGATGACAAGATGAACAGCACCGGCGTCGATGAGTTGCTGGATTCATCATCACCACAAAAAAAAAGAGTAAATCATAACTATAATCAGATATGATTTAATGGTCAATTTGTCCACATACATACTTCAAAGGTCGGTTTCAAAGTTTTTTTAAAAATGCATGATGGGGATTGTTCATCTGGTGGGCCCATGATAGCATGGGGACGTAGACCTTTTTTCAGCCGATTAATCTAGATGGTGGGTCCCATGCAATACATGGCTATGATGTTCTACATGTTTGAACATTGGTATCGAGATAGAGAAAAAGAGAACTTACACTAGCAACATCCTTGATCTTGTTGACCACATTGGGCACAAAGGTTGTAACCTCTTCAATGGATTTTCCTTGTATGAAAGCATAATTGTAGTCATTACCACCAATCTCTCCCACCAAAAACAGTGCTTGCTCCAGTAGCGCATTTTCACATACTGCGGGCCCACCAAAAAAGAGTGTTAGAACGCTAATTGATCAGATACAAGATGGGCCACACCATGATCACCTGGTACGAAAACCAAGTTATTCATTGAGTGGGCCACACCAGTACACTAAGTCATACCAATGTCCATTATTGCAACATGAGAAATAATCTAGTGCTCCTGGAATTCCTGCCCATCGGTTGATTCTTACATCTAATCGATCATCTATAAAATGGGCGGTCGAAATTGTTTAAGGAAAAATTGACCCAATCTGCAATTTTAGCCATTTAGTTGTTGGGGTTTTCTTTTGAAGATGAACCTATATTAGAGAATCGTAACCATCCTATCCACGGATTTGAATCATGGTTATACAATGGCAATTAAGATGAATTTAATGTGAAACCATGGATCGTCGTTGATCTTACCAATTTGCGAAAAACAGACAGAGTGGAGGTAGGCCTTAAACCAGTTGAGCTGAACTTCAAGGGAACTGTTTGTATTAAGCGTCTGGACGCCATGTTTCAACCAAAAGGATGGCTGGAGTGCTGTCGCTCCTGCTACTGCAAAATTAACTCCACTAACGAATGATGCGTCGCTCTGAAGGTATGGGTTGATAAATGGAAGCTCTAGCCACCTTGCTGTTAAAAAAAAAAAGAAAAAAAAAGAAAAAAGAGAAAAACAATTTGAATGAGCACGAAAAAATGTGAAAAAAATATGTGATTGGTGGGCCAGTCCATAGCATGCATTCATGGCCGTTTATTAAACTGTGGCCATTCATTGGTGGGTCCAAGTGGGCCCACCTCTGATCCAGGCATGAATTCTTCTACGCACATCGGTGGATCCAAGTGGGCCTACCTTTAATCCAGGCATGAATTCCACAGGTTGGATTCTACACACATTGGTGGGTCCCACGCGCAACCCTTGGGGGCTTTAGTTAACGGTTCTGATCACCTTACATAAACCCCACTTATCAAAGACCTAACTATATATTCTAAACAATGCACTGCAGCTCCCCTAATGAGTCCACTAGATGAAGAGTCCAGATCACACGGTTCATAGATCGGTCTCATCTACGGTAGAGATTCGGTGGACCACACTAGTTGGCTGTACATCCTCTTTTTTCCAATGGTTGGGCTGGCTACCTAAACCTGGTCTGGTGTTTGAAAATCCCACCAAAAAACATATATCCAAGTGTCAAAACCAACACTATCTGCAAGTGGGGCCCACAGTTTAGTGTTCTTGAAAGTTTATATGATGGGACCCACTGGGGATGGACAAGTCTCCCAGATTGGAAGATCCTAGCCATCAAATCTTTTGGCTCTTTCAAGTTGGGTTGCCTACACTACATTCCATCATATAATTCCTCCTAAAACCTGATAGCAAATCTAATGTATTGGATAAAGCTCATATACCAAAGAGAATTTTGAGAAGTTATATGATCCTCGTCCTAAGATTCTACTAAATGATTCAGACTCTTTATTTAATGTGCCCCAAAGTGGATGGACCATGGCTACAAATCTACTAAGTGGGATAACCCCAACCCTTCAATCGACCTGTTAATAAGAGGAATACAACAACAACAACAACAATAATAAAATATTGGACGGTTATGATCTTCCCATCAAAAAATTTTCTAATTGCCATGCACAGCGCCTATCAGAACAACAATCTGGACCACTAAACGATGGACCCAACTCATTAAAAAAAAAAAAAAAAACAATGGAAGATATTTTTCAATACCGAAGAAGTCAACCATGAGCAGCCCATTTGAGCATCGGCCGGTGGGTTGGTGGAAGTACGTTTCACCATACGGAAGTTTAGTTATGGGCTCAAAGGTGCCGAGATTGTCTTCACGGATAAGGTTTCCGGTATCTGAGATCGAGTCGCCGAAATTATATATGCCTTGAAAGTTACAATCCATGGCTTGAGCAGCAGCACATCGAAGATTTAGAAGAAAAATAACGCTGAATGTGATTAGGATCAGTAGGAATTGGTTGCTAGGTGCAGCCATTGCAGGAGAAGAGAAGTAACGGGTGTTTCTACAGAAGAGGAGAAGCTATGAGTACGTTGAACGAGCACTGTATTTATATACAGAAGACAGGATTTGTTGTTTGGGTTGGAACAGGAGTCTTTCGAGGAAAAGAAGGACGCGGAAGCCTTTCGCAGGAAGTTCCTGCGCTGGGAACCCAGGTGGGGCCCAGTGTGATGTTTTGAGAAATCATCCACGTCCATCCATTTTTTAAATTCATTTTAGGACATGATGCCAAAAATGGATAGTATCCAATGCTCAAGTGGACCGAAAACATAATAATTAAATGTACACAGTTGAAATATTCATAGGGACACGGAAGTTTTGAATCATGCTAATATTTTTGTTTTCAGTTAATCCCAGTTGTAATGACATTATTAATGGTATAGATGGCATATAGACATCACTGCCAAATCCAGGGAGGTTTCAACGGTAGTAATTTCCCTAACCATCTTTTCCTTTATTACGGCCCACTTGAGCATTGGATAAGGTTCATTTTTGGCATCATGTCCTAAAATGAAAAAAAAAAAAAAAAAAAACTACGGATGGATGAGGATGATTTCTCGAAAACATAACAGTGGCCCACCTGAGTTACGTAGGAACTTCCTGCGAAAGGCTTTCGCAGGAAATCCGCTTCCGGAAACGAATTGGCTACTCCCCTGCCAGTGGCCAATGGATGATGGTCAGTGTTCTGAGGGCCCACCATGATGTATGTGTTTCACCCATGCCATCCATCGATTTTCATAGATCATTTGATGGTATGAGTCTAAAATTTAGGTATATATAAATCTCAAGTAGACTACATTAAAAGAAATTGTTTTGAATGAACATTGACCATTAAAAACTTTATAGGTGCCATAAAAGTTTTGGATCAAACTGATCTTTGTTTTGTCCCTTCATCTGGGTCTGTATGACCTAATAAACAGACTCGATGTCAAATAAAAAGTACGTCGGGCCTTAGGAGGATTTTAATGGTGGATATCCTATCACTATTGTTTACCTGTGGTGTGGTACACATGATAGTTATATCCTCTAATATATGGTATTAAACCCTAAAATGATATGTAAAAATGGATGAACGGAATGGATTAAACACATACATCATGGTGAGGTCTATAGATCACCGAGTAACCGATTCGTTCTCGTAGTTTTGGAGGCCGATTGCGTTATACCTCCGGTCGGACGGTAATCCGTCGGGGCGGGACTCTGTGGGGCCCACCGTGATTTAATTTATTTTATTTACGCCGTTCATAGCTTTTATCAGATCATTTTAATCTATAATCTTAAAAATGAAGCAGCTCTACAGCTCCACTGAAAAATATTAAAGGAAGCTGCAGTGATAATGACACTCACGGTTGAAACCTTTCTAAGGTAATGTAGATGTTTATGAAGTGAAAACAAAAATATCAGCTTGACGTAAAACTTCTCAGCTCCCAAGAAGTTTTTAATGGTTAAAAATTCAATCCACACTTTGTGGTCCACTTAACGACCATAACTGCATTAAGTTTTAGCTTACCCCTTAAAATGATTTGAAAAAAATGAAGAACGGCGTAGATAAAATACCTACATCATGGTGGGCCCCACACAACCTTGGCCGGACGGATTACCGTCCCGGGGGTAGGACGCAATCCTCGTCCGTTTTTCCAACGTCATGGACTCATGGTAGGACGCGGATTTCCTACGAGGTATTTCGCATGAAGTTCCTGCACAAGGATGATGGGTGGGGTCCATCGAGATGTTTTTGAGAAATTTTTCCCGTTCATACACTTTTTGAGCTCATTTTAAAACATGCGACCAAAACTGATGTGTATCCTAAACTTAAGTGGGCCACACGAGAGGAAACAGCGGGTCTTCTGTGTGAATGGTTGAAACATTCTTGGGGCATAAAATTTGTGTCAGGATTTATTTATTTATTTATTTATTTATTGATATTTTCACTTAATCTCAGTGGTAACGACCTTATAAACAGTTTAGATGGCATATAAACATCATTTTTTGTTTCATTTCCTAAGATAAGGTGGAGCAGTAGGAATTTCTTTCCCTAATTTTTCCTCACGTGTGACAAAACTTAGTTTTAGATCACCTCATTTTTTGTTTCATTTCCTAAGATAAGCCTCAAGACTTAGTGAGGTGGACAATACTCTATAATTTTGGACTGAGCAGAACTTCGATGAGCAGTATAGATCTATTTTAGTCAGTCGGGGTGATTCTTGGGAGAGCCGACCCCGAGGTCTGCTTCGGGTTCTGGTCTTGCTTAGGTTTAGCTATGTTTGGGTGCCATCACCTCATGATTTGTGAAAGTTGCCATTCAACCCAGTCTGTCTTTCCTTAGTTTATGGGGCTTCGCAAGCTTGCCCCATGTAGTCTGCCTGGCACGGTCCTGGGGAGGCTCAGCTGGTGGATGCCCTAGGATCATGTGCCATTTGGCTTTGGGCCTGTTTGGGCAAATGAATTTCGGTGTATTGAGGTGTATAGAATTAGTTGATATGATGCATTTAATGCTGTCAGTGGACGATCAAGTGGTTTGGGTGTAGACGGCAATCCCATGACCAGCTACTGTTCTGTTTGGGTGTTGTGGTACTGAGAAATCCCACCAACTAATGCTGTTTGGAAAACTGAGGAATTGCTTCCAAGGCCATGGGGAGTCGCTTTAGAGCAACCTATCGCGGCTGGTGGTGGCGACATGGCTCTTTGTAGTTCTCATCCTAACATTGAGCTACATCGCCAATCTCTCATCGATGCTCACAGTATCAGATCTTGGACCGCGGCCTTCTTCGTCGCTCCACATGCCAGGGTATTCCTTGCCAAATACTGTAAAGGCTACACCATGGCTGGACTTGCCTACAAGCTCGGCGGATTTGGATTTGTAATCAAATGTTTCTCTCTCATCCCTTTTGATTTTGTTTAGCATTTGGTGTATGCACCATGATGTTCTAACTATGTCCAACGGTGGCGATGAGTTGGACTGGCATCGCCACCGTTGGATGAATGGGATGGTTAAAGATGATAATACATCAGGAGATCCCTAACAATTGACGGCCAGGATCCTTCGATGGAGGTGACTTTTGGGCAATGGCCCATCTTCAAGGTAACCAAATGCCATTTCACAAGCGTCTGTATTTGTGTAACCAATTTCTCCTTTCAATACAATGACACAGGTGTTTCCAAAGGGGTCGGCATTGGCATCCGATGTATCGGAGGCGATACTACAAGTAACAGGGAGCGGAGAAATGCAAGAGTTAGAGAAAGTTGCTATTCATCCACCCAGTTTCTGCCTTTTGGGGTCTCATCCTCATTGTAGTTGGTGCACTTGTTGTATTCTACCCGGACGTCAACTCCCAAAGTATATGGAGCTTTGGAGGTCCATGATATTGATGGACCCAACGATATGGAGGTGGGCATTGGGCCCTATCTCTTCATACTATATGAAATCTAGGATCCTACTTTCAGTGGGCCATCCGAGCTCAGGGATTGCCTGCTGACGGATCTACTGTCCTGAGAAGATGGCCATTGTCGAGCATGACAATGCAGATCGATGTTGTCTGCAGGATACAGTCACCAACATGTGTGAGAGAGCCGGCGTTGAATCCAAGGAGGGATTTCGCAATCCTCCATATCTCTAGCGAATATAGCGAAGGACGCCCGAGTTCCTGCAGATGACACCGCCCAAACACGCAGGAGAGTAGGGTAGGTGGGATTTGGCATTTGCCCAGACAGGCCCTTAGGGGTTAGAGTTTTATCCACCCTGTCCATCCATTTTGTCGGCTCCTTTAAGGGCCTAAGCCAGCTAACTGGTGTCAAAGCTGGGCTTTGATGTGTGCACGCCGTCTGTCCATTTTGTCCAGGGCATAATACCAAAATTCAAACATATCCAAAGCTCCAATGGACCACACCACCAATCAAGCCCACACTTCAAGTTGGATGACTAGCAAACAATGCAGACTGCGGCCAATAATGTTGTTTCTCGTCCACTTTGAATATGGATAGCAATGGGTTTGGCCAGTCCATCAGGTCTGTAATTTAATGGAACTGTCTCAGATTGGGCCTGGACTCGTAGGTCCTTTGGGTCTTGAAGTGTGGGCCCGATTGGTAATTGGGTGATGGGGGCTTAATGGACTTTCTGACATGTTGAGATCAATGGGGAACTGACCAATGGATGTCCATGTTGGAGTTGATCACAGTACAGCAGAGAAGGAAATTATCATGCTGTGATGTGGATATGTTTATATAAAGAATGACTGATAATTATCTAATGGAGATGAAGAAAGAGAATTGAAGTCTGAATTAGCTCATCCTATTTCTTTTGTTCTGATGTTCAGGCCAACCATGGGTGGGGTTGCTCCGGCTGCAGCTGCTGCACCTGTTCTATGTTGAACCTGTGGAGGGGTAAAAAGAAGACTCGGAACCATGGTAATAAACAATAGGTATTGCTGACACAGCTGCTTTGCTTCATTGCCAAGTGGGGATTGCATTCTTTTTTGAAACATAGTATCCTTTTCAACCTTTCTTTTTTTGAATTTTAGGAAGGATGGTTTTGATCTCACCCTTCCGACCTCAATGGAACTTGGACATAGTAGGATGTTGTGACATTAGAAATGAAACCTAAATAAAGACAGATTGGGAGTAGAATCTGTCTGTTTGTACTTGAATCATTATATTTCCTTTTTTTCTTTTTCTTTTTCTTTTTCAAAAACTTTATGGGGATGCCATTACCATTTTCTCCTTCACTTGCCGCAAGTGAGATAGAAGCCGAAACTCCATTACAGATTTTACTTATCTGCCCTATGCTGTTGTGTACTTTGCAAGCGCCTTACCTATTCTACTTATTTTGGCAATTTATTATTGCTACTGAGTTCCTATTCCAAGAGTCTGTTATAGATGGTATGGTCATGAGATTTTGAAGTATCATTTCCTTTTCTAAATATCAGAACAATTAGCCAATCTGGATCAGACTCTTGGAATAGGTCTCAGTTCTAAAAGGTTTCGCTGCTTGCTGTTTGGGGCCTCATCAAGCTAAGAAACTGTTGTTTCTTGATTTTACTTAATCGGCATCGTACTAATCCACAACATCAGTTGGGTCTCATGCACGTTGGCAACTCCGTAAAGTGTGCAAAAAACCAAGGTGTGTTCACGTAATCCAATCCGTGCATCAGGTACTCAGTCCTACCGAGTATTGTTCATATGGCATCCAATCTGTACACAAATGCGTAACCAAAATAATGATAGTATATCGCAACTAGCCTAATCCAACCATCAGGTGGATTCCACCAATTGAACTAGGTATACATATAGGCATCTTTCAGGGCCTACCGGGCCACATAACTTTTTAAAAGAAAAATATCTCATTAATCTTAAATAGCTTGACAACGAACATGTATCTCGAATTAAGAATTAAATAGCTCTTATATATATATATATATATATATATATATATATATATATATATATATATATAAAGAAAAAAAAAAGCCTGTGTTTCTAAGCATAAAGGTAAAAAATTTTTTTTTTTAAAAAAAAAAAAAGCTAAAAAGAAATTTCTACACCAAACATTTCCACTGTCCAGCGACGCTGGAAATGAGTGAACTAGCCATTTGCGCATAAGCCTCTTGGGTGAGATGAATGCCGTCCCAATGGATGTATTTTTCGGGGTTAGGGCACACCGGAACACCCCCCACACCACACATTCTTAGGGGATTGAAGTTGTAAGCGCCACCAATTCCACAACACGCTTTCAGCAAACTATCCTGCTCGAATCCTGGTCATCAACATTGGAAAGAAACCCTTAGTGATTGCCAATGTTATCTACATGGGATGAGTTTTTCTACATGAGTGGGACGCAGGCTTGCACTTACCTCTAGCTGAAGCATGGTTAATGATCCCCATTAGCGTATTGTAGTAATCGGCGTATGTTATCAGAGCATGGGGGAATTCCTCTTTTAGCTCTTGGATGGCCTGCTGGAGTTGACGGTTGTGGTACATTGAGAAGTCGTTGAAGTATCTTAGACACTTGTTTTCATCATACAATGCTGGATCGTCACTGTGGAATGTTGTGAGATAGATCGGTATGCAGCCGATTGGGAAATTCCCGGGGATGACAAGATTAACGGCACCGGCGTCGATGAGTTGCTGGATTCATCATCACCACAAAAAATAATAATAAAATCATAACTATAATCCGATATGATTCAATGGTCAATTTGTCCTCATACAGACTTCAAAGGTCAGTTTCAAAGTTTTTTTGGCACAAAAATGCATGATGGGGGATTGTTCATCTGATGGGCCTATGATAGCATGGGGATGCAGACCTTTTTTCAGCCAATTAAACTAGACGGTGGATCCCATGCAATACACGACTAGGATGTTCTACATGTTTGATCAGTGGTACTGAGAGAGAGAAAAAGAGAACTTACACGAGCAACACCCTTGATCTTGTGGACCACATTGGGCACAAAGGTTGTAACCTCTTCAATGGATTTTCCTTGTAGGAAAGCATTGTTGTAGTCATTCCCACCAATCTCTCCCACCAAAAATAGTGCTTTCTCCAGCTTTTGTGCACATTCTATGAGCCCACCAGAAAAAAGTGTTAAACACTAATTGATCAGATACAAGATGGGCCACACCATGATCACTTGGTACAAAAAACAAGGTATTCATTGAGTGGGCCACACCATCGGTTGATTCTTACATACAATCAATCATCTATAAAATGTACGGCTGAAATTGTTTAAGGAAAAGTTGGTAATTAAGATGAATTTAATGGAAAATAGTTGATCTTACCGATTTGCGAGAAGCAGATAGAGCTGAGGTGGGCCTTAAACCAGTTGAGTTGGACTTCAAGGGAAGTGTCTGTACGAGGCGTTCGGATGCCATGGTTCACCCAAAAGGATGACGGGAGAGCCGTCGCTCCAGCCACTGCAAAATTAACTCCATGATTGAATGCGGCGTCCCTCTTAAGGTATGGGTTGATAAAGGGAAGATCTAACCACCTTGCTGTAGAAAAAAACTAAAATCTGAATGAGTATGAGAAAATGTAATATAAAAAAAAGTGTGATTGGTGGGCCAGTCCATGGCATGCGTTCGTGGCTGTTTATTAAATTGTCACTTATGATCTTCCCATTGAAAAACTTTATACTTGCCATGTGGGGCACATCAAAACAACAATATGGACCACTAAACCATGGACCCAACTCATTAAAAAAATTAACAATGGAAGAGATTTTTCAATACCAACGAAATCAACCATGAGCAGCCCATTTGAGCATCGGCCGGTAGGCCGGTGGAAGTACGTCTCGCCATACGGAAATTTATCGATGGGCAAAAAGGAGCCGAGATTGTCTTCACGGATAAGGTTTCCGGTATCTGAGATCGAGTCACCGAAATTGTATATGGCCAGAAAGCTACAATCTATGGCTTGAGCAGCAGCACATGGGAGATTTAGAAGAAAAACAGCAGAGCATGTGAATAGAATCAAGGAGAGGAATTGGTTTATATGTGTAGCCATTGCAGGAGAAGTGAAGCTACATGTGTTTGTATGGATATGATATGGGTACATTGAATGAGTATATAGTATTTATATAGAAGAGAGAGGAACTGTAAGTTTGGTTCGAATAGGAGTTTTTGCGTTTTTACGAGCCTTGGTAGGACGGATTGCCTGCGGAAGCCCTTTCGTAAGAAAGTCTTTGCAAAGGTAACTGGGCCCACCGTGATGTTTGTGGGAAATCTATTCCGTTCATCCATTTTGCTAGATTATGTTAGTATGCGGGGTAAAAATGAAGGAGATCAAAAAGTCAAGTGAGCCACATGATGGGAAAAAGGAAGGATTAAACTTCTATCGTTGAAACGTTTGTGGGGCTACGGATCAGGCTAATGTTTTTGTTTTTTCAGTTCATTAGGAATGACCTTATGAACGGTATGGATAGCATATAAACATGACGGTGGATCCAGAGGCTTCAATGGCAGGCAGTTCCCTGTCCACTTTTTCTTGTCGTGCGGGCCAATTGAGTTTTGGATCTGCCTCATTTTTGGATTCATGCCCTAAAATGACTTCACAAAATGGATGGACGGTGTGGATTTCTCAGAAACATCACGGTGGGCCCTACCTAGGTATTCGGCAAGGAACTTCCTGCGCAGGGCTTTCGCAGGAAATTCGCGTCCGACGTATGTGATCATTCCCGATTTATTTGCGTACTGAGTTATTCAGTAGGCTCTTACCGTACTGAGTAAACTCAGTTGGGCCCACTTTGAATGTGGTCTATCCACGCCGTCCATCCGTTTTTCCATCTAAGTTAAGGGGTTGATACCAGAATTTAAGTATATCAAAAGATCAAGTGGATCATACCACTGGAAACAGTGGGGATAATGATTTACACCGTTGAATCCTTCTAGGCTCCACAGTGATGTTTATTTGTCATCCAACCTGTTTATAAGATCATACAGACTGGATGAAAGGAAAACACAAATATAACCTTGATCCGAAACTTCTGAGGCCCCCAAGAATTTTTCAACGGTAGACGTTCAATTCAACTGTTTCATGTGGTGTGGTCCATTTGAACATTGACTATGCATTATTTTTGTCTTAAGTCCTAAAATTATCTGGTAAAATGGATGGACGGAGCGGATAAAATAAATAAGTTATGGTGGACCTCGCAGACTTTACTCAGTATGCTGGTTAGTCACTCACTACGCAATCCGCTTCCTTTGGAAGCTGGATGGGGCCTACCGTGATGTTTGTGGGAATCCATCCTGTCCATCCGTTTTTCCAGCTCATGTTAGAAAATGAGCCCAAAACTGAGACAGATCTAAAACTCAAGTGGGCCACACGACGGGAAATGGTGGGGAGGAAAATTGCTTCCGTTGAAATCTTTTCCCAATCCCACTGTGATGTTTATATGTCATCCAAACCTCTCACAAGGTCATTGTTAACTGAAAAATCAAAATTATTAGCCTGATCCAAAACTTATGTGGCCTCACTAATGTTTCAATGGTAGGAGTTCATTTCCCACTATTTCATGTGGTGTGGCCCACTTGAGTTTTGGATCAACCGCATTTTTTGGGCTAGTTTTCTAACGTGAGCTGGCAAAATCCATGGACCCGATGGATTTATCGCAAACATCACGGTGGTGGCCCCATCTATGGTTGCAAGCAATCCTTGTCCGGCCTGGTGGCCTTGTAGGTTCATATGTGATCACGTGGACCATCGGAAAGCAAGGGTCTACCGTGGATTGAATGTAACCCCAATATTATCATTTTTCGTGCCCTTTTTATTGTACGGTCATGATTTTCATAGTTATTATGTGGCTCGCGTGCAATCTACCGCTGACCACTACTATCCAACGGTCTATGTTAATCAATGATCATTCTCAGAAACTATATTAAGTGTTTAAATTTCACTGTGAAACTAACTAGGTGGTACGTAGGACAAACGTACTAGGAGACGGTTCCTCGGCTGATAAAGACTTGGACACTCAAGTCTGACTCTGATGGATGATACGCAGGACGCGGTTTGATTAGGTCACGTGGACCTGAATGAAGCTTTTTTGGCCCTCAAGAAGTTTTCAATGGTGGAGTTCAATCAACATTGTTTCCTATGGTATGGTCAACCTGAGACTTTAATATGCCTAACATACATTATGGTGGGGCTCATAAAGGGACTGGATGGTCATTATGCTAAGTTCTGGTCTATTAGGCTTTCTTCCTGTGCTCTTATGTAAGTAAGAGCATAGTAGAGATAAATTGATTCTTTTAGGGTATTTTTCAATGTTACATTTGTTTATAGGAGAGTGAGAGGAGGTAAGTCTTGTATTTTAAGGAAAGCTCAGTAAACCCATACACATTATCAAATCATATAAATCTTAGTTCAGCATCAAGACTCTTGGTATGTACGACATATATGAGGTTGACCAGAATAGAGATGGGCATCGAATCGAGTCGGACCGAGTTAGGACCGACTCAACTCGATCCAATTTTGAAATAGGCCTGACCCAAACTCGATCCGACTCGATACCGAGTCCAACATGCTTGACTCGATCCGAGTTCGATCTAGCCTAGACTGATCCAAACCGAGTTTGATCCGGTCGAGTTGACATTGAGTCGGATTGAGAGATGAGGGAGGGAGGGAGTGGAGAGGAGAAAGAGAGGATGAGGGTGATGGTGGTTGGTGGTTGCTAGGCTTGGAAGAAAAAGAGGAGGATGAGGGAGGGAGAGAGGGAGTGGAGAGAGAGGAGAGGAGAGTGATGGTGGTGAGTGGTGGCCTGGCTTAGAAAAGGAGGGTGAGAGAGGAAGGGAGAGAGGTTGGGATCAGGTCGGGGTAGGGTTAGAGAGTCGGGTCGAGTTGGGTTTCAAAACGAGTCAAGTCTAAATGGATCTAGTTTCGGGTCGATTCAGGTCCAGTTACTAGGTAACTAGAACTTGACTCAGTTTGAGTTCGGATTGGACGAAGCTTACTCAGTTCTGACCAACTCACCCATTCAGTTCGTGTCTAGTTGGACGAGTCGAGTTGTCCCGTGCCCACCTCTAGACCAGATGGACCTTTTGGATTCCACATGCATATCACAGGTGAGCCTGAAGCAGCTTCCAAAGTCCCCTACCATTCAGGTCTTCAGTTAGCGCGTCCAAACAATTGACACGGTGGGCCCTACTGTGCATGGCCCATCCACTCAGATTGAAGAGTGAATGCGTCAAACAATCTCCATCATAAGATAATCCCAACCTTTCAATCTGCAACATATAAACTGACCGCTGAAAATCTACAACAGCCGTCCCCACTCAGCTGGAAACGAATAGATTATTGGCTACCACCAGCGACTTCTGGGGTGTGATCAACGGTCTGGATAACTGAACCATGGGCTCCACTTGGACGCTATTTACCATGCGTCAATGGGATCAACATAACAAACCCACATCAGGAATAATACAATCAATGATCCAGCCAATAGTATGTACAGGGACTTCATTTTGTGAAAATGGGTGGGGCCCACGCTGATTCCCACTGTGGTTGATGCACCAACAACCTCCCAGAGTCCAGATTGCCCCCGCCCCCAAAAAAAAAAAAAAACACAAACGACAGTTCATACGGGAGATGATACGATAGAACCCCAAGAACCGGAATATGGAAGTGCGGCAAGTGCCATCTCTCTACATCACAAGTGGCCAGGATATCCATCAATCTTAACCGTCCAAATAGTGGGACTCATTATGGATGGATGACATTTCGAAAATCATAATTACCAAAAGAACACAGCCATCACTAATCTTTAACGATTAACTTTTATCTTTTCCACTGTTAATTTGAAGGCAACTGTTTAGATGGCTAGGATCATCAGATCTATCCACATCATGAATCAAGGTCCATCCATAGTGGGTACCACTATAGGGACAATCATGATTGAAAGAGAACCTCGCCATGTGTAATGTAGCAACATGGCCCTACCATATTCCCGTTCCTCGGGCCCCACCAGAGCATTTTTCTAACCCAAAAGGGCCAAATATTCCATAACCAGGATCTGGCAACCTGGTGGAGTTTTGGTGCATGAACCACCCTCCAGGGTTAGGTCCATCTTATCATCTGTTTAGATCAAGAGGGACTGGGCCCCACCTGTACAAACTGAAAATTGAGGGTCCCAGACGTATCAAAATGTACAGACTTTCACTGACTTCCATCACACTGATGGCAATGAAGTACCCCAGTCGTGTGAATTTTAGGGTATGCCAGTCCACAATGGGGCCCAGCAGATGAATGACCTACCTATAACTTCTGCAACCAAGATGCCATCGAATTGGAATACGAGAGAAATTTGATTAAAAAAATCTATAAATGATTTTTTTTATAAAAAAAAAATAATCCAAAACAACACTCTAAACATTTAGATGCAAAAAATAAAATAAAATCAACACCTCCCTATAAACCTGAAACATCTACCAATTTTTATTTTTTTTTGACATGATGGGAAAATGTTATGAATCCTGATGGTAGAGAGAGATACCAGTTTTGTATCCGTGGTTTCCTTTCTGCATCTTGATTATGGAGGGTGGCCTTGAAGAATCCGGACCAGGTCCCGGATCAGCGATTTCCTTTCTGCATCTTGAATCTGGAGACTGGCTTTGAAGGTTTCGAACTTGGTTCCTTCTTTAGTCAGTAAGATTGTTAGTAGGTGTAATTGATGGAACACATATATGCAAGCATGCAGGCCGAATTATAGGTTTCAGATGGGCCCTACCCTACTGTGAATGAGGGAGTTGCCAAAACCACCAAGATTAGAGGTTACTAATTTACTGCTTGCTTATTCCACATAAGTGTGGAGTCACAGGCACCCAAACACGGGTGTGCGTGTGCAAATATGAAACCCACGTGAGATCTGAGCTTTCTATATGGTCGGAAATAATGCATAAAACTTTTTCCTAAAGAATTAGACAATTTCACTCTTCACTTGAGCCACAATGTAGAAAGTAAATTGACAGGTTGAATTCTTTTTCTAGCCATTCATTTGTTTTGACATGCTGTGGTCCACCTAAGTTGTGAAAAGTCCTGACTTTTATGCCAGAAGATCTAAAAACTTACCTGACGGAATGCTCAAATTTCACATGCGTCACCTGCTTCTGGATGTGTACGGCTCATGTACATGTGTGGGATTAGCAAAACACTCCTAACCCATGGTGGCCTACAAGCTAATGTTAATAGAACAACACTCCAAGGTTGCAGAACAAAAACCAAGAAGTTCTTCAATTTGGAAGAATTTAGAGTCATCCTCCATCTGACATTGATCCCACAAATCAATGGTTTTGCTTCCCCCACCCCCCTCTTTTTTTGGAAGATAATTACTGAAAATTTACAAGGAGACCTACAAAATAGTCTGGTTCAATGAAGCATGGGCTGCACTTGTACTGGCTGGGTGCATCACGACCGTAGTTCATAAACCTGAAAGCTTGACTCAACTTGATGTCCAACCATGTTGGGTTGAGTCTATCACTCAATCTTCTTTTCTTGACTAGACTCGGTACTCAACAATTGAATAAGACATCTTTAAAAATAGACATGGGTGGTTAAATAGACATTACTAATTTACTAGACTCCGGTCATTAAAAGACAATCAAGTATTCACATCTCCGGCCGTGAGGTTTTAGTAATGAAGGCATGTAGGATCTCTCACCAACCTCAAGACCTTTAATCAACGAAACAGTTAGCCCAATCAAGTGACTTGGGTTTGAGTTGAGAGTCACGTCGAGCTGTCCAAGTAGGTGAGTTGACTCAGGAAGTCACATTGAGTCTCAATCAATTCAGACTTACAAGCAAGTTCGCAACTCGGCTCAAGCCTTCTCAAGCCAAGTTTGGAGTCGAAGTCACCGAATTTAAGCTCTGGTTAGAACAATTCACATTCTGATGCACGAGAATCCAATAACAGCTCAGCATGTAAGTTGCCAAATCAGCAGAAATACCTGGGATGATGAAGGCAGACTATTGCTTGGCGGGTTAGATGGGATCCCATGGCTGTGCTCAACGATCGAGCCTGTAAAAGCCTGCTTACATACAACAATAAATTCATAGCATCACGAGGTCACTTTTATTTTTGGCCCTGTAAGCATGACTGGATGGTGCTACTCACACCCATCACATAAGCATGATTGAATGAAAGGCCTATGCACACCACCCTTTCTATCTAGTTTTGGCAATACAATAATACAACTTTACACTATTGTATAGCCGAAAGTACAAAGGAAAAAGGGTGTTTGCAAATATCAATCTCCATAGGAAGGGAAAAAGAATATCAATATTTTGATGGAATGAGAGACATGCCTTCCAACGATCAGCACTTGATTTGGATGTTTGGCCCATGACATTATCACCAGGATCCTGTGAAAGACAGACATGCAATAGTTACATTCTGTTTGGTATTTTATTGTTATTATCATAACAAAAATAAGAATTTAAAAAGCATAATAATTAAGCAGAGAAGAAAGGAATCGCAGGGTCACGACTCCTGGCAAAAGTATAGTTTGCATATGTCAGGACATGGTTTACAGATCCAGATCAGTGATCTGATGGGTCCAACAGTTATGGGGGAAGCTTTTAAAAAAATCCTGATTAAAAGATCTTAACCCTTTGATCAGTAGCCTAAAAATAGATGGTTAGGAAAATAAATCCAGCAGCAGCCGACATTCAATGAAAAAAAAGACCAGAGATTTAAGGGGGTGTTGATCTTCTATTCTAGGAGATTTTTGGGACGTGCCCCTCATGGCTTAGCCACCAGATAGACAGCCTTGACCATTGAACCAATTACCCCACATGCACAGAACTGCAAGCATCAACAAACTGTACATTTGCCAAGACACAAAACCTCATAAGCAATCAAGCAGACAGATTGTCAAGAACAGTAAACTAAATAGCAACCTCATCTCTACACCTATACTTAAGCATCAGTCATAATCTTAAACCTCTCAAATTCATGCTGATAACACTTGAAACTAAGATGAAAGCAGCATGCAATGGGTAACCAACAAATGAATGACACCTTGATTTTTGGTGCAGGAATTGCACAAACCTTCTCCTCAGATCGAGGAAGAACAATAGGCTTCTCTGTAGTACCAAACTTCTCCATATTAGATGCTGAAGTTTTGCCAGGCCTAGATGAATCTGAATCAAGAATACGATACAAAAATCAGTTTAGCAGTAAAGTTGAAAAGGCAATATCATGACAACACTGGTATTTTAGCAAGATGGACATCCCCATTCAGACATTACAATTGCAAGCAAATAATATTTACGGATTTATTGCTGCCACTAATAGGGCTGTCCATGGGACCCAAACCTGTGGGTACCTGATGGACCTCACGATTTTAACAGGTCGGCTTCCTTTTCTTTTTGACCCGCTAAGAAATTGGGTGTGTTTGGGTCTGACCTTTTTGGACCCGGTTAGTCCAGTCAGGATCGGGTGGGCTCAATCAGGTAAATTTAATCCATCCATTGGGTGAATCTGATCATGTAAATGCTACGAAATCTAGGTAATGGGCCGTTATGGGGGCTATAATGGCCTTTATAGGTCATTTTTCTGTAATGACCTTTACGACCTTGTAACAAGTAACGGTTGCCACCGTTACCTTTACAACACAACATAGATACAGGGGTGAAACGGGGCAGTTGGTTTCTTGGGACCATATCGACCGTTACGGTGGTCGTAAAGGCTGTTACAGAGCATAATGACCATTACTCCCATAACGGTCGAAAAACGGCCACTTTTTTTTCCTATTTAAATCCATTTTTCTCCTCATTTTTTCACTTTTTTCATTCCAAAAACTCTCCTAAATCATTTTACAATAGATTTCAACCACTCTTACTATAGTTTTTAAGATTAAAACCGTAGATTGAAGTGATTTGAGCGAATAGAAGCTTCAAGGGCTATTTTTTCAAAAATTTGAAGTAGTATTTATACCTTTTTTCTATTTTCTAGTTCTAGTGCTTGATTCTGATGTGTAAACATTAGACACATATAATCATGTTCACAAATTCACTAGACAGCCCGATACAACACTCTCACCAACGAGTGGACCGTTACACTACCATAAACATGTTTAAAACAAAAAATTAAACCATATTTGGAATATTTACATTATTCTAGATTTCTAAATATATTATTTTCAGAATTTTTCTAGCAAAAGAAAATTTTCATCTGTATCGGCCGATACCTATATCCATAATGGTGGTGACTGTTACGGCCGATACGGAATTACCTTGATCACAGTGAACGACATGCAATCAATTAATTCTTCATTTTTTGCAAGAAAAACTACATATGAATGCAACCATCTATGATATAATTTTTTTTTCATAAAAAAGTTGACATATATTTGAGTTTACTAACATAACAGTGAGCACTTGCAAAATATTCCATCCTGAATATCACGATGCAAGTTAGGAACATAATTAAAAAGCAACATGCAGTAAGAGCCAAATAGTCGTCAGAGTTTTGTTAAGCCCACAATCACCTATATTTACAGCCATGTGGCTACCTGGCATGGGTGGATCATCCAAGAGATGAGAGGGTCAAGGGGGGTCAGCTGTTTAGATGATCAGGCCCAAAAATCAGGAGAGCCAATCATAAGAGGGTGACAACTGACAAGTCTACAAATCTACACCTGTTTAGATGTCAGAATCTTTTTAAACCATCCATTATTTTCATACATATCTGTATACCCTAATGAGTTGATTGCCCACATTTCAAGCATGAATAGAACACAGTGGGGCTCCTATCTCTATCTATGCATGCTTCAGATGTTCAACACATGCCAGGTTGGCATGTATGGGCTGCATATAGAGTCTTATTAAACAGTTCCTGACTCTTGAGAATTCTATCCCTACCATCCAGCAATAGTAAGAAGAGACTAAATGCTAACCACACACTTCAAACAAAAGAAAATGGAAATCCAAGACTTCTCTCTCTTACAGTTGAACGCATAAATGTACAAAATAGAGAATGAGACTTGGCTCAGTTACAGAGCAAGAAATGACCGTTCCTTTTTATTGGCTCAGTTACAGCTCAAGAAATGATTTCAAAATTCTAAACAAGCCAGTTGAATGTATATCTTACCTAAATCGAAACAACAACACAAAGAAGGATTAAGAACTAACCTTTGGCCACAAAATGCCCCTTCAAATCCTCAACCTGCATTTTAAAATTCCACACGATCAATGAATGATCAGCAGATGTATTCATCAACCACATATATCAGTAACTGATAATAAAAAGGAGCCTGCCAACACTTCGCAAGAATGGGATCTTCAATCCTATTCTCCACGTGATCCAGGCGACTCATCAGGTGGGGCCCACTGTTCATGTACCAATGCTCGGAAATCAGGCAAGTCCAGTCATCAGGTAGGCCACACTTGTACTTGCAGGGTGTATCATTAATCAGTAATATCTTCTTCTTCTTTTTTCTTGATTTAGGGTTTGCATTGGGTGGGTAGCTGGTCATCAAACCTTTGCAAAGAAAATCATGAGAAGCCGACTCCAAATATCTAGGAAAAGACTGGTGATGAGGATGATTTGGTCAGTTTTTTTAACCATTCATTTGGTTATAACAGTCTATTTTCTGGCCATGGCACGTAGCCGGGGGCGAGTCACAAAATCCAATCCTTTTTTCCTTCTTGTTCATCAATCGGAAATCAAGACAAACCGGGCACTACGGTGAGACGTGAAAACACCCGATCCCATTCCGACCTCGATATGTGGAATCGTCTTGCGCCATATGTACTGAGATTGTTCGGGAGACATGGTCAAAGCCCGGTGAATCAAGCGACGAAGTAGACCTATGGTAAGGGCCACCTGATGAACAGCTGAAGTCTCATGCACATCAGCATGTGCTGCAAGTAGAATTTGCAATCCTACTCTTGTGAGTAGCCATTACATTTTGCAATGCACGAACAAACATTTGTATATAAAGAAACATGAAAGAAGAAGAAATGGGCATGAGAAAGGGAAAGAAACCTGAAATGCCTTGGGTTTATTTATAGAAGTTTGCACGGATTGATCTGGTCCAGAGTCATTTCTGCTCAAAGGCTTTTTAGTAGTTGTAGATAATTGTTGGTTCATTAATTTCTCTATTGAGTCATTCAGCTGATTCTCCTTTCACATAAGACATTGGAACTTAATAAGTTACTGTATGCAATGAAACTTGATTGTTCAGGAATTTGATTGTCAAAAGAATGCTGACATACACAGAACCCAGTGTCAAATTCAGCATCCTCATCTTCATCACTCCTGGAAGCTTCTTGCTCTTCCCTTTCGAGCTCATCAAACCTAGACATAATTCGAGCATACTCTGCGTCTTCTGCAGTCACTTTCGCACCATCTGGTTCAGAAGAATCTATAGAATTTGGCTTTGGCAAACCTGTTTTTTTTTTTCAAACAGCACAAGTTTCTCATTCACAGAAACCGAGGTCTCAGAAATTAAAGAATACTCGAGCTTTTCTCCAAAAAAAAGAATAGAAAAAAAGTGTAACAAACAGCATATTCTTCCATCAATCTACCACCATCATAAATAATATACAAAGTCAAGAACATAAAGATAAGGGAGCGATAAGGGAGCACTTTATAATGACTATGCTATATATAACCAAATCATTCATGGATTCTTAGCATGGAGTAAAATACATAAGTAATAAGAAACCTTGAAGAAGTGGTACCTGCCTGATTCTTCCTTTCGGCTGGATGCTCTTCAATATACTCCTCCCTTATTTCTACAAGACCTTCCTGTTGTAAGAGGAGGAAAAAAAAAAGTGGATAGATGAACATCTATATATGCTTAATAGAAAAAATTAAAAAAGAAGAAAAATATTAGGTAAGTATTCCATAAAAAAAGGGAGCCACAATTTACGCCCACCTCTTTTATTTAGGGCTGTAAATGGGTACCAAGACCCATGGGTAACCGATGGACCTGGCCGATTTTAGCGGTTATCTAGGTCCCATTTGTTGGGACCTGTTAAGAAAGTTGGTCAGATTCGCGTCTCACATTTTGGACCTGGTTAAGAACCGGTCTAGTCGGCTCCAGATCAGGTTTAGGTAGTTTTAATAGTATGATTATATATTTTAAATATATATTGATCATTCTACTAAAAGAAATGAGGTTTCCTAAGCCACACATGTACGAGAGCATGTTTCCACACCATGCACGTGCTCCAAACCTAGATTCAAAGACCTGATATGAAGCAGGACAACTAATCACTTGCTCTAAAAGCTCGAACTAATAGAGCGTGGCGAATCAATCCCTTTATCTCGTAGTCCAAGCCCCACATTCTATGGGTTATGTCCTCGACCAAACCTCCCTCGTGGGCCCCATATCACATGGGTTCCACCTCACACAGGCTGCCCACCTCGAGTGTGACCCTGCATCTTACATGTCACCCCACTCAAGCCAGGTGTGAAAATACCCCTGCATTAATCACCCCCAATGAGGAGTCTCGAACACGAGACATCCCGCTCTATTACCATTTTGAAGTAGGACAATTAACCACTTACTCTAAAAGCTCGAACTAATAGAGAGTGTCGAATCAATCCCTTAATCTCATAGCATAGGCCCCACATCCCATGGGTTAGGACGTCGGCTGAACCCTCCTCGTGGGCCCCACTTCACATGGGCCCGCCTCACACGAGCCACCTATCTCACACAGGCCGCTGCCCTAAGTGTGCCCCCACATCTCATAGGCTACCCCACTCGAGCCCGGTGTGAAAATGCCCATGCATTACCGTGCCTCATGTATTTGGAAGGCTATCTCCTCTCTTTCTCTGTCAGTTATAGCTGTTGCATCCTTCAAATTGGGGAGTGGATCCCGAATCCGTTTCTGGGAGGATTATTGGTGCGAGGATCAACCCCTAACTGAAGCATATCCTTCCTTAGCTGCTTTATCCACGGAAAAAGATACTACAGTAGATAAATGCTTCTCTATTGAAGGTGGAAGAGGTGTTTAGTGCTCTTCCTATAGAAAGAACCTTACGGAGGCAGAAACAGAAGATTTTGCTAACTTATCAGTCCGCCTTCAGTTTTTCTATCCCTCTCCTGGTTCTACCGATTCATTACTATGGCCAGCATCTTCATCCGGCTCCTTCTCAGTTGGCTCTTTTTATAACATGATTTGTCCCTCAAGATCTGATTCGGGTGGCTCGATCCCTGCTGCTTTTTGGTCCTACAGGACCCCACCAAAGGTTTCCTACTTCGCATGGCCGGCGGGTAGAAATTGGATTCTGACAATAGATAATCTTCAGAAGAGGGGGATGTTTATCCTGAATATATGCCTCCTTTGTATGAGCAATGTGAAGACAATCGACCATCTTTTAATTCACTGTCCTTTTGCTGACAAGAAGTGGACCCACATCTTGCATGTCTTCGAGGTGCAATGGGTTACGCCTCAATCAGTATCACAATTACTTTTGGCTTGGCATGGGGTCCACTCATCGAAAGATAGAACTATTCTATGGAGGCTATCCCTTCTGGCTGTACTCTGGAATATATGGACTGAAGGCAACGCATGCTGTTTCAACAACAAGCTCTTGCCTTGTGATCAAGTCTGCTGGAAGGCAGGAAGGGATGTTGTTGAATGGATTGTTTCGCTTTCTCAAGTTGATATTAATGTAGCTTGTTCTATATTGGCATTGTAAATCACATTCTCTTTGTTCTTTCTGTTCTGGCTATCTGTCAGGCAGTTTCTTTAATAAAATTATTCATAGTCCCAAACAAATAAAAATAAATCAAAAATCATAAACTTACAGCAGCTTCAGCAGCCGTAGCATTGAAAAATGATGCCTCAGCTTGAAGGTCCCGCATCATAGCTTTTAGGGACTCAATTTGAGATTCCAAAGCCTTTCCCCTTCTTTGTAGGATCTCAGTAGTTTGCTTTGATGTTCTTTCGGCATAGTACCCATCTCCTAGTAAAACCTGCAAGCACAACCATCATAAGAACACATGTAAGATCTAAAATGCGGAAATTGAAATGGCAAAACTGTAACCTATTATACATAATTAGGAAGTAGCCCTCAAATTGCAGTCATATTCCTTTGAAGTCCACTCAAAGCAATGCTGCAAGCTGGAGCCTAGTCCCGCAATATCAATACACTCAGAAAGGAAAGGTAACTGGAATTTGGTCGTCAGTTTTATGTTATTTCATTCATGTATTGATGGGCTCAACTACAATTTTGCCATTTTCACATTATTGAACCAATTCTTGCATTTCAATTTGGAAGTACATCCGAACCAAGGATTAATAAAAACAACATATAAGACAATGTATCAGATGGCATGGATTCACATTCATGTCACCGATGTCTACAACGAATGTGTAGCTAACATTCACTTAAGATGGAAGTCACAGGAAATTCTAGCCCATCATCCATAAGGCATCATGATCTATGAACTCGATAGATAAAATAAGGTTGCTAAGACCACACGCAATTGCCACATATGCCCCCATGGGGCACATGGCACACACGTACAAAATCCGACAGCTCATCCACGCGTGCAAATGGCGGAGTTTGTCCATTAAATTTAACCGTTTTTTTTTTTTTTTGAAAAGTTACTGATTATATTAATACAAAAAGAAAAACAAAACAGAGGATAGGAGACTGAACCGCTGAGGGAGCGACTCAGCCTACTACACACCTAGGAACAACAAATTACAATCCTTTAATTTGTCAACATTGATCGCCCACTCAACTACTAGAAACCTAGCTCTAGAAGCAACGAAATCCAACGAATTTGAAGTCCCCTTGAAGCATCTACCATTTCTTTCCTCCCACACTGCCCACCAAACAGCAAGAAGACTCATTCTCCATAGCTTAGTCCTTCTCTTCCCCAATGTTATACCATGCCAAGCCTTTAGGAGATTTTGTTGAGTTGGGGGTGGACCAAGCCATGCCAAAACGAGATTGAATGGTCATGACCCAAGAATCGCATTGAAGGATCAGTACAAGTGTCCAATTGGCAGCCAACAAACAGGCAGTTCAAACTAAGAACAGCCAACAGTCCAAATGCAACAAACAAACAAGGCAAATTCCTCTACAAGTCCTTGTATAGTAGGCTTATTCTGGGAATGATTCACCTGCATGTGAAAAGTTATTCACCTTGCCAATTCAACTATTTACCTGCCTGACCACCTGCTTATACCTGTGTGGGTCCCCCATATTGTCTGTATTCCATCCAACCCATGCATTGAGTCCACCCCACCATGATGATGGGATACTCCACAAATCAGGCCTATCTAATCATTAGGTGGGACAAACCATAGAAATAATTGGCAATCACCCAAAAATTCCAAATACAAGCTGTGGCCCACAAGGTTAGATCAAACTCATTTTTGGGGTGAACAACTTTCATGGCGGGGCGATCCTTCTTGTCAGGTTGGATGCCATACACACACCACAGCGGGCCCACACATAACCCTTGTAGAATAAGTTTATTCTACAGGGACTTGTAAAGGAACCAACCTTCGAACAAATATCCATCAATAAAATGCTAGGATAATCCAATCAATCCAATTCTCAAGATACGCTGCATCTATGGTGTAGCCCACGATTTGGACGGTTTGGATTGTGGTAACATCTACGGCACGCATACAACAGCAGTGGAAATTACTAAACCCCACAAGCCATACCGAAATGGAGGGAAACGAAAAACCCTAAAATGAATAAAAATCAAACAGACGCCCGAATTCAAATGAAATAGGAGGAAGAATTACCAGAAACTCGTTGGTGTGGATCAAACGGCCGGGGAAGAACGCTGCTTTGCCAAACGGGACCTGCAAGCCGTCAGATAACGATGGTGGTGATGGTGATCGAGGGATGGATGGATGGGATTGAGTAAGAGAGGGGCTTACCATGATGGGATGGGAGAGATCGTCGGGAAGCTTCTGGACGAGATTGATGAGGTTAGTGTTGTCGGTGATGAAGCGTTGGAGGTGGCCCACCTGTTTCTGCCGCTCGGATATGGCGTCTTCAACGCGCTTCGCGGCCTTTTGGGATTCTTCTACAGGGAAGATGGAAGAAAGGGCTGTTACTGTGCCCTTCGGGACACCGTCTCCCATGGTCCCGCACCCGCTCTGGACGACGCTGGTGGTGGTCGTCGGAGAGTAGGGAAGATGCTGCAAGCAAAAACCCCGTGCTTAGTTGCCAAGAACACTTGAAGCAAAACCCCTGCTGCTGCCACGACTTTCGCTAGGAAAATTTTACAAAACACTCCCTACTTAATATGTAATTGACAATCCAGTGCCTTTCTCAAAAAGTTCCACTGCCTTTTGACTGGAAACGGATTGGCTAGTCACCCTTTGGCTAGTGGTCGGTGCTATGTGGGCCCTACCATGATGTATTTGTTTCATCTATGCCGTCCATCTATTTTTCTAGATCATTTTAATATATAATCCCAAAAATAAGGTAGATCTCAATCTCAATTGCACCACATTACATGAAACATTGTTGATTAAACGTACACCATTAAAATCTTCTTGAGGCTATAAAAGTTTTGGATCAAGCAAATATTTGTTTTTTTTCCCTTCATAGGGGTCTGTATGACCTAATCAACAGATTGAATGTCAAATAAACAGTACAGTAGGCCTTAGAAAGATTTTAACGGTGGATATCAAATCACTACTGTTTTCCTTTAGTGTGGTCCAGGTGAGATATGTATCCCTCTCATTTTTTACATCAAGTCCTAAATGATCAATAAAAATGGATGAACAAAATGGAGAAAACATATATTTCTTAGCCGGGTCCACAAAGCACAGACCACTAGCCACCCAGTTAGTGGCAGCGACACTAGCCAAACCGGCAAATGAGTCCGTGACTCAGGGTGGGCTCCATAATATTTCTGTAAAATTCACCCGGATCACTAGGTGCGTCAAGCCATGTTAGGCCAAGTTCCCTTAAATAAGCTTCATTTGTGATTTAGGTACCGTAACGATGGGTGATACTCGAGCTTCAAGCTACTTTCATTTGTGTGGCCTATATGAATCATGGATGGGTATTATTTTGGATCATGTGTCTAAATTATTTGTGGAATCTAATGGCTGGAATGGATTTTATATAATTATCATGGTGGGTTATAGATTTTTAGGGTGATAGTCTCTCTAATCAATCCCTTTTGGTTGGGTCACTAAAATAAAAAGTCTAACTCATTTATTATTTTTATTTTATTTTATTTTTTTTTTTTTTTTTTTTTTTTTGTTTCTAAGCTTAATATGAGACTGAATATCTGAATATCTAATGGTTAGAGTAGATCTTATACAAACCTCCTAAGTGCCTGTTTGGACGGGTGGATTTGAAGGGATTGAATGGTATTAGGGTGGATGACATGGATTTCAAGGTAATGATGGTGTTGTCAGTGGATTGTCTTAAGATCCATGGGATTGCTATATCCCTGGATTGCTTTATCGAGTCTGTTTGGCATGCCCGGCCAATCCCGGGATTAAACCTTCCCATTCCTTCCAATCCCCCGAACCAAACACGTCCCTGCAAATTTGAACAGATTAGGATGGATTGGATGGGATTTAAAGGTAATGATGGTGTTGTCAGTGGATTGTCTTAAAATCCATGGGATTGCTATATCTCGGGATCAGATCACTCGGTCTGTTTGGCACGCCCGGCAAATCTCGGGATTTGACTTCCAATCCCTTCCAATACCATCCAATCCACCCGTCCAAACGGGCCCTATTAGGCTCTCTCAATCGATCAAACTCTCCTATTTTTCACCAGATTAAAGACACCAATTTCAACATCCATCAAGTAAACCATCCCTTATTTGGCCTTGAATCCATAATTCAAGTTATTTCACACACTCGCCCATTTAAAATGTATACAAAATTCTCTAAATTCTTATAGTATGGCCCGCCTGAGTTTTTCTAAATACTAGGATTTTTGGTGATCATTTACTGCTAATGAGGCGCATTAGATGAATGGATTGGATGAAATACAAATAAACCTAATGGTGGACGTCCCACTCCAATTGCTCACTAAGTTGTGGCCTACCTAGAGCTGGGCATTTCATACCCGAACCGGTGGATCCGGCCCGATCAGACCCACTCCGACCTGATTCGAACAGAACCGATGGTCAAGATCGGTCAAGATCGAGTAGCATAATCCAGATCTGAATTATTTTCGGGTCGAATTCGGATAGTCCCTGTTCCGAACCGACCCGATCCGATTCGGACCAACCCAATCCGGACCGCATATATATATATATATATATATATATATATATATATATATATATATATATATATAAGGAGATGGTCACCTGCGCACCTTTTCACGTGAGCACCAATGAGCACCTTTGCACAAGTGTCATGTGCACAGAATCTGAACGGTCCAAGTGATGCGCACCCCTTGAAATGCTATAGGCCCAATTTTCACTGATCCATGACTTTGGTGAGCCATAGCAAAGAGAAATGCAAATCAAGGGAGGAAGCTGTTTCCTTTTGCCATGGCCCACCGAGTTTTGTATCGGTGAAAATTGGGCTTATGGTATTTCAAGGGGGCGGCATCACTTGGACCGTTCAGATTCTCTGGCACATGACACGTGTGCAAAGGTGCTCATTGGTGCTCACGTGAAAAGGTGCGCAGGTGACCATCTCCATATATATATATATATATATATATATATATATATATATATATATATATATATCGTTTTTTACTTTTACCACCAAAGCTTTTGGCTCCAAAAAATCCCACCCAATGTACACTTGAGCCCGTCCCTATCTCTCTGTCTCTCTCCATATATTGCTTCTCTATTTCAGTTGAAGAAGAAGGTGAGAAGGAGGTTTCGGAGCTTGGATGTAGCTGCTGGAGAGAGATATACTGAGAAAGTTAGCAAGAAGAAGGCGAGAAGCGGACGGACTCAGGTAACGTTAGCAAGTTTTGTGGATCTGATCACGAGGTATGTGTTATATCCAAACCGTCCATCCAGTTGGCGACCTCATTTTAATGCTTGAGACAAAAAATAATGCAGATCTAACCATCAACTGGACCACACTGCAAAAACTAGAGGGAGATTGAACGTATACCATTGAAACCCTTTTTAGGGTCATAGGAATATGAAATTTGTTTTTCATTTTCAATCATGTACTTGTGACCTTATGAAATATGTTTTTTCAGGTACTTGAGACCTTATGAACAGATTGGATGTAAAATAAACGTTATGGTGGGCCTTACATATTTTTTAACGGTGGAAATCATGATCTCCGCTGCTATTTATGGTGTGGTCCAGATGATCTTTGGATATGATTCATTTTTTGGATAATGCTCTAAAATGATCTCTAAAAATAGATGAACGGTGTAGATATAGTAAACACGTCACTGTGGGGCCATGTAACGTGGATCTCCTTTGAACTGTTCGTACAACTCAAAGCTCGAGGAGCGTCAGTGCTCGTCTTCGCACGACACGTACCTAGATCAGCTAGGTAGGCTAGCTGGTGCTAGCTATAGAGCAAGTACACCCGCCCGTGGCTGATGGTCGGTGCTCTGTGGGCCCCACCATGATGTATGTGTTTCATCCATTCCGTTCATCCATTTTTACAGATCATTTCAGGGCTTGATAAAAAAAATTATAGGGATATAAATCTTATGTGGGCCACACCACAGCAAAACAATAATGAATGGATATTCACCATTAAAATCCTCCGAAGGCCCACTGTACTGTTTTTTTGAAATCCAATCGGTTTATTTGGTCATAAAGACCCAGAAGAAGGGAAACAATAAATATAAGCTTGATCCAAAACTTTTATTGCCCCCAAAAAGCTTTTAATGGTCAAAATTCATTCAACACTGTTTCCTGTAATGTGGTCCACTTAAGATTGAGATATAGTTCATTTTTTTTCCTTATATCAGAAAATGATATATAAAAATAGATGGACGGCATGGATGACACACATACATCATGTTGGGCTCCACATAACACCGAACACTATACTTGGGAGTTACGAAGCTTCTCCAAGAAGCCTATGTGGTGTAAAGCTTCCTCAAGAAGCTATCTTTGGTGTAAAGCTTCTTCAAGAAGCTAAGCATCCATTTTTTCCTACTGAGTTAATTATGTGGGGCCCATCTTGAGCTTTTTTTGGTTTATCCACACCGTCCATCAGTTTTTTATCCGAACGTTACTCAATCCGATCTAACTCGGTTTTCTGACCGAGTCGGAGTCGAATCGATTTAGGCCAACAATAGTTAGGATTTGTTCGAGTTAAATGACTTGGATCTGGTCCCGAATCTGATTGGGTTCAGGTCAGAACCTACAAATTTCGAACCTGATCGGGTTGGACCAAATCCGATCTGACTCGGTCCGATGCCCAGCTCTACGCCTACCTGAGTTTTGGATCATTATGATTTTCGGATTCCAAAGTAAACATGAGTCAGTGTACCTAATGAATGGAGTGGATCTCATGGAAGTTCTGTCATACCCATGAGATAGCCTAGTAAAAACATAAAGGGCATGCTTATTTTCTCATTTATGAGATAAATAAGCTGTAAATTAGTAATTATTACATCCCTATTACCTAAGTATTTAGGTTTTGCAGCCAATGTTGGCGTGATGATATTGACGTATGCATTTGAAACGCTTAAACAAAACATTTTCTTGTTAAAATACATGGGGCCACTGTTATGTATATGTTTGATCAATGCCGTCCATCTATTTTCCCACTCATTTTATGGCATGAACCAAAAAATGAGAAATATCCAAAACTCAAGTGGACCACACCAAAGAAAACCGGAGGAATTGAACATTTACAGTTCATTTCTTCGTTGGGGCCACAGAAGTTTTAGTCAAGTTGATATCTCTGTTTTCTCTTCATCCATGTTTGTGTGACACTACGAACAGGTTGGATGACAGCTACACATCCCTCTGACCTCTTGGTTCATTTTTACTTTTAATTGTATTCAATTCTCTCCGTTTCCTAGGTTGTGGCCTACCTAAACTTTATATATGCTTTATTTTTTGGCTCATGCCTTGAAATGAACATGTAAAATAAATGGATGAAATACATCAGACACATGCATAACAATGAGCCCCACAAATTTACTACTACAATTTCGACCCCTTAACCCACTATTTCCTTCGCGATTTTTGAGGTAAAAATTACACCGTAGATAATTTTTTTTGAAACAAGTATAAAAAATAATAATGACTTATTTACACTTTCTTTATCATGGAATTGAGATAACTAACCGGCCTTAAGAAATTGTTTATATATATAATTTATTTAATAATTTTAAATGTTTTATTAATAATATTCTTACAATAATGTTTCAAGAAAACCTCAAAATTAAAAAAATTTCCATGAAAATTTCTAGAACGATATGCTTTGGCAGAATAAAATGAGGTCGCTTAATTTGTAGCCATGAGATCTACACGAAGGTGGTCCACCTGATGTAAAGCTAGGAGATCTCATTGCGTGACTCTTACGTTTGTTTTTAGCCATTTATAAAATGGCGGTGACTCTTCAAACGCCCACATGAAATGGTTGTAATAACTTCACTGAGAAAATTGTATTAATCATCTGATCCTTTCTTTCTACAAATTTGGACCACTCGGTACTTTACTTTCAACCATTCATTTGATAGCCACTAATAGGAAGGTAGGGTCAATTGATCAATTTAATTATATCTATATGATGTATCTACAATGGGGCCTACGGTTTGGATGGTGCCGATAGTTGTTGTTGGCACTTGGTTTGTTTTATGTCACATGTGGTGTGTAGGCGTATCAAAATCGATATAGCGGCTTGAGTTAAACCGATTAACTTTGAGCTTAAGCACTGAAATAAGCAAATACGTTCATATTGGAGGGTGAGGTTCTTCCTCTAAAGATGGGTTGCATCTTGTTTCACAAGAAAATACTTTTCAGTATATTGGTACAATCGAACAAAAGAAAAAATTTACAGTCGATCACTAAGAACAATTATAAGAATGTGTCTTTTGAAATAACTGATTATATTGGATAAAGATTAAGTTCAATGTATGAGTATAAATTATAAACTTGGATTACAATTTATATCACTATTCTTAAGATAGACTAAGCCAAGATAAATTGATAGATTTAATTTATTTGTTAGATTTTCAAATTGTGTATTATTATGCTAATCATCTGACTACTAATTTATAAATCTTCTACTGCAACTATTCCTCGTACATTTCTCTTATTCAATTCAACGGTTATGACAGCTGAAGCATCAGCATCTAGATCCTTCAACTGGTATGTTTCCATTCTAATAATTTCTCCTCTCGACTGCATTATGCTTTTAAGCCTCTCAATTGCATCTTGACTCTTGCCCTCTCATAGTCTCTTGCCCACAATCTGCTTATGGTTTCTTGACCATGTTGTCCATTCTCTAAATCTCTTGGCCACATCCCAAGTATATTGGCTGCATTCAAATATTCTAAAAAATCTTCCATATACTATATCTTTCTCTGCAATAAAATGTGATTGTTCTTGATTGATGTTCCAAGAATGGTAAGAAATAAGGTTCAACAGCTGTACATTATTTTCACGTTCAAAGGGAATGAGTCCCTGCCATTTTTTAAATGGCTGTAGTTAAGTGGCTAAACCAGTGCTTTTTCTTTTCTTTTCTCATTTAATTTTTTTGTCTTTTAAATCATTTTTTTTTTTATAGAAATCATGGCATGCTCTTGTATGTGAACTTCCCGTGCAACAATTTTTTTGCCAACTTATTACAGATGTAAATATCCAACCGTTCAATAGGTGGGCCACACCACGCTGACCACTTGATACAAAAAGTAAATCTTGTTTGGTCACCTAAAGCGGATATAAGAACAAAATAAATGGAAATCCAATGGTGTTGTGCCTTTGTATTGGTGTTGCCTGCAAAATGTGTTGATCGACTTGTTTTTAGACGAGAACGATCAGCATTACGCTTGTTAATGGGTCAGGTTTGGCCCGACCCATGGCTGGTCTAAGCTTGGGCTACATAGTACAGCTTAAGCTCAAGCCTAGCCCAAGCCATTATGGGCCTCAATGGATAGGCCCAGGCTCCGCCCTAGACCAAGCCCGAATAATTTGCTATCTTTAAAATTGAAAAAGTCATAGAGGAGAAAATTAGTTGTTATTAATTTTGTAATTCCACCTTGTAAATATAAGAAAATGAGTAATAATTACCATTTAGGCATGTTGGGCAGAAATGAAGAAATGAGTATTTCCACGTTGAAATACTGTTTGAAAAGGATGGATGAAAATTTGTGGGCCCCACTATAGTGTTTGTGACATATCCATGCCGTCCATCCATTTTACTGGAATATTTTAGTACATGAGCTTAAAAAAAAGCAGATCTGAAGCTCAAGTGGCCCACACCATAAGAAATTTTGGTTGTAAAAGGTTTTTCATGGTAGGTATTTAATACACTATTTCTTACGTTGTGGTCCACTTGAGCTTTAGATCTACCTCATTGTTGTGTTTCTGCCCAAAAATCAACCCTATATTGTGTAGTGCAATCCACTTGCGCTTCATATATATTTACTTCGTTTTTAGAATCATACTATAGAATAAGCTGATAAAATGGATAATGGTTTGGATCGGATGCATACATCACAGTAGGCCCCATTAATTTGACATATTTCCTTCTTCTTCACTTTGATTTTCGTGAAACTGCCAACGTCAGAACCTTAACCTACTTGCATGTATTTGTGGTGGTAAATAATCTTTACCCATTTACATGCAATAACAATTACTGAAACAAACAAGCTCAGAGAATGTAATTAGTTAATATTGACAAGTCATCTAATCTAAAATAATTATTATATATTAAAAAAAGGTGAAATTTTCTAATATAAACTTAGAAACCATAAACAAGTGGTATTGGGCTGGACTCTGGCAAGATAGAAAAACCTTTATACGTAGCCCTGACTTGACTTAATTAATAGATGAGCTTATGACGATGAAAAATGAGTTTACATCTCTTTAAATAAAGCTACGAGCCATAGGGAGAAGTTTTAAAATTCAACTATTACTATAATTCCTAAAATTGTGACTTCCTATAAATATTAAACTTACTATTTATAGACAGCCATAGTTTCTACCAGTGCGTCTGGTTTTTGGCCAAAAATAGTTAAGTGTTCTATTCGGCCAAATCATGATGTTCCCCTAACTTTTGTAAGCACTTTTAGTGTTGGACACAACTCCTAAAGCCCAGCATGCGAAGAATTACAATCAAATTAAAACTTATTAAAAATAATCAGGGAATTCGCCCATCAATCTGATGGAATCTCACAAATTCCACGTGCGTTGGGTGGCTAAAGTAGCATGTCCCACCCGAAAATCATATATGGTATGTTCGATAACTTATTCCAGTTTGCAAGATACATCCATTTTAAGTTCTGACAGTCCGGATCACCTCTATCTCCGATCACCCCATCTTAGCCATGAAATTATCCTCGACCCGCTCTACATTAGCTTCACTTTTAGGTCTGGTGTTTGGGCCACGTATGCTAGCTCAAATCTAGCCTAAAGTAGGTGAAGCTTGGAAGCTCGACGGATTAGCTTGGCCAATTGACAGCCATTGTAACTCACATCTTTCATGGATAAGATATTTTACACATATAACTATGTTCAAAAGACAGGGCGCATTTGGATGCCACCGGATAAGTTACTTTTTCTACTTACAGTAATAGATAACTTATTTGAAATAAGTAAGGTCGGTTTATGATCACTTATAAGTAATTTTTTTATTATTTAAAGTTACTTAATCACTTTAGTTTAACAAGTACAAATTAAGATAAGCTACATAAGGTATAAGTAGCTTAGGCCCTGTTTGGGCAAACCGCTTACCGCGTATTGAGGTGTATAGAATTAGGTAGTCAGCAGCATTTAATGCTGTCAGTGGATGGTCGGTGGTCTGGGCGTAGATGTCAATTCCATGACCAGCATCGGTCGTGTTTGGGTGGTGTGGTATTGCAACATCCCACCAACTACTGCTGTTTGGAAAACTGAATGGATTGCTTCCAGAAAACGTCATAACCATGGTAGGATGTTTGGGAGTTTGTACACTATTCTTCAAAGGGGTAGGGTGTCGTACAAATTGAGCCATTGTTCACAGTTCCAAAGACCGTGGATATCACGGACTACACTTTGGGTGGCCCATGCACTACATGATAAAAATTTTAAGTGGCAGATCTTTGGTTAATTATCTATCCATGGTGGATCCTATAGTTTCAACGCTTCAGATCACTGAACCATAGGCACACTCATACAAACCGAAAAGGTAAACATTAGTGCCCTTGCATGGTACAAGAAATTTCCAGCGGTATCAAATCTGCTACTGTTCAATGTGTTGTGGCCCACCTTAAGTTGTGCATCTCACTTCATTACACCACCACACGTCAAAACCTATATGTGGTTAAGAAGAAAAATATCAAAACAACAAATATGCAAGAATTGGAAAAAAAAAAAAAACTATTGTCATCATCTTATCCAATAAACATAGCTGTCAACTCCCGTTAACTAAATAAAAAAAACATCTGAGAATGGTGTACAATTTATTCCAATCAGACCATAATTCGAGTCAATCACATAAGACAATCAAACAGACAGACGCACAGAATGTAAGCTTCAGATTTAAACAAAAATTGGGTGGCCTAAGATGCATGAAAACGGCCAAAAAAAATAAAATAAATAAAGGCAGAAACAAAATAAAATACTATGCATAAAAAAAGGAATAGAACCCCGGGAACATGCAAAAGAAACCCGCTCGGCTGCACCAAAACAACAACAAATTCACATGTCTAATATCATAGTAAGGAGGGGCAGTCTCAGTGGCAACTGGATTGTCTTCTAAACCATTGCATACTGTAGGCATGGATAATGATTCCCTCCAAACCCTCAGGTGAACCTGTAAAGAGTTTAATACGAAAATAAATATAATATAAATAGGTACTAAACCAAAACTCATGATGCCAATGTGCAGACTTTGTAGCTGTTCGTAATGATAATGCAAGGAAGAGAACACCATACTCTCAGTCAAATGTACTTTCACATACTTCTCCCAAAATGCTGAGGTTTACTTGTTCATGTCCGAGTTATGTAAGTACATTATGACTACACACATGGAGATGATTGCCTATATGCAAAGGGCTTTACTACTCACTGCTAGATTCACTTGTGTCAAAATTGATGTTTAGGGTTACCCTCCAAGCAAACAACTATCACCTACACACAAAAATACGTTACTTAGGAAATGATATAGTAATCCAATCCGAGTTTCAAGTAGTCATACCTGGCCCTTGGGAAACTGGGTTCAAAAGGCTGGACTTCATTTGTAAGGAACTTCATACTAATGGAGATTAAGGGAGATAGATAAAAGAAAGGATGAATGCATACACTTCTATCATAATTTACATTCAAATCTATATATAATGAGATTCGTAGTTAAGATGCAGTTATACATGCCATATCAAAGTGTTCGAGGATTAGTTATCTATTATTTACCAAAATTTAAACAGCATGAAGGAATAATACCATCCAAAACTACAGCTTAATTATTATATATAATATGAAGAATAACACCAAGATTGCAACTACTAATGCTGTCATCGCTTCCCCGACTTTCAGGGTGGCATCATCTGTTTGTGTACTCTTGCACACCATGGATCTCAGAATTTCTTGGATAGAATTTTGAGCATCTGTAGGTGAATGTACCTCACCACATCGCCTGTTAATTAATCCACTACTTGAACTTGCATAGTTTGCATTCCACCATGTGGTCGCATCTTGGAATGTTTTGAATGATCGATGTCTGGCACCGCTGAATCCCTCTACATGCAATCGTGCCTCATCCCAGGACATATATATCCCTGGGCGTCGTCCATTGGTTACAACATAGTATTTACTGTTACCCATCTGCATTCACATAAATATGACGAGGACCATTTGAAAATGCATGTTATAATATTCATATAATGAAAGCATGTAAAGATGATAGATTGATAAAATGGCATGTAATCAACATTATAAATATGTAAACACAAGTAAACTGGTATAGTTTATAAGTATCCAACCAACATTTAAAACGGAAAGACATACACCAAAAAAAAACTATTCCCCCACAAATCAGTATATAGTTATTACAAAACCACCAAAAAGAAATTCCTGTTTCGATACGTAATAAAAGTATTCTAATCCTTCAAGAAGAACCCCCACCAATCCCTCCATTCATATCAGATAAGGTTTTTTTTAACCAATCGGCCCTCCGCTCCGGGCGAAGACTTACGAAAAAGGATGCTAGCTGCTTATCCCGAGTCAGCATCCGACCAACCTCTAAAAACTCTGTGTTGGTCAGTCCCTGAACCTCCTCGAGGACATCCAGCACTTTACTAGTGCGGTTTACCTCTTTTCCAAGTCCAAAGTTTCGCATTGCCTCTACCACACCATCCAGGGAACTGCCAAGGACGTCACAGGGACGAGCAGCATGCATCCGTTTCGTAGACGCACTCCCACCACGACTACTCTCAGAGTCAGTCGCTTGGTTGGGATTGCTGCGGAATGAACGTCTTTCTGTTGCCCGGATTGGATCATTTGAAAAATCATAATTCCCAGTTGAATCTCCGAGATGATCCTCAGAAAGATCGATTGGTACATCCGTCTCATCGTCCAGTTCAGTCCAAGCGTCATTCAAATCTCGCTGAATACGAGAGGAAGACACAACCATGTTTCTGCTTCCCTGAGCGTAGCGGCCTGTTGCGTGGTCCAAACCGACAATCATCGATAATCGTCCATTCGCTCAATCCGCTTTCCACGTAACCTTTCTGCTCTTGGATGCGACTACAATCAAGAAATATATTAGTTTAGTAAACATATTTGATACAGTCCTGATTTGCAATATAAGGGATTGTACGCAATGATTACCTTCAGGTACTCATCCCAGACCTCGTCCGGTGCGGTTACTACCATACGCTCGTTGTCCCAACCGAAACCACTTGCGGCCAGCATGTCCTTCAGATTGTTGTACTCACGCTTGTGATACCGCATTCGGTTTTGAACGTTTTGCCAGTTCACCGTAATTTGTGTCTTCCTCGACACCTCCACAGCGGCCTCATTATACGCCTCCTTCTTAAAACCGTTATATGCTTTCCAGCCTAAAGATATCTGTTCAAGCAAAGCGTCGAATAATATTTGATCCATGGTTCGGGTCCATTTGATTTTCGAAGCACGTGATAGCGACTCAGCAAGTGATTTAACAGTCTTCTCGCGTGGAGAGAATCTTGTCGGCAGAACTGGAGTTCTTATTGGGGATTGCGTCGGAGTTTGTGTATCTCTTACAGAATAGTCAGACATGTCACTTAGTGCGTGGATTAACAAACAGTTAAAAATTAACTTACATAATAATGAAGTTCAATATTATACTAGCAACTATGTATTACTGAAAGAGCAATTAATCGTATCGAGCAAATATGTACGTCAAAAAATGACAAACTTCATCTCGACTATCTCCTCGCATATATATATATATGTGTGTGTGTGTGTGTGTGTGTGTGTGTGTGTTTGCCAGTCACATTAGTTAACAACACTTTAAAATAAAATAACCCTATGTAGTCCTACTACTTGTTTGCGCGTTGGTCCACATTCGCTCTGCAATCTGATCTCGAACATTATCCATGCAGATTTCTCCTGTTGTGTCGCTTGCACTAGCCACATGCGTTCATCCATTGTTGATGCCTCATTTGGTGTAGGATTGCTCTCTGCATCCCCCACAGTTATGCCAGCATTCTCCAAAATCATGTCCTTCAGTTTCGTCTTCTTGCCGAATGAAATTATGTAGTATACAGCAAGATACTACAATCTTCACCTGGGTCTCAAATGGATATTGCGCAGCTGTCTTCAAGATAGGAAACTGTCCCTTCATTACCCCAAAACAACGTTCAACTGCGTTTCACAATTGCGCGTGTCTGTAATTGAACAACTCCTTGTTCATGGGTGCTCTCCCGATTCGATATTCGTGCAAGTGGTATCGGACACCGCGATAAGGTGTCATGAACCCAGGTGAGTGAGCGTATCCTGCATCGACGACGAAATATTTTCCTACATTGCGTAAAAGTTAGGGACATGTCACCTAGTGTGTTGAAAATGATGTTTAAGGTGAAGAATATTGTATGTTGTTTATGAAGAAACAATTACCGTTTGGTACAATTAGTGGATCATCACTTCGAGTCAGCGCGTTATGTAGGACCTGTGCATCCGAAGCGGAACCCTCCCATCCAGCTAGCACGTATAAGAATGTCATGTTAAAAGAACAAGCAGCAAGTACATTCTGAGACACGATACCCTTCCAATTGTGAAAGCTTGGATGTTGTGATGATTCCACATAAGTGGGAATATGCGTTTCGTCTATTGCACCAACACAATTCTATTGTCGTTGAGATCGAATTTCACTTATAAGATAATATGACAAATATTAGCATATGACAAAATTAATACGCAAAATGGCGTCCCGTGACGAAAATGTTACCTGGAAATAAGTTTGCCAATAAGAATTCGATTGAATCTCCGAGGGGGTCTCAGTACCCGCCTGCTTAACAAAATCAGGGTACAAGGACACTATCGCATTAAGGACACGATGAAAGTGACGACTTACCGTTTCACCTGAACGTATAAATTTGTGTCCTATCACACGATTACGCACGTTATGTCCTATAGTATGAAGGAAGATAACTACTTGCTCCTCAAGACTAACGTGTCGAGTATCGCGTAGATGCGTTCTGTCACGCAGTACGTCACATAATGAGAAGAAACTGTGTCGTTTCATCCTCAACTGCATAAAACAATCATTGTCACTTACACGCACGATTGAGTTTATAAACCTTGCCCGCCCATCATCACCTTGACGGCTAGGTTCTCTTAACATATAGTGACGGTAATATTCACCAACAGCAGATACGCATGCGGCCATAGCTTGCATCACCATGGTCTCGGCTACTTCTTCTTCATCGTCGCTATTCATCTCCTAAATCTCACCTACACTTGATTAAAAAAGTCTAACTATTAATCTATCACACCTTTAAATTTAGAATTTGTATGTATATTTATATGTATATCTGTAACGACCCGTAAATTTCCGTACATTGGGTCGAGTACCACCTCGACCAGAAATCACGTAGGATTAAATTCTTTAGAAATTTAACAAAGTTAACTAAGTACTAAACTCGATTAGCCATGAAATCCGTTAGGATCGCTTTAAATACGATCTGCAAGACCCAAAAGTTGCAGAATCATTGACGCTAGGTTACTCTAAAGTTTAGAACCAAACCCATTTCCCGTCTGCTCTCGGGAATGAAACGAAACCAGTATTAGGTCTAGATCGCACATCGGGAGTCCGATTAACTTGAAGCTAAGGAACTAGGACCGCCCCACTGGGCTTAACAATCATCTCAAAAATCAGCTCCATCCAATGTTCCATGGCCATTCGCTTCGATCCGGAGCAAGGGTGTGTGAAAAACACTATTCCCATTCCAAAATAAATATCTGGAATAGTGATCGGCATCATTCGTTGACGTGTCGGTATTAAGCAACCCGTCAGAATCGGACCAAATTACACCCTCGAATTAAGAAAAATTTCAGAACATTTACATGTACTTGGAATTTCGATCGTGGCCGTGACCGGACCGTCGAACCGAAAGTGGTCCGCCACGTGCGATCCGGGAATCCGATCGAGTCAAAAATGTAATCCCACGTAGATCCATAGATGGTGAGCTTAAGTCGACGTTTGGCTCAAGGAGGCCACCAGAACCTCCCTTTTGAAATGGAAAAGTGACGAATATCCTATATTAGCACCCTTGAACGAGTCTAATTTCGGAATGTTTTTGGCTATAAAAGGAGCTTAGAACAACCCCTCTCACAGCCATACGAATTTGGGATTAAAACCCTAGAGAGAGAGAAAAGAGGGAGAATAGCTTGGGATTTGTGAGAGATCTTCCTCCTACCTTGCTTTGGGTTGTCACACACCGCCTACACCGCTTCATTCCAGTGTGTTTTTAAATGGTATCCATCCCATTTGAAGGTAAGAAACCATAACCCTAGGTCGATTTATGGTAGGATCGATGTGGGTTGTGTAACGACTAACCGATTAAAGCTCTTTAGGTTAGAAAACTTCCGTATACGGAAGATTTACTACCTCTGGCGATTCGTTGCGTTTCAAAAGGCAAAGGTGAGGACTTTAAGTGTATAAGTTACGGTTTTCAACACTTTCAATGTCAGATAATGGTAGATTCATGATCGCTTGCAATTGCACATGTACAAAGTGCTTTCCGTTTCTGTTTCGATTAACGTTGCAAAATATGGAATTTCACATACTCTAGGTATACATTAGAAATACCGTATACGTATTTTTTTTGGATAAATGTTTGACATATTTATTTAATGTATGATTATATAATATATGAATAAAATACTAGTTTGGCGAAAGGAATCGCCAAAATACATGTTCACTTGTAAATGCGACGTATGTTGAAATTGTGTATTTTAGAAATACCGTATACGTATTTCTTTTGGAATAATGTTTGACATGTTTATTTAATATATGATTATACAATACATGAATAAAATACCGGTTTGGCGAAAGGAATCGCCGCAATCTATGTTCGCTTGTAAACACTATGTATGTGGAAATTGCGTATTCTAGAAATACCGCATATGTATAAATTTTGGAAATGTAATTGTCATGATTATTTGTCGTATGAATATGGTATGCGCGGATAAAATAACCGCTTGACGAAAGAATAGCCCTAATACGCATTTGCTAACATACGTCGTGTATGTTGGAATAGTGTATTCTAAGTGTTCGCGTAGATGCTTGTGTGTGTAAATGTTTGAGTGTTAGTGCCTTAGAGAGGTGTTGATATGGGATTCCCGACTCCCTTAGAGACATGTAGGATCCCCTCCACGCAGTGGTTCGCTATAACCACTCACTGTGATGTGTATGTAATCGTATCCCTATGTGTATAGTGCTTTACAACATGCTTTACAACATGCTTTACTTCATGCTATACTTCATGCTTTACTTCATGCTTTATAACATGCCAAGCTAACATGCTTGTATTGATTGTTTATCATGCTTTACTCCACATGTTATTGATGAAAATTTGAGTTTGGGACTATGTCTATAGTCCAAACATTCGGTACCAGACTTGCGGTTGTGGCGAGATTCATATCGCCACAACGGACGTGATCGGCGAACCCGAGTCGTACCGGTTGGCGATAGTGGTTGGCCACACGGAGTGCTTTTTGCGCTCCATATCGCTCAACTTGTGGTGCGCTCGAGCTAGTCGCTCGTCAAGTAAAGCGGAGTGTATATGTATGTTCAATTTCACGCTTAAACCTAGGGTACCAAACTTACCAGTGGCGATCCGGTTAACCATGGTACCTCGATCCGCTAAGACGCATGAGCCGGGCATGGTGGTATGGGACACCGTGGTCGAGTGTGTCGCCACGCTGGCGGGGTCATGTGCTTCCCGTAGTGACCATCGCGCAACCAAACTCGTGAGCCGATTATGGTGGTATGGGACACTATATTCGAGTTGTCGATACTACTACGGCGAGAGCCGAGTACTGCAGTGAGACTGTGCTCGTCTTTGACGGCGACGAGTCCTCCGTAGTATCTTCGAGTATACTCTAAGTGTCCGTGATTGGCGATGAGTCTTTCACAAGTAACTAGAGTATGAGTTGAGCCGAGTACGGTGAGACCGTACTGAGCCGACGGCTAGCGATTGAGTACGGTGAGATATGTACTTGAATGACGGCGAAGATTGAGCCGCATACGGTGAGATCGTATCGATCCACATGACGGTGACGAGCCCTTACAATGCCTTCACTACTGTTGCTCAAACCATAATATCGTATGAGATTAGCTAGGATTGACGACCCTAGAATGGATCATGTTTGGGAATGATACAAGGGAGGTACCTTAGTTTTCCAATACGCATTTGGTTGAAATGGATTAATAAAAACTTGGTAATCATGAGCATCATTGCACCGCATGTGCTTTGTAGATGTGGCGCACCGAGGGAGTAAGCATTCGCGAACGTAAGATGATGTCGCTTGAGGGTGGTTTGGCAAGGGCATACAAACATCATGTCATATCATTTTGCACTTAACAAGAGTAATTAGAAATGTTCGATTTGTCTTAACGTTATCATTCTTGCTTGATTGATTTGATAACATGTTAACCTATGCTTTATTGTTCCACCGAGTTAGCTACTCACTCCCACGTTACGGGACGGTGTTTGCAACACCCACCGGACTGTCGCGCAGTGTAGATGGCGCCTGGTCTCGACTTCGAGGAGGATCGGGAGGAGTTCTCCTTTATGCAAGTACTGACGGCTATGCTTAGGCCGACCGCATCATGTGGATTCAGGCTTATCTATAGAGTTGTATTTTGATTTTTGACTTAGAAACAATACATGTATATTGGTACTCAGTTAGTACTCATCTCTGGAGTTCCAAAATTTTGATACTTTACATATTTTGAATATAAAAAGTCTTCCGCTTGCCTTTATACAATTCTAGTATGAACCTTGTTTTGGTATAATCTCATTCATGTTTATTGCGCTAACTCAGACAACATTTAACCATCATTGTGTATGTTGCATAAGTGATGCGTTGGAACTCGGGAGTTGAGTTCATACTCGACCCCCGAATTTCAGGGCGTTACAATATCACACTTAGTTAGGGCATAAAGAGTGATGTGAAAGATAACACAAACATAGAAACATTATATAGACTTCAATGCGAGACATGTAATGCTGTCTTTCCCAATCTTCTTGAAAAAGTCAATGGCATCGTTTCCAATTTTTCAGATTTTTAATGCCTCTTCAATGTATCTCTCTCTCTCTCTCTCTCTCTCTCTCTCTCTCTCTCTCTCTCTCAAGCCCCTGCATAGTTTTGTAGTATTCATGCACATGAGTCACTGAAGTACAAATATCCAGACCATCCAAGTTGTGGGACTCATTGTAGATTGTGCATATTTTTATAAAATCACTTATCCAATTAAGAGGTTATCAAATGAATTATTAAAAGTAAATAATAAGTGGTCCATATTCAAAGAGGACAATCAGTGGTTTATATTACCTTTTCTTAGTCCAAATTTTTTGTTATAACTCATCCATTGGTGGATTAGAGATTTGGACAGATTGGACTGTTATACAACTATGCCACCTACACATTTGATGAGTGGACCCTTATTTTTTAAATAGTGATTCATTTCTATTTTGGGAAATTAACAAAGGCCACCATATATTTTCAAATAAAAGCCCAGCAATTGTTGTCAACGTTCATCTTCCAAAGCACAACAACACTTCTCATGGAGGTGCTTTTGGAAGATGAAAATGCTTGTGTATTTTCTAGGAACATTTAAGTGTTAGAAGCTCCTAGCAGGGGCAGTTTTATCTTTTCACCCTACATTCAAAAGCCTATAAATAGGCACCTTGTATTCGGTTGTAGCAAGCAAGGGAAGAAGCAACAGTGAGTGAATAGCAAGTAAGAAAAAATAGCAAGTGTGAGAAGTAAGTGTGCAGTAGCAACAGTAAAGTATCAGTTTGAAAGAAAATTTCTAGCAACTTTCCTCTCTTTCTTCCTCCTAAAAATTAGATTTTTTAAGTTGTGCAGAGGCTTTGTTAAGCCCAGAAAAATTCTGTTTTCTTGAAGTAAAGAAAAGATCTGGCTTATATAGCCAATATGTACTGTGCACTTGCATATCTCTAACCATTTAAAGATGGCCGACCAGAATATGCAAGAATTTTTCATAATATGAATTTTCAAAATCCCATTTGGAAGTGTGTTTTTTTAAACATTCCTGCTGTGATTTTTAGATGAATATCTCAGCACAGCAGTTCCACCAAGCATGGAATGAAGCGACAATAGATTTGAGTGCAGGAAGAGGAGTCTGTTTCAAAATCTTAGCAAGTATAGATAGTTAAGAAGTGAAAGCCAAGCATGTTTTGAAGACAAAGCTGCACCTGCTGACAATAAGAACCACTGGGTTAAAAGAATCCTGCAATTAATGATGGTACCTATACCCACAACGTGCACAATCTCTTTTATATGTATAATTTTTTTCTTGGTCCCCAATAGAAGTTCCACACATTTTGACATAAAAGGGATTGCAACTTAACAGTTGATCGGCTAAAGGGCTCATTAGCTAATGAATGAAACAAAACTATCTATATATAATCAATAATCTGGATATTGATACAATTCATCATTCTTCTTTGTAGTACTTCAGTAGATTTATAGCCATATTTCAGTAGTAGTCCAGTAAATTAATACAATACACGCAAACAATAAATATCCAGAGAATATAAAGTTCAACTGAATGGCAAGAGGGCTGGTTACATAATTGGCAAGAGAGCATTTTTTTTTGGAAGCCTTGGCCTTGGACAACTACATTCCAGCTTCCCCCTTTGACACTAAACTATGCAATAGTTTGGACAGCCATGTCTAAAACCCAAATGGATAATTCTCGTCTTATGCAAATACTGCATTAGAATGCGATTGGACACAAGGATTCATTAATGCAGGGGCATTTTCACACTGGGCTCGAGTGGGGTCGCTTGTGGGATGCAGGGGCACATTCGGTGTGGGTGCGGCCCACGGAGGAGGTCTCGTGTTCGAGACTCCTCACCAGGGGTGATTAATGCGCATTTCACACCGGGCTCGAGTGGGGTAGCACGTGGGATGCGGGGACACACTCGGGTGGGCGGCCCATATGATTTGGGGCCCACGAAGGGGGTTCTGCCGAGGTCTTAAAACCCATGAGATGTGGGGCCTGGGCTATGAGATAAAGGGATTAATTCGCCATACTCTAACAGTTCGAGCTTTTAGAGCAAGTGGTTAATTGTCCTGCATCAAATTGGTATCAGAGCGGGAGGTCTCGTGTTCGAGACTCCTCACCGGGGGTGATTAATGCAGGGGCATTTTCGCACTGGGCTCGAGTGGGGTCGCTTGTGGGATGCAGGGGCACATTCGGGGTGGGTGCGGCCCACGGAGGAGGTCTCGTATTCGAGACTCCTCACCAGGGGTGGTTAATGCGCATTTCACACCGGGCTCGAGTGGGGTAGCACGTGGGATGCGGGGACACACTCGGGTGGGTGGCCCATATGATTTGGGGCCCACGAAGGCGGTTCTGCCGAGGTCTTAAAACCCATGAGATGTGGGGCCTGGGCTATAAGATAAAGGGATTAATTCGCCATACTCTAACAGTTCGAGCTTTTAGAGCAAGTGGTTAATTGTCCTGCATCATTCATGCTTTTAGTGAGTTATCCACACAAACAAAAGACCCCTAAAAGAGATGCTAAATGTAAAGAAACGGAACATACAATCAATAATGATTAAAAAAATTAAGCATGCAATAGCAACTGCTCAGCCTGTCAAGGAAAGTTCAAAAGGAAATCATATTCCAGCAAATCCAAGATAGAAAGAAAGCTTAATCACAAACATTGATTAAAATGCTAACAAAATACTAAGAATTACAAAATCAGCATAGGAAAATGATACACTTGTGCAAGAAAGAAAAAAAGAAAAAAAAATCCATCATTAAAGGGGAAGTACAACAGCTTGACAAAATAAGACATCTTATCAACATGCATAATCCTCCATGAAAATCCACTCCCATCCAAGCACAAAATATTTCAAAATGCAATCAAATTTCAGCTAGAGTACTCAATATTTTGAAACATCGCATTCCCCACAAAAAATTTCAGCATAAAAATGAAACACATATCACATTGAAAGAAACACACACACACACAAAAAGTAAAGAAATCGATTCCACCAACAGGATGCATAAACCTCTGGAAATGCAATATTATCAAATGATTCAAATAATGAAGCGGTAGGAGAAAGAAAAAAAAACATGTTAAAAAATCATAACCATTACAAGGAAACTGCACATACCACATAAATATATCCTCATATTATCATTGAAGCAACTTCAAAAAAAGGGGGAAAAAAAAAAAAAAAAAAACAGAGCTGATAACTTGAGCAACACGAGAAATGGCCTTCAAATGCTACAAGCTTTAAAGAGAATCAACTAACTTAAAAGAAATTAAATAAAAAAAAATCCAAATTAATGCAACCACAAAACCTCAAAATGCATGCAAGATCATCTCCTAAGAAATATACTTCTTCAACAAACTGCAAACCATTCAAAGCAGAAACATCAAGAAACTGGAACTTCCTGAAGAACCGTTACCAGTTGTTTGGGTGGGGGAGCCATGTTGTGAACCATGGCTACACCAAGGCAGATGGTTGATGTGCAGAGGTTATAGGCACCTTTGTGCTTGTTTACACTGTCTTCTCTGGTACTGATGCCAAGAGAAATGCCAGAGATTCTCATGTGCCTATCCTTGCACCACTTCCAATTGGCTTGTGCAGTGTTCCTGGTGCACTTGGCTACAATCCCCATCACTGGTGCACTTTGGGTTTTCTTTCTTAGCATGAATTTCCCATGTGTATATTCTTTGTTTTTGGATGTATGATGTGTGGTGTTGATAACAAATGGTGATTATGTGTGTAAATTAAGAAGGTTGTGCTGTCTATTTTGTTGCCACAAAAAAAAAAAAAAAAAAAAAAAAAAAAAAAACCAATTAACTACCTGTCTACTAACATTCAAAAATAATATTTTGTCATGTTAGTTAAGATTGCTTGCATTACAATGCACAGTCCATCTAGGCCCCTCTCACATGCCACTGTGGCAGATAAGTGCAGTATCCCATCTTTCGATGAGGTGGGTGTGATTACTGGCACAGATGCTCTCACCAAAAAATCAATACACTGACAGGTAGTTTTTCATTTTATCACAATCAGCCATATGATTCAGTAATCCATGATATTTTAGGTCCACACATGTCCTAAAATCATGCACACACAATGTTCCAGCAGCATTAGTGTCCCACTAATCAGCATCAACAAATTGATGCTCTTTCATACATGCCATTCAAGACATAGGCGAGACATGAAGCGAGCATTTTATGGAACAGAATCTTATATGATCGTATCGAGCATAAAAACCTTTTCTTATTCACAATACAATGTGTTGTGGCCCCACACATAATTGTTGTAGAATAAGCACCTGTCATTTCTGGTCAATTTGATAAGAATGTATAAATAGTCATGAATGTTGAATAACTGTTTCTTCCAAGCAACAAAATAAAATGAATAAAGTAGTTTGGAATGCCTTATGCAGCATATAAATATGAACACATCCAAACAGATCTGGGCATTGGTTAACCCCATGCATAATAAAATCATTTTCTACGAATAACATACACCAACTACAGAAGCTGATGTATAGGTACAAAGACCATTAACATGTAAAATACTATGCAAATTTCAAATACAGGCTGATCGATTTTCGAAGACATGAAACAGGTAATTTACACTATTCAGCATATGCAAACAAATTGAAGCCCACTGGGATTTGTATACCCAGATTTACCTTCAGGAAAAAGTGCCAATGTGAATGAGAATCATGCACGGCATGTCTTCCATGTTATTATGAAAGAGGATAATACTATTCATTTTATGAAAATGGAAGTTGTAATACCATCCATTTTTTCAAGACCTTAGGAAATAGATAAACAGGATGATGAGAATATCAATACACCACCACGCTTTAATCAATGCAGAAAATTGGTACGAGGTACCTGGATTGCTCGGTAGTAGAACACGACAGCTCGGAGATCCCGCCGGTCACAGCTCTGCCATGCAAACACAGAAAAGAAGTGAGAGGAGAGGATCGCATGCACAAACCTAAGGCATGAGAGGGCCATATAGAACGTGCATTCTCAATACCTGATCACCCACAACATGCGCTTATTGGGGCCTCATCATTCACCTACGGAATAAATGGGAGCAAATCCTGAGACAATGATCTCAGAGGCCCTGTTGGAAGGTGAATATTCAGGGATGATCAAGTTCTAGACTGCACGTTCTATCTAACCCTCCCTCTTGCAAGAACAGGGGGAATCCGGAGAGGGATTTTGGGAAAACCTACCTCACAAACACTTCTACGGCAGCGCCCCCTTACAATACATCTCAGCAAGCTTGGTGAGGAACATTCATCCATCTATATAACACCTGATTCGCGCTAAAAACTGCGTTCCATCATCTCTCCCGCCAGCGTGAGGGATTGAGAAATCCCAGCCGTCGTCCGTACAATGTCTTTTGAAATCGCAGAGGGAGAGTGAGAGATCCGGTTGCAAATCTAAGGAGGGATTTCGCAATCCCTCCATATCTCCGCGAAGACAGCGCTGTACTGACGACTTCCTGCAGTCGACGCCGCCCAAACATGCAGCCAGTAGGGTAGGAGGGATTTGACAATCCTATCCCACCTACTCCGCTTTAATACTCCGTAAGCGGTTTGCCCAAACAGGGCCTTAAGTAACTTAAGATCCAAATTTCTCCTTACCGGCTCAGCCAAACTCGGCCAGCTGATGGGTGACTTGTCCATGTGATTTCAGATGTTGAACAAGATCAAGTCCGTTGGTTGACTCGGATTCGGACGGCTCACCTGAGTCTTGGACCCATACACAACACCTTATAGTGAGAGAAATGGAAGCATGCATGCGCTCACATGTAACTTTTCTTGTTGTAGGGGATTGATGTGGTAGAGTTACGTCTTTATACAGGTGGCTGGGTGACGTCTCAATCATGACAGTCCATTTAGTGGGCCCTAGCATGGATGGTAAATGAGTCATTATCAGCACAAATGGACTATACAGATGATCCTTCCAAGCAAAGGCTTATGAGGGAATCGGTTAATGGTTAACATTAGGTGAAGGAAAATGATAGAAGTGGCGTTTATGATTGTTTGATTGGTGTAGTTTTCAAAGGATAACCCATCCATTATGAGGATTAATAGATGATAGGAAAACTTAACTTTTACAACGGTCCATTCGAGAAGGATGCGGATTTCTCATAAGCTTTGTAGGGTCCACCATAGAGTCTGTGTCACATCCACTCCGTTCACAACTCGGGTTAGGACACCAGCCCAAAAAGGTGAAGTAGACTCAAAATCAAAATTAGCCACAACAAAAGAAATAACTGAGATTGAATACCCACCGCTGAAACATTCTTGTGGAGGCATAAAAATCATGGATAAGTCAGGTGTGGCCCACTTAAGTTGAATGGGTCTTAAATTATCTCTAGAAACTTCAATATAAAGTCCTTGTTACCAAAAATACTACCAAGATTTGAATACAATCTTTTACTCTGGTACCATGTTAAACAACCACTCGATATAAAAGCTCGACCCATCAAAGTAGGTTCGTGCTTTTATGTATATCGAAGGCGCGAAATTAGGCCGACTTTGAGGCAGGCCTGGATTAGGGTGACAATGGGCTGGGCTTGGGTCAGGCTTAAGCGAGCCTGGCACGAGCTCACGGAGCATGAGCTGAAAAATTGGTTGGGCCCGAGCTTAATCCATGCCAACCACAAATTTCATCAAATCCCTATTTCTCACTCGAGTGTTCCAAATCCATCCGTTCATCAAGTAAGCCACACATGCACACAAAAATAACCATTTATAGGAATAAGATCGACGGTCCACATGGAAGATAAACATGTTGCATAACCAAGAATTGGAATTGTATACTTGTACAACAAGACACATCTACATACAAAAACGGGTAGGGATGGGCCAGAAGGACTTAAGCCCAAGCCCATCCCAAAAATAGATTGGGCCATGCATGCCATGCTTGATTGCCCGCGCACCACGTCGCCTCTGCCCCTAGCTATGATCAAACTGTAATTAAGAGGCTTTTAATGGTGATTGTTTACTGAAATCCATTGAAAATGGCAATTCGATGTGATTATTTGCATGATATCAGTGGCCCAAGTCCAGCCCACCTTTTTGGGCCAAGCTGGGTTTTGTCTGGGCCCACTAAAGTAATTGGGCTGATTTGGGCTTGCATCTACAAAAGGCTTGACTAGTAAACCCAGCTCATGGTATTACTTATTTAAGATGGTGGGCCAGTATTGGATAGTGGGCCCAACATCATGCCTGTCTGATGCTTTGGTTGGCTGGGTCAGCTTGGCCCATTTATCAGGTGGACCACACACGTGGATGGGTTAGAAAAATGATAGGCCATGGTCTACATACAACATGCACGTGTCACTTGAATAGTAGAAAGAGCCTGATTTTTAGAATAGAACACATGCACTTGGTAGGGCATGACCGTCCGATCCACAAGATGCAAAAATGGATGGTCAAGAAAGAGATGTAAATGGGTCCAATCATCAACTTGAGACGTCCATTCCTGGGGCTCGTAAAATGCACGTTTCTAACAAAAGAAATGACCGGCGGCCAAAGGGTCAATATCATCTGATCGGTACAGTTTCCCTTCATGCACTAAAAATAGTATGATGGAAGGATGGACAGTCCAGATCAATGGTTGGACTCTTCCTCATATGTCCCCCTATTTTCTCTCTCCTCACACGTGGCACCCACATAAGATCATAATGATATCCTAACCATCCGATTGGACGGTCTGGATAAAAGATTGAGCATATCGGACCACATGAGTTAGTTTGGGAGGTCAAATCTTTTAACCATGGTAGCTATGCCTAGATGGGCCTAAATTTCAGGCCCAAACCTAAACAAGCTGGGTTCAAGCTGAGTGTGCCCAGGCCCATTGATTTCTCTAATACTATCAAAAGGCTGGATTTTGTAGAATCTCTAGGATTATTTGGACGGTTTAGATAAGGTCCGCAATGTGCGGGACGTGTTGTTGGGAATGTGGGCCTGAACTGCCTTCAAATAGGCCTCTAAACCGTAGGTACGGGTCTGCATTTCAGGTCCGTTTATTTATAATTGAGTTGGACTTTGGCCCAATTTTGCAACTTTTGCTCCCCCATCACATGCACACTCCAAGATCCTTTATCAATTTAGAGCTGGGCACGAGATGACTTGACTTGGCAAACTTGACTCGTCCCACTCGTTTAGACCGACTCGAACTGAACCGAGTGGGTGAGATTCGAGTAGACTTTGTCCAATCTAAAATCAAACCGAGTCAAGTTTGGATTACCCAATAACCCGAAATCCAACTCGGTACTAGCTCGACTCGATCCGAAACTCGATATATATATATATATATATATATATATATATATATATATATATATATATATATATATATATATGGGATACGGTACTATGCGCTCGAGCAGATGGGTACATCCCATGAGGTCGAGCTGTGTGGGCCCCACCGTGATGCGTGTCAAACATTTACCCCATCAGTCAGATGCACTATTCCATCATGGGTCTAGGTCTCAAAAATCAAGTCAATCCGTGACTTGTGTGGGCCACACCACATACAAAAGTTGAGAGGGGCCATGCACCATTAAAACATTAATAATCATTTTTTGGGCCCACCGAGATGTGGTTTGCAAATCCAGCCCATCCATTATGTGTGTCCCACTTGGATGAGGGTTCAAACCAAGTTTCAGCAGCATTCAAAACTCAGGTGGGCCCCACCAAGTGCTTTTATATGTTTTTGGCATGTCTTCACATGATTTTAGATGGTATGGCCCACCTGAGTTCCGTATATGGCTGATTTTTGGGATATCCCATAATTTAAAAGGGACCCATCAAATGCACGGTGTTGATGGTTGACACGCATCACGGTAGGGCCCACACAACTCGACCTCATGGGAGCTTATGCTGAGCTCCAGCGCATAGTACCTTTTCCACATATATATATATATATATATATATATATATATATATATATATGAGAAATGGTACTATGAAGTCAACCTCATGAGAACTTTCAATGAGGTCGAGCTGTGTGGGCCCCACCCTAATGTGTGTCAAAAATCAATGCCATGATTTTTGGGATATCCCATAATTTAAAGGGGACCCATTGAATGCATGATGTTGATGTTCGACACACATCACGGTGAGGCCCACACAGCTCCCATGAGGTCCACCGCATAGAACCATTTCCTATATATATAAAACCTTTCATGAAGAGGCTGCAATTTTGGCAAGTGCACCTAGGTTTTGAGTTGTGATTTTAGCCCTTGGATACTTGCTACACCCAACCTAACTCAGTGTCGACTTGACCCAACTCAATACTTTTGATAAGATCAAACTCGGTCTGAATTAGTCCAGGCATGATGGACTCGGTACTAAGTTAGGTCAAGTTTGGGTCAGGCATGCTGAACTCAATACTAAGTCGGGTCAGGTCCGTTTTAAAACCAAATCAAGTCGGGTTATCCCTAAATTGGTCCAACTTGACCTGATCTCCAGCTCTACCTATCATTGTAATGAATCCGAATTCAGACCTAACTAATCAATGGGCCTACTATGGCCCAGCTAGACTCCATCCGTTGCTGATCCTATTATACCCGTTTCTAAGGTTGCAAAAACATTTGCAATTTTCAGCTGTTATCTGCTCTTTTTAAAGAATTTGAAAAGATTTTTGCTGTGGTGAGAATGCTGTTTGGATTTGTGTTATTGCAATTTCAGCTATTTTCATGTGATCAAACTTGCAAGGTGCAACTAATCATAGATTGGCCCACCTAAGGAATGGACCTCGTTTGTTTTGACTCGAATCCCAGTCGAGTCAAGTTGTTCGGAACTTGGATGAGTTTTTTTTTTTAGTAATATTCATAAATAGTGTTGGTTTGTGTCGAGTCAAGTTGAGTTGTTGAGTTTTCACTGAGTTGTGACTCAGTGGAGTTTGTCTTGAGTCTGGGTGCAATCTTGTCGAGTGAGTTGAATCAGGCGAGTCAAGTTTTTAAAGTGTAATGCGTGGCAAATTCGTCTAGGCATGTGGGGCCCAGTTCTAATGAAATGGATGGTGGATAAAATGTGGGAGATACGGCTTTAATGTTGGGTATCTTTGGCATGTTTTGCAGGCTCCTAGTGGTAGGGTTTGGGATGGGAGAGGTGATCATTCCAAAGTGAGAAAAGGGGGCCACCTTTCCATGAGCTCCTCCCTTTTGCATTTGCATTGCATGTTCCTTGAATGAGAAAAGTTCTTCCACGTCTATTTGAGAGAGAGAGAGAGAGAGAGAGAGAGAGAGAGAGAGAGAGAGAGAGAGAGAGAGAGAGAGAATCATGTACCTCAACTCATAACCACCCAAAAAGTGGGACCCACTTTAAATGGCTGATAACCCAAGCCTAAATAGTGGGACCCAATTTTAATGGCTGATAACCCAAGACTAAATAGTGGGACCCACTTTAAATGGCTGATAACCAAAGGCTAAATAGTGGGACCTAATTGAAATGAATTATAATCCAAGCCCAAATGGTTGGACCCACTTTGTATGGATTACAACCCAAACCCAAATGGTGGGGCCCAGTTTATATAGATTATAAACCCAAAAATCATACAAAAAAAAAAAAAAACACTGAAAATATGGTCTTAATTTGGCTGATTGGTGGAAAAGTAATCAATGTTAGAAATGAAAAAAGTAGTAAAAGTTTCCAAGTCCAAGAAACAAATGGCAATTAATTAGAGGCTAGGATTGTCTAATTATTTTGATTTTGGGGATACGACCAACATACAAGTGGGTCCCAGGATTTGAGACTGAGAACCTTTGGGTTGACGAAATTCATGAACATGAGTGGGCGTTTTGTGGGAGAGTGTGTATGAAAGAGAGAGAGAAAGGGTGGCATGGCATGGCATGGCATGCTCGATTCAATTAAAAAAAAAAAGAAGCAAAGACATGAATATAATAAAACACGCCACGCACCTTGCATGCCACTGCCCCCAAAATATTCCTTTCCTTTCCTCTTTTTTAGCTTCCCACTCACTATCAACACACCCTCATCATTTCAATCTCTCTCTCTCTCTCTCTCTCTCTCTCTCTCTCTCTCTCTCTCTCCATTATATTACAAAAAGGCCACTCGTAATGACATTCAAATTGACTTAAAAACACCTTTTCCTTCTTTCTTTACACCATGCACTTTTGCAAAAAGCTTTTACAGAAAAGAAATTTAAATGAAGTACCCAAGACCAAGCTCCTTTCTTCTTCTTTTTTTAAATATATATTTTTTAATAAATCTTTGTCTTTTGACAAGGAATTAATAATCTAAGTGAACAAACGTACACAAAGGCCCATGGGTCAAAAAAAAAAAGAAAGAAAAAAAAGGCCCATGGTTCATATTGAAATAAATTCCCATTATGTCATGATTTACTTTGCTCATGGACCTTAAGTGGTGTACTTCAACATCCAAACCTCCGTTGCATATATGGTGAGCCCCACATCTTTCTCTTATAGACCGTTGGCTCCATGTATAAGCTGCTGCATAAGACTAAAGTTTTTTTTTTTCTTAAATATATGGGAGAGAGAGGTTGGTCTTTGGTTATTACTTTATCTCTAATTTTTCCCACTCAATTTCAAAACTTCTTTTTTGGGTTATCACAATTTCATAATCTCAGTGTTGAAACAAAATCTATCTACCATTGAGCTATGGAGATGGACCTTTTTTTTTTATTTATTTATTTATTTTTATTTTTTAAAGGGATGATATATAAGCCACACTGGTTAAGAAATACCATACCATATAGGCACTCGATCCCATAATCTCAGTATTAAAACAAAATCTATCTACCATTGAGCCATGGAGCTAGACCTTTTTCTATGGGGATGATATATAAGCCACATTGATTAATAAAGACAATTTTTATTTGATTTATGCTAAGTCATAGTACAACTTTGTATCATTGTGCTAGTAATAAAAGATTTGATGACTTATGGTTTAAATGAAGATATGGTTGTTGGTTAAGTGCAACTTTGTACCATTTCATGTTAGTAATAAAATAATTGATGACTTGATGACTTGCAGTTTAACTAAAGATACGATCCTCAATATAGTGAAATGGCAAAAGAGGATTCATGTAGCTAACCACAATTAATTAGGATAACACTCCTTGAGCCTGTTTGGATGCAACTACACAAAGGTTTTCTGGTTGCTTTTTTCGTTGACTTGCTAATTTATTTTAACGAATAAGGTCTGATAGGGTTTGTGAAGGTACATCCAAATACATAATATGAACTTAGTTTAGATCAAAAGGTGCTTAAGCATTAAACAACTCCTTTCGAGGGTGCATCCAAACATGCGCTAAACTTGCTTGATGAAACTAGTGGCGGTCGTCCAAAAGTGATCAAGTGGGTGCGGCCATTGAGCGGATGGATCAAAATTAACGTTGATGGCTCTGCTAGAGGCAATCCGGGGAGCTCTAGGGGAGGTGGAATCTATAGAGGGGAGAGGGGCGACTTCATTTTTGACTTTTCAACTGGTTATGGTTTCGGAACCAATACTGTTGCCGAACTATGTGCGGTGCATGATGGTCTGTCTCTTAGCCTTCAAAGGGGTTATTGCCAAATCATCATTGAGTCAGACTCGTGACTGGTAGTTGATATCATCAATGGAGAAGCTAAGCCAGGGTGGAAATGAAAGGCGTGGTTGCTTAGGATTAACCAGCTGAGGAGAATGGGCAGTATCAGCGTTTTGCACGTTCTAAGGGAAAGTAATTCGCCGGTTGATTTTATGGCACTCCTAGGTAGTGTTTCCCAGTCTCATATTTGTTTTGAGAATCATTCTGAGCTTCCACGTCAAGTTCGAGGTATGATTTTTCTTGACAAAGTCGGCTTAGGATCGATTAGAATGGGGTGAGTTCAGGTGGGGCCTTTTTTTGTAAGTATCTTGCCTTTTTGTCGTTAGGTCTCCTGTTTTATGATAGGTAGTTCCCTTCTGTATAGTTTTTTTATATCAATACAATTGCCCCATTTTTTTGAAAAAAAAAAAAATAAAAAAAAGAGATGAAAGTAGGCTATTTGGAAGCATGGATCGTTGATCGACTCATCCAAATTGACTCAGACTCATTTATCTTAGATTTGCCCTACCTCAATGACTCAAACTCAAACCTGCTCATGTCAGCATGAGTTGTTGAGTCGAGAAACCTTGTTTGGATGTCTTGTGTGAAAGGGCTCCCCATAGCTCCAATCAGTAGGGCCGTGTATCAACTTGAGGTGGACATCGCATCTTAAAGACGGTCCCAAAGTTGAAAAACATGCATGACTGTATTTATTAGTCAAAGGTGGCTGTAAATAGTGGGCCCTCCTTGTTTGCATGGTACTAATTAGATATGACTATAATCCAGAACAAGTTCAATAATGCAAGTCCATATAGTCTGATTTATACGTGGCCTATTTTGATTAAGATGGATCATCTGTAAGATGGGCCCACTTGAAGATCAAACATGAACACAGGATCATTCAAATAAAAGCCTTCAACATGGACGGCAAGATCATGTGCACCATTTTACATACCATTAATGGTATGGTTGTGATTTTCTGATCTTGATTATTTTTGGGTCATGCAATTGACAATGCATTCCTCCCATCCAACGGTTATTATTGATCATAAATGGGCCACTTGGGCCCACACAAGACAGATCTATTTAGACAAGTACTCCAAATTCTAATAAATAACATGTACGGATTTTCAACCATGAAATGAATGATTAGCCAAATTAATTACCATATTCAAAACCCCACTAAGAAAAAAAAAAAAAAAAACCCAATATATATATAAAATGTTTTCGACACCCATCCAACGGACAGATACACCCTTTTTTTTCCTACTTTTGGTCTACTAAAGTAAAAAAAAGATGGGTGTATTTATCAGTCAAAGTGAGTATGGAAAGTAGCTCCTCAAATTCCACACAAAAAGAGACTATTGTATGGTGACTATAATCAAGTTGTAATCAATCTTAAACAGTTTGTAATTTCATTTTATTCAAACTTCTCTGGAACTTCACCACACTTTAGAAGGCTAAAAAATACTTCTTTTCTACTCCTTTCCAAGAAAAATCATTTCCAATCTTAAAAAGCTCTAGGCCTACTCCTATAAAGAGAAAATCTCTGGATGAGAACTTTGTGCCCACTAAAACGATGATCCAGACCGTTCATCTGTAATATCCAACTATAGATGGGCAAATTGAAAAGAAACAGAATTCACCCATTAGATACATATCTTGCTCTCCATAGAAAGTTTAGTTAGAAATAACGGTCATTACGGAAGTTTATATGGACGGTGAGGATCTCCGGTCAAATGGGTCCTTTCCCATGGTGAGATCTTCAATGCAAGTGATTTGGATGATCACGTGGTGGGGCCGCTTCGACGAGCATGGTTCCACTAAAAGAATGTTTGGAATGCATGCGTAGGATAAGGAGAACGGAAGGCGGCTCACGATAACGGTGTACGCCGGTAAATTCCCGACAGCTCTGGCCATCAAATTCCACGCTTGCATGGATGTGGGTGGGGTGGGCCCCACAGCCTGACAGCGCGTGCAAAGCCGGACTTTATGGGGGAGTTCCCTTTGGTGGGCCCCACTGACGTATGCCACGTCGTATACTCTTATGTTTTAATATAATCTACGGTCATCATTGTTCCCTTCATTTATATCTACAACCCCCTCTAATTTGATTTTCATACACCATTTTCCATTTTGGGAATCCAAACAGTACAAAAAGTGTGCTATTCCAATTCCCAAATTGCAAAGCTTATGTATGCAAATCAATCAATCTGGACGTAAGTACTGCTTCTTCTTTTTTCTCTCTAACCATCTTCGTGCATCCACCAACCTGTAAATGAGACGTATTTCTAGTTTTCCATGAGATCTGGACCGTCCACCTCATGGGACTAACAGTAGATGGAGGGTTACAGAATAGACGGCTGGGGGAAACTCTAACCATTGACTCACTGATCCATCACAGTTAAAATTGTCTGACCACTATATATTTTTTGGCATGGCCCATCATGGTGGGACCCACCAGATTAGAAGTCTGATCTTGCACATGTGGCCCATGTGGCTCTCGGATAGCGTCAAATACCCGACCAGAAAAACAAGAGACAAATACTGAATACTTGCCGTTTATTTATTTATTTATTATATTATGAGGAGAAACATAAGTTTAAGTGTGATGCAACTTCATACTCCGACTCAGGATTGGTAGTTTGGTATAGTTGGGACCTACCTTTTAAGTAACCCATTCATCTGGTGGGCCATCTTGGATGATCCACGTCCAACATCTCCCCAATCAGATTACTCTCTATCCATCCGATTGAAACAATCAAAACGGACGTTTATGATCATATCTTACATTTCATGGGATCTCTTAATTTATCACATGGACAGATTGTAACATCCGAAGTAGGCCCCACATGTACAGGCCCACCAGAGTAATGGGTTTTGTATGATACTCGACATCCTCCTGTGATGTCCGAAAAATGGGCCCATCCAACCATCACAAGGACCACCACGTCAATTCAGAGGTCTTTGGAAGGTTATCCATTGTTTTTAGCCACGTGGCCTAGATACTAATCGTAGAGGCCTAATTTTTGGGGAGTACAGTTATCATGGTGGGATCAAGTAATGTATGGGTTGGATGGAATATACACAACATGGAGGGCCCCACCATAGAAAAACAATAATCAACCATCCAAAAACATCTATATTTACACGGTGGCCCACACGATAGTTGGATATGTTTGATTTTTATGGCGTCCAGCTTTCATTGTGTGGTGACCCTAATGAATGGGTTAGATGGGACACACACCCATGTGGGCCCCACCTGCATCACTTATAGAATAACTATGCTACTAGTACTTGTCTTTTCTTTTCAACTAGTATAAGTACACTTACCCGTTTGGAATCCTCATCATTCTTCAGACAGCCTCAGACCTCGGCCAGTGTATAACGAACACCCGATTATTATAACTGTTTTCCCAATTTCAAGCCGTCCTTTCCCATAATTCCATATGGGTCCCACTCATTTGTGAAAATATTTATTTATTTTTACAATTTTATCTTTTAGAAAAATGATCCAATGCTCCCCTATTGCACTGGGACATTTGGACAGCCCAGGAGACCAATCTGGACTCTCCATACTTCCAACACACATTTCATGGATTACCATCAAATCTACGCTGATTGGATGAACAGTTGGTCAGTCCATCTTCTACGCAATGGATTGGACGGTTAGGAGTGCATGATAATCAATCCATGATAAGCCTATCAAATTACAGCTAGGGAGTAAAGACAGATCGGAAATTGTACACGTGTCATGCATGTAACTGAAAACCGAATTTTATAAATGGTGGGGCCCACAACGGATTATAGCTTATAGATCATAATCTAAAATCGGGTTGATTGGATGATGCTAGCGTCTCTGATTAGTGGATATAGTTGTTTATTGAATTTGGACCATTGACTATTACTTGTTTTTACCATTTTCTAGGCGTTCACAGATCTGCCATTGAGGATAATATCTCACTGTAATTATCAGTCCATCTGAAGTGGGGCCCACTGTTTGGACGGTTTGATTGAGTTACAACATACAACGTGTACGGTTCCCGAGTGCATGATTACGAACAATCGCAATCTACCAGAAGAGTTTTGCCAATCCAGGGAGTCAGGATACCAAGCTGGTGTCGCCGCAGTGGGCCCAGATGCAGATATGATCAAACGATCCTCAATTACCATCCACTTGTTGAGATATTAAGCTATCAGCGGTCCAATAATTACAACATAAGGAAGATCTTGTCCGTTGATTTGAGGAGTTAAAATATGAGCCGTTGATAATATTCCTATCAGTATTTGCAATCATCTATGGTCAGAATTATTCTTTCCATCTAATTTTATTACTATTGAAATTCTAGGATAATTTAGAGAATATGGACGGTTCCGATCATTGGATCATTCATACATGTGGTCCCAATGGGATGACACATGGTGGTGATCGTTAGTCGCGAAAAAGAGTAAAACGAACGCATACTGATACTATACAAGTTTTTTTTTAAAAAAAAATTTCATATGAAAAATAATATAATTTAGCTGTCATCGTTTCGTCACGTATGGCAAGAAAGAATGCGAAGGAGATTCGCAACAGGTGTATATCCTCTGTTATTCGCAGGACACGTGTTAACATGGGACACGTTTATAGGATCCAAGCCGTTCATCATGTGGGACCATCGAGATAATCCCCCCATCCAAAAAACGGAAAGATCTAGTAATGAAGTGATCCACACGGGCGTATTAAATTCTCTCATGCATGTGTGGTCCATCTAATGAGTGGACTGGCCTATTTTTCTTGCCCCATCGCTTGCTCAGCTGGGACCCACCTGATGAAAGTCCCACATGCCAAGGACATGTGCCATATTCGGCACGTGTGTGCAGGAAATTGTACTGGCACTTGCTGATCTCTGGGATATGATATGATGGTTTGTCAGAAGATAATGAAAAATAGAAGTTGGATGGGCAAAGCACTTAGATTAAGGAGGAAATGAAAAGATTAGGGGAATAAAACGAGAAGAAGGGCGGTTGGGCGGCTGTTGTGAAATTCCACAAGTGCGTGCCATGATCGATCTTGCATGCATTCCATGGCCCACCTCTTTTTAGTGGATTTCAATAGAGAGAGAGAGAGAGAGAGAGAGAGAGAGATATAGTAACAAGTCTCGTTCTTGGCAATTTCTCGGCCTGGAAATATCTTAGGATATTTTAAATAGAAATATCTCGAGAGATTTTAAATATGTTTTTATAATATCTAAAAACAAAATATAAAAAGTGAAATGTTTTTAGAATTTAGAAAGTATGTGTACAAAATAATTTATTAACTTTTAAATATTTTTGTAATAAAATCGCTAACTTAATGATGTTATCTTGAAATTTTCAAAATTTTGAAAATCTTGCAATACCATGGATGAAGTTTTCATGACAAGTTTCAAGATGCACAAAATCTCTACGATCGATATTTGTCACATTGCCTAACATTAGTATTAGGACAAACATGGTCAAGATTTTTTGAATAGGGTTGATATTATTATGAAAATGTCAAGAGATTTTTTAAATCTCAAAATTTCTAAATCTTCATGAATTTAGTGTGATATTAACATCCACAAAATTATCGAGAACCGGGTGTTTTAGTATGAACACAACAAATTTGAAAAACACCGAGCAACAAAAAGTTTCATTGGGCCATGGTGATGTCTGGGTGGCATTATGTTTATTCATAAGTTGTGCCAACTCATATTGGAATTTGATTTGAAATTTTAAATATTAAAATAAAACTTGAGTGGCCACAACATAAGAAAGAATGGAGATAGGGAGAACTGTAATTGAATTATTCTTGGAGCCCACCGAAGTTGTGGGTAATTAAGTTGATACTTGTGTTTTACCTTTATCCTAGTAAGAATTAATCACCTTATGAACATGTTAGATGGCATATAAGCATCATGGTGGGCTTGAGGAAGGTTTCAACACCCTCCGGCCCCAACATTCCTATGGTGTGGACCATTTGAATTTTGGATTTGGTTGATTTTTGAAATTGCGTCCTACTTGAGCTTGCACAATTGATGGATGGACGAAGTACTATATATGATGCGGAGATCACGGTGAGCCCCATAAAGCTTTTTGTTGCATTGGCTCCCTTTAAGACTTATTTTAATACGACAAGCAACATTATCATTGACGGTTTGACTTCGTATAAGTGTGGCTAATGTTTCAAATTTTAGATAGTTGTTGCATCAACCTTTGGCCTTCCCTCGAATGTAGACCATTGATGTATCCATCCATTGCGCCAAACAAATCACACTAATAATTGAGATTGTTAGGCATGAGATTCTATATCTGGAGATTATAACTTTTATTATTAATAATATAAAAATATGGAGGAAGTGAGAGATTTATAGAAATCTTAATAAATAACATGAATTCATCTAAATAGTTATCTATAATATGTATGACCACACACACACACACACACACACATATATAACATACTCTCTTAAACTCAGGGTACTATGAAGGGAGATACTTAAGCTTAAAAGATATAAAACATTTTATTCAAAAGTAGATGTAAATTTCAATAATAATTAGCGACTAACTATCAGTAGTATGAGATAAGCATGTATTTTGTATGACTTTTGAGATGTTGAATCATTGATACTTTTAACATATGAAGAATAATATAATAACACTTCTGATCGATGAATGATCTAATGACAAATTTCAAACATTGTTCTTTACAGAACTGTAAATTCAATCGTTGCTCTTTTAGTACCTCGAATGTCCAAGATAGCATAGGAAAAAACAAATCCAACCGTAAGGTTGACATGATAATATGATCTAGTCTAAAAAGGGCAACAAAAATGACTAGTGACATTTTTTTTTTTTTTGTTTAGTATTTTTAAATATATTTTTTTACACATGCACACACCACCACACACTCAAGCCATGGTGGGATTTCACCACCTATAGGTACTCGAACCCTCAACCAGGTGTTGAAACTCCTAAGAGTCTACCACTGGAGTAAAATGACTAGTGACATAGTCACCAAAAACTACTCCTAAAAACTAAAGATTTATTTCTCAGGGAGAGACTCTTTACGACAGTTTTGTATTAAAAAATAATCACGACAGTTTTGTATTAAAAAAAATAGTCATGACGTGACTTCTCACACGTGGCATTGACGTTCAAGTCCATGTTCTGAGTTCCATTGTGGATGGAGTAGATATATAAATAATAATAATTAAAAGAAACACCGTTGAAGCAATCCTAACCATCCAATTAATGACATCAATAGATGGTTTAAAAGTAAAACAGGGGTGGCCCGAATTTGGAGGGAAGAATAAGATAATGGAAATTTTCAGTTATAATCCATCCACATTTCGCTCAGCAATTTGGACTATGTAGGCTGTCGTATATCCGTGGCTTATGCATGTTTGAAGAGAAACCACCAATTTTAAAATGGTGCATAATTACCATAGGATATAGCGAGAGATTGGTGGTCCACACTTAAACCGTACGCAGGTCATACACAAAAGACGTGCATTAAATCTATCCTTTTCCCATGGGATTACTGTAGAAGTATAAGTCCTACTGGACGGTACAGGATTCTGTACATTCGGGATCATCAAGTGATGATCCAACCGTTGATATGATAATCCTCACCGTGGAAGATTCTAAAACTTTGATCTTCAGACTGCATCCGTTGAATATGAGCCACTCTTCATTTAGCCCACTGTCTATCTGTTGGCCACTGATCAATTTCATTTCTAGAAGATTTTGAGGCATCCTCAGTCCATGGTAGGACCTGTTCTATCAACAGTTTGGATCTTGCGGGAGAAATGGACCATATATATATATATATATATATATATATATATATATATATATATATATATATATATATATATATATATATATATATATATATATATATAGCTTCTCTTCTAATAAAAGATCACAATGTTAGTGACCCTAAAAAATGGGACCACAAGCAATATCACTGTCAAAACATGTTGGAGGATATTTGATGTGTATCTAGTTGCATGTGGTCCATACAATTAGGAAACCTTTAGTTTCTCAACAATGCATGATTCTGTAAATTTGGGACCATAGTGTGATGATCGAAACCGTTGATATGAAGATCCTCATAGTGGAGCCTGGATAGGAAGATGACGCAGGGGAGAACGTGAGGTCGAGCACCGTCTTCCTCGAGAGGATAAGTATTCCGAATCCATAGAACTTCTCTGGACTCCTCACAGAGACTTCTCGAATCCACGAGGAAAGAAAGCATAAAATAGAAATAAATTCTAATAAATTCGAAATTGATTAATAAATCAATAAAAATGAGTTCACAACCCTTTAAATAGGGTACCAAGCAATGGGAAAGAAATCAAAATTAAACTACAACTAAAACTCCTAGAAATCGTGACTTACTATAAATAGTAAACTTACTATTTATAGACGGTCGTGATGTCTACTAGTGCGCAAGGTTTTCGGCCAAAAATAGTAAGTGTCCTATTTGGCTTCACCAAACCGTTCTCCTAATTATTCTAAGCTCTTTTCACGTTGGGTGCAACTCCTAAAGCCTGACAGATGAAGAGTTATAATCAAACTAAAACTTACTATTTATAGTAAAAACAAAATTAAAACAGGGAAACGTCTATCGATCTAGGGTTTTTTTGCAATTCTGGGCGTCGCAACCTAGCATAGCTAGGTTGGTTGGCTAAAGTAGCTCGTTCTACCCCAAAATCATATATTTTACGTCAGGTAACTCATTCCGAATTGTGAGATAAGCCCGATTTAAGGTCCGATGGCCTGGATCACTTCTGTCGCCGACTGGGCCTTTTCTGATCCATCTTGGCCATGAAACTGTCCGCGACCCGCTCTACATCAGTCCCCTCCACTTGAAAAAAACTTGTCCTCGAGTTCTCATCCTGCACTAGTTCATGATACTCGGTCAGGTCCGCGACGTTGAAAGTCCGTGAGATCGCCATGTTATCTGGAAGATCAACAACATAAGCATTGTCATTGATCTTTCGGATGATTGGTATCAGTCCAATCTTTTTATTCTTCAACTTGTTATACGTTCCGGTCGGAAATCATTCTTTGCGCAGATGGACCATTACTTGATCGCCCACCTCGAACACTTTTTGTCGCCGATGCTTGTCCGCTTGCTCCTTGTATTTTTCGTTTGAAGCATATAGCTTGATTTATACCTTCGCATGAATGCCCATGATCTTGTCAGCCATATGTTCTGCTGCAATACTCATGCTTGGGAGCTTAGGCAGAGGGACTAAGTCTAATGTGTGGCGAGGTACTCGTCTGTAAATAACCTGGAACGGAGATTTTTCTGTCGAGCGGTTCACCATGTTGTTGAATGCAAACTCCGCTCGAGACAAAGCCAAATTCCACTGCTTCGATTTTTCTCCTGAAATACATCGAAGGAGGTTTTCCAACGTGCGATTCACAATCTCAGTTTGACCGTAAGTCTGTGGGTGGTAGGCGCTGCTAAACTGAAGTCGTGTATCGAATTGAGTCCACAAAGTCCGCCAAAAGTGGCTTATGAACTTCGTGTCATGATCAGAAGTAAGTCTTGGGAACCCCATGTAGCCGCACAATTTCTCTGAAGAATAGATTCGCCATGTGTGTTGCATCGAGAGTCTTCTTGCATGAAATAAAGTGCGCCATCTTGGAGAAATGATCTACTACTACGAACACCGAATCCATGCCGCGTTGTATTTGTGGGAGACTAAGCACAAAGTCCATAGATAAATCCTCCTAAGGGCCGTCAGGCACCGGTAACGGGGTGTAGAGGCCCGTATTATGAGATTGCCCCTCGGCGGTTTGACAAATATAATAACGTTGGACTACCTTTTCCACATAACGTACTAATTGTGGCCAGTAATACCGTTCTTCCACAAGAGCTCGCGTCTTGTCTCACTCAAGGTGTCCACTGAGGCCACCTCCATGTAGCTCTTGGATTATCTGTTCCCTTAGCGAACTGTTCGGGATGCACAGTCGATTTTCCTTAAAAAGGAACCCGTCTTGCATATGTAAGTCGCCGGGGTGACTTTCTTGGCATCTAACCCACGCGTCCTTAAAGTCGTCGTCATCGGCATATATGTCTTTGAGGCGCTCGAACTCGATAACCTTATTGCTCATAGTGACTAACAAAGTTGCACGACGACTCAGTGCATCAGCTACTTTGTTTTGTTGCCCTGACTTGTGTTTTAGTACGAACTTGAATTCCTGCAAAAATGAGATCCATCTAGCATGCACACGGTTAATGTTAGCTTGACTATTAATGAATTTGAGAGCTTGATGATCCGTGTAAAGTATGAATTCCCTTTGAATTAAATAATGTCGCCAGTGTCGCAATGCCTGAACCACCGCGTATAACTGGATCTCATATGTAGACCACTTCTTGCGTGCATCGCTAAGTTTCTCACTGTAGAAAGCTACCGGCCTACCTTCTTGAGATAAACTCCCTCAATTTCGACATATGAGGCATCACATTCGACTTCAAACAGTTTATCGAAGTTGGGAAGTACAAGAACCGAGGTCGTGGATAATCTGCGCTTGATTTCGGCAAAGCTCCTGTCGGTTTCGTCAGTCCACTAAAACTGTCCTTTCTTCATGCAATCTGTGATTAGTGACACAATGGTACTGAAATTTTTCACGAACCGATGATAGAATATCGCTAGTCCATGAAAACTTCGCACTTCGTGAATATTTGTGGGAACCGGCCATTCTCTGATTGCCTTCACCTGTTCCTCATCCACCCGAATGTCCATAGATGTTACGACAAAACCTAAAAACAATAGGTTATCAGTCATGAAGCTGCACTTTTTTAAATTGAGATACAATTTATTTTTAGTGAGCACTTGAATGACCTTCTTAAGGTGTTCCATATGGGTGGTTTCGCCTTGACTGTATATCAAAGTATCATCGCAATAATTCACAATGAACCGCCCAATGAAAAGTTTCAAAACTTGGTTCATCAATCTTATAAATGTGCTAGGCGCATTCGAAAGACCGAAGGGCATGACCATCCATTCGTATAATCCTTCCTTGGTCTTAAAGGTCGTTTTCCACTCATCACCCGGCCGTATTCGAATCTAATGGTAGCCGCTCCTTACATCCAATTTAGAGAATATTTTTGCACCCTCTAATATGTCCAGCATATCGTCCAACCGTGGTATAGGAAACTTGTATTTTATGGTAATTTTGTTGATGGCTCGGCTGTCGACACACATGCACCAACTCCCATCTTTCTTTGGAGTTAATAGAGCTGATACAACACATGAACTTATGCTTTCTCGAATAAGACCCTTACAGATCAACTCCTCTACTTGTCCTTGCAGAATCTCGCACTCATTCAGACTTATTTGATAATGAGGACAATTAGGTAAACTGGACCCAGGGACAGTCGATATGTTGGATATCCCGCATGGGGGGTAACCCATCGGGAAGGTCATCAGGCCATATTTATTTAAATTCATGTAGTAAGGACCTTAGTCTTTCAGGAATGATGGTAAGCTTGAGTTCTTCCCCTTTTACAATTAATGTATAAGTCTGTCCTATTTCTTTGGATTCTTCCACGAAGTCTCGTATGATTAAGAGAAAATGACCCTCCACTTTAGAAGTTTCAGGTGGTCCCTCTGGATCCATAGGGGCCAATATGGTCTTCTGGCCGTCCTTGACGAAGATATATATGTTATCTCGCCCTTTATGAGTGGCGTCACGGTCAGATTGTCAGGGCCGACCGAGTAGTATGTGACATGCTTTCATGTCAACCACATCGCATACTACTTCATCCTTATAATGTTTGCCAATTGAAAAGGATATGGTGCACCATTCAGTTACCTTTGTTTCACTGACCTTCTTGATCTAACTGATTGTATATGGAGAGGGATGACGCTCCGTTTTTAATTATAATTTTTTCACCATGACCTTGGATACGATGTTCTCGCTGCTCCCACTGTCAATGATCACGTCACAAACCTTTCAATTCACCGTACACCTAATGCGGAAGATGTTATGCCGCTGTGGATACACTTCTTTTCTTGGCGCATATAATAGTTGCTTCACGACGAGCGACTCGCCGTGATCTTGCTGAACCCAACCTAAATCATCTGCCTCGTCTTCGGTGGTATGCTCCTATTATTTAATATCTGGATCTTCATAAGCGTTATCAGCACTACCATCATTGATGGCGAGGTTTGCTACTTTTCGCTGGGGACAAGTATTTGATAGGTAGCCCGGTTGGCCACAACGATAGCAGTTGTCAGGCCTTGGCCGAGCATAGAGGTTCGGGATTCTACTTGGACCAGCAGCAGTAGATATGCCCCTTTGAGGTTTAGCTTGATCTTGGTTCTCAGACGTAGGAGGTTGAGTGTGTGCTCCTATGGGCTCCTTCCCCTTGGGCTATGCAGTTTCCTGGGGCAGACCTACCACATGGATCCTTACAGTAGGATAGGTCCGTGTGTTAGGACGTTCAAGTTACGCTTCTGCCCAGGTAGCCAACTTGATTGCATCATTCATCGTCCAGACGGATTGCATCTGGACCCGATCCTAGATAGCCATATGCAATCCACCATTGAATCGGGCGACTTGCTGCGATTCGGTCTCGACAAAATCGTTACGCGTCGCCAGACGGTAAAATTCTTCTGTGTATTCTCTCACCGACCGACTACCCTATCGACAATTTTAGTATTGTTGGAATAATACCTAATTATAATCGCTAGGGAGGAATCGGGCACGTAGTAGCTGCTTCATCCGCTGTCAAGTGCGAATTGGTGCTTTCATCTGCCTGGTTCGCGCGAGTTGCAGTTGTTCCAACTAAGCTGAAGCTCCTCCTTTTAGCTTGTAAGCCACAAGCTTGACCTTCTTTGCTTCAGGGATATCTATATAGTTAAAAAATTACTTAACTTTAGAGAGTTAATCGAGGAAATTCTCAATGTGTAGTTGGTCATTGAAGCTAGGAATATCAACCCGCATCTTGAATTCTCGATCCGTTCGATCTACTCGATCGCCGTCAGGTTTGGGGTGTTGGAAGATTATGTCGTAGATTTTCTCCTCACTAGAGCCCCCTTCCTCAGGAATGACCCTTGGATGCACTGCTGATACTATCCTGCGATCAGGGCGATTACGAGTTTCAGTAACTAGCGGTGGAGGATTACCACCAGGAACACAAATTTCAGCAATATGCGGTCGATGGAAGCCTACAGCCCTTGCATGGCTTATCGATTCTCTTGTTGCATTGCTTCGAAAGTTGCCGCTGTTAAAGGTAAATTCCCTGGAGCACCACTCATGGGATTGTTGCCCGACCCATCATTATAAGCCATCGATCCGAGGAGAAACCTCGCTTTGATACCAAACTGACGCAGGGTAGGACGTGAGGTCGAGCACCGTCTTCCTCAAGAGGATAAGTATTTCGAATCTACGGAACTTTTCTGAACTCCTCATATAGACTTCTCGAATCCACGAGGAAAGAAAGCATAAAATAGAAATAAATTCTAATAAATTCGAAATTGATTAATGAATTAATAAAAACGAGTTCACAATCCTTTAAATAGGGGTACCAAGCAATGAGAAAGAAATTAGAATCAAACTACAACTAAAACTCCTAGAAATCGTGACTTACTATAAATAGTAAACTTACTATTTATAGACGGTCGTGATGTCTACTAGTGCGCAAGGTTTTCGGCCAAAAATAGTAAGTGTCCTATTTGGCTTCACCAAACTGTTCTCCTAATTATTCTAAGCTCTTTTCACGTTGGGCGCAACTCGTAAAGCCCGACGGATGAAGAGTTATAATCAAACTAAAACTTACTATTTATAGTAAAAATAAAATTAAAACAGGGAAACGACTATCGATCCAGGGCTTTTTCATAATTCCAGGCGTCGCAACCCTGTAAAGCTGGGTTGGTTGGCTAAAGTAGCTCGTTCTACCCCAAAATCATATATTTTACATTAGATAACTCATTCCGGATTGTGTGATACGCCCGATTTAAGGTCCGATGGTCTGGATCACTTCTGTCGCCGACCAGGCCTTTTCTGATCCATCTCGGCCATGAAACTGTCCGCGACCCACTCTACATCAGAAGATCCTAACAAGTGTGAGCCATTTTCATTTTCATCCTTGCCCTCTATCTATTGTCATTGATCAAAGGGTAGATTTTTTAGGCATCCTCAGTCTGCAGTAGGATCTGCTAGATTAGATCAATGGTTCAGATCATGCGGATGAGCTGGACCCTACATAGTTTAATATTAGAAACGCCCAGTAAAAGGCACCACAAGAATTATCAGTGTCAACTAATGCTGGAGGATATTTGATGTGTATCTAGTTGCATATGGTCCACACAATCAGCAAACTTATAGTTTGCCAACTGTGCAGGAATTTACATTTGGGACTATGTTGCAATGATCCAAACCGTTCATATGATGATCATCACCATGGATGAGGGACACCATGAAATTTCTAAGATTGGAAGATCCTAGAATATTTGATCATCTAACTACCTTTTGTTGAATGTGAGCCATTCCCGATTTCTGCCATGCCTATCTATAGGCCGCTCATCGAAGGGTCAGAATTTTCTATCTAGAAGATTTTCGCGGCATCCTCAATCTACATTGAACCGTAGATTCGACTCGAAAGAGAACTCGGGTAGATTTCTCAAAAACTCATACCGAGTCAAGTCGACCCTATTGAGTTTTATTAAGTTTTGCTAAGTTTGTCCAATTGAGTTAGGGTTTGCTTTTAAAGAAAATTTAACTGAGTAGCAAGCTTGTCTATTTGAATTAGGGTTTTTGTTTTTTTGAAAATTTAACCAAGTCATGACTAGATTGATTTTTTCTTGAGTCTCGCTGAAGTTTGGTCGAGTTGAATCAAATCTTCTCTTTTTTGGGTTTCTTAACTATGCATGGGATCATTATGATCAATGGTTTGGATCATGCGCGCGAGCTGGACCCGATATAGTTCAACATCAGTGACCCCCCAAAAAAGGCAGCACAAACAAAATCATTATTAAAACCATGTTTGTGGATATTTGATGTGTATGTAGTTGCATGTGGTCCACGCAATCAGGGGACCATAGTCTAGAGAAAACATGATCCATGTCTCTGACCCCAACCATGTTATCATGTTTTGTTGCTGAAAAGAAATCTTAGTGGTTGAATGGTTGTGGCTTATAATGTTGGAAAGAGATGCTGACAAACATGAGATGGGATGGATGAGAGTCTGTTACTTTTCCTGTTTCTGTGGTGGAAGGTGTGACACAATGATAAGATCACTCAAGCATAGGCTCCCATACTGTGCGAGTTCACCACACGTAAGGGTTGTCGGCATGGTTGTATATAAATCCATGCCGTCGGTATGGTGTGGTCTTTAGTGGACAGGCTACAGTGCAAAAATCACACTTAATAGATGATCCTTTCTGTCCGTCCACTAAATCAGTGGCTAAAATGAAAATGTTCATGGTTCTTGAATTCACACAAGACCTGATCTGTGTGATTATTGGGCCATGTTCTACCCACAATGTGGCTTGCAATTAGGACGGTCTGGATTAAGATGCAGTGTTCTGCGTGTGGATGCGTTGCTAATGCTCCATTATAATGTGGGGATCACTTGCACTGTAGTCTATATCATCAATCTCAATTTTAATGCTTGATATCATCATATACTCCTGGCTCCATGCAACTCAGGGCCGTTAGGATTCACGTATAGTATTGTACTGCGATATAAAATTGTACGGTTATGGTATTTGTGACACTATAGCTTGATAGCGTCTGTATTGTGATTACCACTCATAATGTTTGAATTAGATTACACTCGTATACGTATATATTGCGGATTTCCACTGTCAATGTTTGAGAGTAGAGTCTTGGTCGTGCTGCACTGACTGTAGCCATGAAGTACGTACGGCAATCACGTGTGGTGCAAATAACGTCCACCCACCCTGAATTGAATTGGAAGTTCCTTAAAGAGATCCAGGACATCAATAGACTAATTAATGTCCACATGCTATGTGAGCCCCACCATAATGTTCTTGTTACATCCATGCCATTCAACTATTTTTATAGATCATCTACGTTATAAGTTCAAAAACAACGTATATACAAGCAATACAATTGTCAGCAAAATCTTATTGGGATATCCTGCTCCTGCTTGCCCTCTTCGTATAATGTAAAGGAAATGTGATGGCTATTCCCCTGTGATATGCATCCCCAAAACATGGGTGTTTTGGAGAGTATACCGAGTGAAGGAGAAATACATGAAAGGGATAACATCCATCCCCCACAAACGTGAATACTCTCTCCTCGAATTGGGCATTAACGTTGTACAGGAACAAGGCGCACTCATCACCTACAGCCGACTGCGTGAAAACGTAGTATGCAGCTCCATTTTTCATGCAGGTATGCCTCTTACGTATAACATCTAAGCCCCGTAAACGTTGGGCCATGTCATAAAGATCACCCATTCATGAAAGTTGGGCCAGTCCACCTATTAGATGGCCACGCTGTCGAAATTGATGGACAGTATGATTCGACCTACCGTTGCAGCCACTTAATGAGTAGGTCAACGTCGTTTTCCCAGCAGGTGACCTTCGTTGTGGGACCGAACTTATGCACGGATCAGATTTCCTACACATGTGACACAATAGCAGAATAGACGGCCAGATTTATGCAATCACGCGCCGCATCATAAGCTCCTTACCATATTTCATATCGAAGCATGCAACATTGTTGGGAATGGGCTGATTGGAGGTCTTGTAGGGTGCACCACACCCCATAAGTCGTGACATGGCAAATTGATCCTGATCGTCCGTTGGGTGGTCCTGGTACTGAATGACTCTTTGCTCTAAAAATCAGATGCATTCGTTAGATTGGTCACATGTATGAAGAAGTGAAAGTTTAGAAATGATATCAACGGTCTACATTCAATGTGGTTTTTTTCTTATGAATTTCTCGGACCACGCGTAGATTTTCTGTGCTGGCACGTGTGAGGGCGCGTTTGGATGCTCAATCAAATTGACTTGTGATATATTTCAAATCAGTGGCACCCAACTTCAAAGTGATAGAGAACTGTTCCCATAGAGTCGTACCGTACAAGGTTCTCCAAACCATGAAAACTGTGGGCCCCATGATGAATATCACTAAATCAGGCCGTTCCTCTCTCATCATGTGGACCACTTCGTTAGAATCAATGGACGACCGATGGTGCGACTCAACATATAGGTCTGGCCCACCTATTGAGTGGGTCACCTTGATTTTCAAAAAGGTCAGTTTTGGTGGTGGGTCGCACCTTTTCATGGTAATAGCGTCTTATGCAAGTGGTATGTTGTTGGTAAGGATGGTGCGGTGCCACAAGTTGTGGTACGTTGTATGAGTGTCACCAGTTCTTCACAGTGATATAATAAAATAGGTAGTTTTTAATATAGACCTGACGGAGCACCCAGCAATTTTTATTTGACCCCGACAAAACCTACTTAACCAAAATAGGCCTTTACTTGTCCGCATGAAACCAAAAAGTTGAAAGTACCTTCACTTTTTTCAGCCACTTTACCCTAAAGACCAAATGGTATTTTCATCCATGACTCTATTTCCGTGCCCTAAAAACCTCTTTTAGTAGCATAAGTATTCCAGTGTTGAAAAAAAAGAGGCACAGTACGGAAGAGTCTACCGTGCTAATTTTTTCTAATAAAATTTTAATCTTGATTCAACGTACCTTGAGAACTTTGACGAAATCTCTACAGTACTCATCTCCCTTTTTTTGACTAAATTTATTGTAATTCATTTCAATTGCGCATCCAAACAGGCCACCGAGAACGTCTTGGAAATGATATTTCTTAAACCAAAATTAAAATGCATTTTCACCTGAGGAAACCCTGAGATTGTCAACTGGCAAGTTGTCCAATAGGCCACTATAAAAGTAAAAGAATTATCATAAAAAAAATTGATACTCTGGCAGCGTAGGATAGATGATACACAGGCACTTAGAAATTACTTAAAAATTGCATTCTTGGCACGCAATAATTTTGGGTTAAACCTTTCAAAATATGGATACCAGTTTAGATCTATCCTACACCAATGATTGTGGTTATGCGATTATCTGACCATTAGATTGGTAGACATTTATCGGACGGCTAAAATGAAAATATTATCCAGGTCGTAGGTTAGGATTGTTCAAACAATCTAATTCCTGGACTGGATTTGAGTTAATATATGCACCATGTATCATTCGATGGCGCCTGCGTATCAAGAATCATAAGCAACCAGAGTATCAAATCACTTCCGACCCCAAACGTGAAAGCCTATGATGCTCTGGCAGAGTTGGATGGTTGATATGTAGGCACTAAGCAATCACAAGTGTGGCCTACATATAACTAAAAATTGAACCTTGGAAATCCTCCTATCTAATTAGGATAGATCTATAAACTGAAAATTGGATTGATTTTCTTTCTTAATTTATTGCTTGGTGGACATGTAATGGACAACCCAAGTGAAAAATCTCTGGCCATTTGAATCGAAAAGTATTGTGAGATTTTTAAAAATTATCTGCAAATTTTAAAATTTCACAATTTTATTCCAAAACTATAAACAATTTAATAAAAATATATATTTAGGGCATGTTTGGTAAATGCCAGAAAATGAATTTATCTCATTTTAGTTAACTGTAATTATGTAGATTGTGATACCTCTAATACATAACAAGAATTATGTACTAGATATCATGATCTCTAATACAAATAATTATGATTTAAGTCATAGTCAGAGATGAGATTAACTCATTTTCTGACATCTACCAAATAGCTAGGCTCTAAGAATTTTAAAATAATTTATTAATTTATAATAAATATTCTTATATTTTATTTTTAGTAAAGTTCTTTTATTATTGAGAAAATATCGCGAGAAAGCGCCAAAATTTGAAATATCCAGGCTGAACATTTGTCGTTATGGTACCCGCCAAGCGTCCCTAACACAAATCTCCTACAATCAAGATAATGAGTGGGAATCTTAGAATGCATTTCAAAATGTAAAATGTGAAATGATGCTAGATTTACCATTTTTAAAGATAAAAGGTTTGTTATATTGGCAGTGCGCGGTGGATGATTCACAAGCACTTAGAAATTGCACACGTGGCGTATAAGTAATCTAAATTAACATGCCAAAATCAAGGATCGCAATTTCAATGTATGATGCACTAAAAATTAAGTTATTATTATTATTATTTGACTCTCACATTGGTGGAATTTTATTGAATGGTTCAATGAATTTTGCTAATCCCATACACATATGCAAGTCAGGTAAGCTAATGCACACTCCACCACGTATGCTAGCATGATAGACAAGTGAAATGGTACAAGGATCCTTGCTCTTACCCGGGTGGTAGACTCTCAGGAGTTTCAACATCCAGTCAAGTTAGGGTTTAAGTATCCATAGGTGGTGAAATCCCACTATGGAGTGAGTGTGTGGGGGTGTGTGCGTGTGTAAATTTCTTTTTTAAAAAAAAAGAAGTGAAATGGTATAATTAAATGCCATTTGGAAAAAGATAATGCAATAAGTATGTATAAATATTAGAAAAGATTACATCAAATTTCGTCAGTGGTCTAATTAGAAAAAATAGCTGATTTATAAAAAATAAAAATAAAAAATCCATGCATTTGTTCACTTAACTTTAGCCCACCTTCCTAGTGCACCAACATAATTCTTGGGAAAGTGATGAGTGGCTTTGATATTGCACTTGTCTATTACATTGGTTTCTTTTTTTTCTTTTTTATTTTATTTTAACATACACAGTCACACCACAATATTGGATTTTCACCACAATGGGTACTCGATCGACCACATGACTACGAGTTGAAACTCTTATGAGTCTACCACTAAGGCATGGGTAAGTATCCTCTGTGAAGTTGGATTATCTAGTGGCGTGTGCATTAGCTGACTTGTACAATCATGTGGGCTTAGCGAAACTTCTCTTCCAAGAAACAAGTTTTCACATAGGAGTTTGCTCGAATGCACCAGGAAGTATTGCATTATGATACATGAGATATTTATCCTTTAAACTTATGCTGTCTTCCAATGTCCAATCTGTTTATACCATTACTTTAATCTTTTATGGTGGACAACAACAAATAAAATCTCTCAATTTAATTAGATTATTTCAACCCATTTGCAATGTGGTTATTTTATTTCAGAAGTGCATCATTATCATGAACTTTGTATAGTCAAAGGGTTAAAACATTTAATTTATGGGACTCTTAGGGTTGGTGGGTCCCACAATTTCATTGGTTTAATTTGAGTTCGTGTCTTCCATATGTATACAAATATCTAAGTGCCTGTGCATCGAGTGTAGTACTCTCCCAGAGTATCAAATAACCCCATCATTGAGTGGTAAGAGAAAATGTGCCCACTGAGTCTCTTTATGCGCACTGTGCGCACTGTGCTTATTGAAGTTGTGCACTCGGATTTTTGTTTTCCCAAAAAAAGGTGAATTAGGTCTACTATACCTTTCCATAATTACTTTTGATGAATTGAAAAGTCTCCTTACTAAAAGAAAAACGACACCGCTGTTGTGAAACCTGAAGCTGGGTGGCTTATTTTTGTGGCTCATCCCCACGTGATTGACGGACCGTGATGGATTTGATAGTTTCCTACAATACAAACCGTCAACTACATTTAAGAGATTCATTTTGCCAAAACAGACTAAAATAATCATGACTGGCTTGATCTATCACTTGAGAGAGTTCACCCGCTCACACACTCGTGGAAAAAGTCACATGTGTGTAAGATTGGAGCCGCTCATCAAGCGATATTCACTTTTTTACATCCTACACATCCAAAATTACAAAAATATGATCGTCAGGTGGGTTACACATGACCACATGTTTAAACCTATGTAACCCTTCAATTGTATTATTATTATTTTAAAGATATGGCATCTACATTGATCAGATTGTGGCCGATGAACAGTGTTGATTTCACACAGGTGTGAAAGATCGGATAAGCTCATCAACTGATCCATACATTGCAAATTCTATCCATCCAAAATCAGGAAATTAAATATGATTGTCCGGTGGGGCGCCATACATGGACACGTATGTTTAAGCATTGTTAACCCTTCAATTATTTTACACACTTATGGCCCACATGTTGATCATATGGTGATGCAGGGATGAACGCGATGAAGTTGATCACCGTCTTCTTCAAGGATAATTACTTCGAATTGTAAATTGATTGATGTCTGATTAAACGAATTTACAACCTTTTAAATATGAATACTAATCTATGAAAGAAGTTTCAGAATTAAACTACAAGTAAAATTACAAAAAATCGTGACTTACTAGATGGTCACGATTCCTACTGGTGCCCATGTTTTTCGACCAAAAATAGTGTCCCATTTGTCTTCACCGTTCTCCTAATTATTCTAAGCACTTTTCATGTTGAGCGCAATTCCTAAAGCCCAATGGACGAGGAGTTATAATCAAATTAGAACTTATTATTTATAGTATAAACAAAATTAAAACAGAAATTTTATAGCCGGTCTGATGGTATTTTTCAAATTTTGTGTGTGCAACCTGGCGTAGAGTTGGGTGGCTAAAGTAGCTTGTCCTATCCCAAAATCATATAGGGTATGTCTGATAACTCATTCTGATTTGTGAGATAAGTCCGTTTTAAGTTCCGACGGTACCTAGATTACCTTCGTCTCCGATCGGGCCATTTTTGGTCCATCTTGGCCATGAAACTATATGTGACCAGCTCTACATCACATGGTAATGTCTATTTAAATATGGCATCCACATTGTTGGGATGGACAGACAAACGAGCGGTGCTGATTTCACACACGTGTCCTCATTTCGACGTGAGAGGCAAGTGCAGTTTCCAATTGCACTGGAGTGAGTGCAGCGAGGGATGATTTAGTTGTAGTACACCCTCATGAGTGATGATGAGAACCCAATAACATTAACCAACATGTTTTGTCGTATGGTGGGTAGGTCGGGGTCGAACACATGACACCAACGTCGCGACCCTTACGTCCCAACCACTGGGGCAACGGGCCCCACACCCATTATCTCATATCACAACATGAGCTACTTATACGCATGCAGACATTCCACCATCCCTACACACGCATATAGAGAGAGTATACAATCTCATACACCTACCCCAATCCAAACCGTCCAGATCATGGACCTGATAGTGGAAGAGTCATCATACTCAAATTAAGACATCTAGATTGGTGTAACGTTCAAATTCAGCTATTAAATCTGACAAATGCTTTCGAAGGTCCACATTCCATGAACAAGCATTCATCAACCAGAAGTTAGGGTAACTCTTCATTTTTTTTGAAATTGCTCTTTCTTTAAATTGCTCTTTCTTTTTTTTAAAAAAAAAAAAAAAAAAAAAAAAAACCCTCCAATCGTTGTGATTTTAGGGCTGTGGTGTATTTAATGTGGGGCCTACGATTTGGATGGAGGTGCATGTGTGGCACTGTACAATGGCTCTTCCACTCCATTTTTTTAACCCCTCATATCCGAACATGGTGTAAAAACGGGGACTGTCCTTTGGGCAATCCTCGCGTCCTATCACTAATGAGAATTAAAGAAGACAGATGAGAGAATATGTAAACAACCTAATCATGCATGGAATCCATACGAGATCTCTCAGGGTTTAGGTGAAGATGTGTTGTTGCGGAGGCAGCACTTTAAGAGCATTCACATGAGAAGGAGAGGGAGAAGTGGATTGGGTGGTGAGGCCAACATCACACAGCTAACTGGTGTTGGGAGCTGTGGGGCCCACCGTGTTGTATGTGTTTTATCCACACTTATATCTTTTTTTTTTTCCAGTTCATTTTAGGATACAAGGCCAGAAATGAAGCAGATCAAAAGCTCAGGTGGACCACACCAGATGAAATAGTGGTGATTGAATGACTACTGTACTAAAAGCTTCTTGGGGCCACAAAAGTTTTGGATTAAACTGGTATTTGTGTTTTCTGTTCATTTAGGTCCGTGTGAGCTTATAAATAGGTTGGATGGAAAATGAATATTACGGCGGGTCTTTGGAAGGTTTCAATGGTGGATGTCGTTATCCCCACTGTTTCCTGTGGTGTGGTCCACTTGAGCTTAGGACCTACTTCCTTTTTGGGATCATTCCCTGGAAAAACGGATGAACGGTATGGATATAAAACACATACTTCACAGTGGACCCCACAGTGTCCAACACCAGCTGGGTGGGTGGTGTTTGGGTCAGCACCCAATCCGCTTCCCAGAGAGAGAGAGAGAGGCCTATTTGGAGTATACTCCCTTTTTTCAGCATCCTTGTTTTGCTTCCTATGTTTCCGTAAACATGAAAGGAAAAAAAAAAAAAAAACGAAGTGTCGAATCAAATGAAAGGAATGCCCCCCTTAAAATGGCAGTGCTTCCTCCTAAAATACGCATGGTGCAAGCGTACGCCACCCTGGCTTTTATGTGGGTCCCTTCACTCACAACTAATTGCCAAAATTATGGTAAGTCCGTATTTGTTTTTGTTAATTTCATGGAATCTTTGGTGAGATTTACCTCTCCCTGTGATATTCTTTTATAGAGAAAAATATATAAACATGAAAATAACAATACAGTGGTCTGAAGGACCACCGAGAATATACATGTATGCTAACAGTTTTCTACTAATACCTTTGAAATGAAAAATGATTTCCTCCGTATACATGCCATGCATGTGCATGGTGCATTTTATCTTGTGGACCCTCTGTGATCTCTTTATGATATCCACTTCATTCATCAGTTTCACCCCTTATGTTAACCACTCATAGTAAAAATCAGGTTAATTCAGAACTCTTTTGGGCCACATGGTAGAAAATAATGTAAAATCACACCTAAAAATCCTCTATTAAATCAGATGGTGCATCACACATGAGCTTTGGATTGAGTTGATTTTGGAGTGTCCCTTCATGCTGATGGGGTGCAACTTGATGCAATTTTAGAGGGAAAAATGCAAGATGGTGGTCTCCCCCCTTAACTTTTTTCCATTGTTTTCTTATGGTGTGGTTCACATGAGTTTTTAAATGTTGTTGATGTCTTAAATTTGTTAGTAACAAGGTTTGTTGATGTCATCGACAGATGTTCGATTTCATTGAGAAAATTCAGAAAATCCATGTTGATAGTTGAAATGTTTTAATGTTGCTACTTGATGTCATTGAAAGAGTTCAATGCCATCAACAGATCCTCAATGGGGTGTCGATGTCATCGAAGGTCCAATCGAAAATGCGCGCAAAATTGTATAACTGCATGATTTATTTCTTATTCTGATTGTGATAGTTTATATATCGGGTGTAATCGGGATTTGGGAGAAAGATGTGTATTATAGCTTTTTAATTCGTTCGTAAGAGTTCAAGAGCATAACTAGGGTTTAAGAAAAGAGATTCAAGGCTTGTTTGAATTTGTAAGCTACTATCTATTATAATTTCTGCTTTCGTAGTGCATTACTTATCCCTTTGTGTTGTGGTTTTTTTTTCATAAGATTTTTTCACATAAAAAATGGATTTTAAAAAAAAAAAAATTTGGACTTGGTTGTGCGATTGCATATACCTAGCTTGATTAGTCTCTAAGTGTTTACATGGTTTCCAACACTAATTAGGCCGATTTTTGGGTCATGGACCTACCATTAGGGGAAGCAAATTGATAAATGTTATTGCAAAAGTATCTAGATGGCTAGGATTAGTAGGGTCGAGCTTGCTGGTCGAGGATGGACATTCCATGTCGAAGGTCTTTTGCTTTATGATGTAGAGCGGGTCGCGGACAGTTTCATGGCCAAGATGGATCAAAAAAGGCCCGGTCGACGACAGAAGTGATCCGGACCGTCGGACCTTAGATCGGGTGTATCTCGCAATCCGGGATGAGTTAGCCGACGTAAAATATATGATTTTGGGGTAGAACGAGCTACTTTAGCCAACCAACCCAACTATGCCAGGTTGCGACGCCCGAAATTGCGAAAAACTCCTGAATCGATGGTCGTTTCCCTGCTTTAATTTCGTTTTTACTATAAATAGTAAGTTTTAGTTTGATTATAACTCTTCGTCCGTCAGGCTTTAGGAGTTGCGCCCAACGTGAAAAGAGCTTAGAATAATTAGGAGAACGGTTTGGTGAAGCCAAATAGGACACTTACTATTTTTGGCCGAAAACCTTCCGCACTAGTAGACATCACGACTGTCTATAAATAGTAAGTTTACTATTTATAGTAAGTCGCTGATTCTAGGAGTTCTAGTTGTAGTTTGATTCTGATTTCTTTCTCATTGCTTGGTACCCCTATTTAAAGGGTTGTAAACTCGTTTTTAGTGATCAATTAATCAATTTGGAATTTCTTAGAATTTATTTCTATTTTCTGCTTTCTTTCCTCGTGAGTTCGAGAAGTCTCTGTGAGGAGTCCAGAGAAGCTCCGTGGATTCGGAGTAGTTATCCTCATCACGTTCATCCCTGCGTTACTTTAACACCCCAAGGATCTAGGGTAGCGGTGCAAAGAATGTCTCTTTTGAGGTTGTGTAATGTATTAGTTCGGAACTCGATTGGTTGGTTAAAATTGAATATACGTAGATGGCTCCTCTTGAGGTAAAGTAATTTTTGCTTTCCATCATTGTTATGGGAGAATCTCTAATAGCTCATGCGGTCCCTGAGGGTGTGAAATTTTGTGAGGAGCTTGGCTTAAATAACACCACTGTAAATTCCAACTCGTCAATCATCCCTTATTTCTTGGCCAATATAGTCCTGTTTAGAAGTAGGAATAATAGTGGCCCCTAACTAGTTCTTTAAAAGCAAGGAAGAGACCTCGTGGGAAAATGGGCACTCGGTGAATCTAAATAATTGGGGCTTGGGGTGGTTAGAAAAAGGCATGCACACATTCGTATCCCATCTAGCTCTCTCTATCTTCTGTCATATTTTCAGTTGGATTTGGCTGGTAGTGTATTTATTTATTTTAAAAGAAAATGTCCATTGATATAAAGATTGCTATACACTCTGGTAGACAATTCGGGCCGACCCGTAGCAAAAAACCGGGGACGCCTATCATGTGGGACCGCCTAGAGCGAAACACCAATATACAAAGCCTCCCTAGGGGCTCTTGGGGAAGGACCTAATAGCACCCAAACCTACTTTATCTAAGAAGATATGGCCCTGAACCTGTGTGGGAAGTTCATTCAACTGCTTGGCAAGGAAGAAAGCTTGGCTGGTAGTGGTATTTATATATATGTTGTGTATTAAGCCTATATGATAGGCAGGGACTAGCCCTTTTTTTTGGCTCCTGTCTGAAAGTTTGTATATGATTAATTACATACTAACAAAGAGACAGTTGATAGGAAAGGACTAGTTTTTTTTTTTTTTTTTTTTTGTTGGGTTTGGTGCCAGCCCAAAAGTTTATATATGAGTTTTCATACCAAGAAAGAGACAGTTGATGAAATCATGCAGTGGGCACCACAAAGCTAAAATATATGAAGATTTTTCCGTGCAATATAAACTATTACAATATGGCCACACATGCGTGCGTATAATTAATTAATTAAGATTAAAACACTTAAAATTTATATCCATATAAGTATTTCTTTCTTGAATCCTTGTAAGTAATTCATCTACAAGCTGCTCCTCTCTCCAACATATCTTCTAACTTTTAACTTGATTCTTGCAATGGATGATGATGAGGCAATCCCTACCTTTCCAACACCCTCAAAGTAAGGCCATTAGCAGTTATCCAGATTTGACAGATCTTATCCACTCTAATCTAATCTAGATTCATATTTTGTACCCGTTCAAAAATCATATTAGTGTCCGCATTTGGACTTATTATAGAGGAAGGATCATATATGTGGTTACCGTACGTGTAGTCAAGTACTGTTGCCCCATTCGTGATGTTTGAGTGAAAACCAGGCCGTCCATGTTGGAGGAGCTGATTACTTCAGGTCAGGGTCGTACAAAAATCAGGTTGGTCTGTGACTCAGGTGGGCCACATCAAAGGAAATAGTTCGGAGGGGAACATGCACACACCGTTGATTATGTACGGGCCGGCCCCATGCTGTGTATATGAAATCTAGATTACTTAGACATGTAAATGTGACCTAAATTAAGGGTCATACAAAATTCAGGCCATTTTGTAACTCCGGTGGGCCGGAGACAATCAAGGGTGGGTGTCCCCTCCCAACTGTTTCTGTGTTGTGACACACACCTGTTACACATATTGACATGATTTTTGGGCCATGGGCTTAAGTCATAGGGCTGCACCTGATGGTCGATCGGATTGGATATTAGGCAAAATAACTAAGAAAATCACTTGGACAGCTAGTATTCTAGCAAGTTGGGTTAGAAAGTTCAATCTAAGGTCGGGTGCATATTATAGATTCTGACTTTTATATTTTGTGACTAATTATATGTTTAGTGTATGATATATCGTCGAAAAGCTATTGATGAGCTCTACATGCTGGTCAATGCATAGAGTCTTGACCCTTTAATGATTTTCTAAAGTAATATTGTTTTAGGGATTAATTTTAAGCTTAAAGTTAAAATTTTCTATTTTGAGTAAGTTACAATTTTTGCTATTTTTTAGAGTATTTTTAAAAAAAATTTAAGAATATAGTTAAAATCTTTATTTGAGTTATGGAAGTCAAAAGTAAGCCCAACAGGATGTACAATGCACATCAATGATGGGCTCATAAGATGGAGAACTCACATTGATATTGGGCTCAATAGGATGGAAGCCCACATGATGGTGGTCCACATTAAGGTGGGCTCCAAATCATATATGGTCCACATAAATGGTGGACTCATGTGATGGATAACCCACATCAAAATTACGCTATGAATGATGAGTGGTTTACATCAAAGGTGAGCCCACATGATGAATGATCCACATCAGAGGTGGGCCTCATTCGATAAATGACCTACATCCAAGGTCCCACATGATGGATGGCCCACATCCAAGGTGGGCCCCACACAACCAAGAGTCCAAACCAAATGTGGGCCCAACATGATGGATGGTCCACATCAAAGTTAGGCCAATATAATGGATGGTCCACATCAAAGATGGGTTTATGTATGGTGGACATCAAAGGTGGGTCCTGCATGATGGACAACCCGCATCAAGTGTGGGTCTCACCTTTAGTTGTCCATCCCTCTTGATTGACTGATTTTAGTAGTTCAATCAATTGCTAAAAAAATGAACAATCTACATTATTTATGGTATAGGTACAATTATAGGTTTAGATTGTCCATTATGTGGTGTGCACCTTTGGTTGCCATTTTTTCACTAAGGATCCAGAACAAACAGAGGAAATATGATGCTCCGAAAGTAATTTATGTCGATAATGCATTATGATATATTATTTTATAAAATCATTTTTCTCAACAATAACTTTGGAACAAAGAGAAGAGATGTGATGCAACGAAAGTAATTTATGTTGGTAATGCATTATGTTGCATTATTTTATAAAATCATTTTTTTTATCAACAATATTGACCTCTGAACAGTGTTATAAGAAAAATAAATAAAATATACAGTATCGTCCAAACAAAATTTGCATATGAAATTAGAGTTTTCGAGCTAAGTTTTAAATTTTTGCTTTACATGAAATTTAAGTTCAAAATTTTTATTTATTTATTCAAGATTAGCTCCCAAACAAGCCATAAGCTTTCAAAAATGTAAGTTCGGGATTTGTTTTGCCATTTCGGTGAATCAGGACCCAGTTTATGTCGCCATCCGCTGAGACCTGGATGCTGAGATGATCATACGATTTGAACCGCTCATATTTTATTTACTACCATAAATAAACCATTACCCCATAATCACCACCTAGAGTTGATCCTAGCCTTTGATTTCTAGAGTTGAATGTGAGCCATTGAAAGTAAATTTTTTTTCATTGGTCTAGATTCATCCATAAATATGTGGTCACAATCATCAGTTAAACGTAAGTTTTCTTAGGATTGCCCATATAGGATATATAGATCCACATCATGGGTGGTTCCGATCATCACACTACTTAGCATGCGGGCCCCATTGGAAAGCGACAGACGTTGGATCCTGAGTGGCGTCAGAAGCAAAAGGAACTCATTAGCATAGACAACCTGACGCGCACAACAAGCTCATGCATGCATTGACGACCATCCATAAACCCTACTTTTTTTCCTTTTTTTTTTTTTCCTTCCCACACTCACATGCAATCACTTGCAATTGCACTCATTAACCCACATGCTCTCTCTCTCTCTCTCTCTCTCTCTCTCTCTCTCAAAATGGAGGTGTTTTGGGTGGGCCATGATCCTTTTCTTTGTGGTGTTGATGATCTCTCTTTCTCTCTCTGCTTGTCATGAAAGAGTTGGAAATTGAGGTGGTTTGATGGGGCCATGCTACTTTTCTTTATGGTTATGATGATGATGATGATAATGATGATGGCATGATGGCGAAATAGCTCTACGATATGAAAAATGCAACTTCTTCTTAAGTATAGGGCAAGGTAAGCCATTTTCTCTAATGTGGACATCCCAATTGACAGCTTATATAGATTGGTCCCCACGGTACGGTCCCCATACATTGCGTACAATCTCATGGATCTAATCTATATTTTTTAGAATCCTCGGCCCGAGGAGGAACTGTACATTGTCCTCGGGCCTTTACTCTTTTGAGGCTAGCTGTAGGTTAAGCTTAATCTTCAACCCCATGTGTGGGGCCCACACTGATATGTTCATGACATCTGATCCGTCCATCATGTTCAAACCCTCGTGTTTTCTTTGATCCCGAAAAATCAGACTGACCCAAAATTCGGTTTGGCCAGACTCACACTCAAGGGGATAGCTGCGATGTGGACCGTGGTCATTAAAGAGCCCATCGTGTTTTTCATGTGCCATCCAAGCGGACCAGGTGAATGGACACACCAAAATCAAGCCATTCGATCAAGTGATTTTATATGTTTTAGGTATGATTTTATATGGTGTGGCCCACATGAATTTTAGATCGCTGATTTTCAGACGCCAAGAGGAACATGAAGGGGCACAAATGGTAGATGGATTGGATGTCATGAACACATCACGGTGGGCCCCACACATCGTATTGTAGGTTAAACTTAACTTTAAAAAGATATCTATTGGACCATACCACGAAATTCAGCTGATCGGACCATTTATAAAGTGGGCCGATTAGGATGCTCTGAACTTCTTCTTGATGGAAAGATCCTCACCTTCTATTAGTGGCCCACAAATGGTCCGATCAGCTGAATTTCGTGGTATGGTCCACCCACGGTAGATCCCATCGGATGAATGGTCTGGATCGGCGAATCGTGGGTTCATCTCGTGCATACTCGAAGCCCCAATCTAGTATATAGATGGTGGGCCCATCAATCAATGCCCTTATCCATCTACCCTGCGTCATTGGACGAGCTAGGGCTAACGTCGATCATGATCTCCAGCCATTCATGAGGATGCATGCATAACGTATATACCATACATGCTCCCATCCTCTCGAGTTCTTTTTACCTCCGTCGAGATACAGAATGTGGCATGTATTGCCTAATGTTATGAAGTTTTAACCGTCTATTTGCTCATTAGTAACAAAAATAACTTAATCTCCCATAATAAAAACTCAATGATAATCCTAGCCTTTGATTTTTATACATGAATGCAAGCAATTGAAAATTTTCATTGTTCTAAATTCATTTACGTACGGACGGTGATGATCAGAATTATTTTTCAGTGTAAGTTTCTTAAAGTAGTCATTATATAATAGATTCCGAAATATGGACGGTTCTGATCATTGAAATACTAGGAAAGTAGGTCCCACTGAGCAGAGATACACGATGGATCCTACATCTCGACAGAGGTAAAACGAACTCTCGCTCCCCAGGTCTGGAAAAAGACGGAACTGGCCCTTTTGATTGTTGAAAAGCACGGGATGATTGTTTCCGATTATAAAATACATGGGTAATACAATAATATGTAGATGAAAATACACCTAAACTCAGTGTACGAACTTTCTCCACTCCCCAAGTGGCGAAAATATCCACTGATCGAGACCATCCAATTGGTGTCCCACCTCCTGTATCGGTCAAAACATAAAAATCAAGCTGATAGGATATCGTTCAGCATCCCAATCAATAGATTTCTGTTGGATGGTCAGAAAAACATTGTTTGAAATTTGGTCGGAAAATTTACATTGATCAAATGGTTTGAATCATCTGTTATCATGATGTGTACCGTCCAATGTCATCAGTTGGATAGCATACAGAGTTTATACAATGTTATTGGTGTATACTTCATATACAGGAGCTAATCCTAGACATCAAGTTACCGTTTTTGATACTTGGGCTAATCTCATACCGAATACGCTTATATAACAAGGCAGAGGCCATATCACACGGGTGCAAGATCCAAGCCATTCATCTATTCGTCCCAACTGTGATAATGCCTTGTTCCAAAAATTAATTGGGCCCACTTTTCAGGCTAGGCACAGTTTACAAAGAAAATGGATGGCTGAAAAGGGATAGGCAAAGTATTTCTAATGCCCATCTGAATGGTGGACCAGCCTCATTTAAGAATCAGATCATTCATATGATTAGACCCATCTAATGGACGGATGGATCTTGCATGTAGGCTCATCAAACCTCAAATAAAATAACAGATCTCAAACATTGAGTATGCTATACATATATAAAATTTGACAAGTGGTGCATCGATCCACCATCCATTCATCCCGGAATCTAACCGAACCACGGTCCATCGATGGTGGACCCACTTGAATCAAAGGTTCAGATCATGGACCAATGTCCCACATGTCCGATATCTGTGCATTCAGATGATTAAATCCTAGAAAAGGACAGCTTGTGTCGGGGTCAAAGGAAATCATGATTATGAATAATCCTAGATATGTTTAGTTTTAAATGGTAAGGTACCTACATCTAGCAAATGACCCTACACGTGTGCCATTTAGGAAGCGAGTGGCATGTCTAATTGCCACGTGGCACACCCTTAAAGGGACGGCCTTTAGAGACTCTTGATGGGCACTTATTGGTAGAAAGACATCCCCTTCATACCCCATTGCTTTCATGCTTTCATTCCAAGCCTAAGTCATTCCATCATGCCCATGCAGGCATCATGGCCCACCAAAGCAAGAATAAACTGACATCTGCACCCCACCTAATTGATTTACCCACACCAAATTTCCCATTTTGGGTGTTTCAGATGGTACACTTTTTTGTACTATTCCCATTCCAAAAAATTGAAAATGGGTGCATGCAAATCAAAAGGTGGGACGTGATGGCCCACCTATTTTATCACTCTCTCCTACCAAGAAGGCCATATTAGACAGTTCGTACTTAGTAAAAAAGGGCCAAGATTAACTAACATTCCTAATCCCCAACGTAAGACACGCAGGCCCTCGTTTTCTTCCAAAGCCACTGAAAAAGGACTTGTTCAGTAGTCCGAGGGATGACCCAAAACTGTAGTCCTCTGTCCACAACAGCACATGGGGCCACCAATGGCGATCCGAACCGTTCATCTGGTCATATGGGTGGCCCCAGGTACAATTTGTGGTCAGCTACGTTGTTGGCCTCCTTCGGTTTAGCTATTGCTTGAGGGCGGATTAGGTTCTACCCCCACCGGACCTAGCTAGAGATGGACGGTCCTCTATCCACACCGTCCATCCATTTTGACAGATTATTTTATGGAGATGAACCCAAAAAGGAAGCAGATTGAAGGATCAAGTGGACTACACCACAGGAAACAAATCGGATTGAATTACTACGATTGAAAACATTTTAGGGTCCAAAGTGATGTTTATTGACCATCCAACCTGTTCGCATGGTCACATGGACCTGTACGAAGGGTAAAATAAATATCAGCTTGATCCAAAACTTCTATGCCCCACAAGAAGTTTTCAACCACGACCTTTTAATCCCTGATGCTTCATGTGGTGTGGTCCACTGGATCCTTAAGTCTACATTCTTTTTAGGTCTTATGACCTAAAATGATTTGTCAAGACGGATGGACGGTGTGGATAAAACATATACATCACGGTGGGGCCCATAGATCCCCTGACAGGACCGTGGGCCATCCAGGCAATTAAGGCGTTGGTCCCACCTTTCACAGGTTGTTTGCGTATGCTATTGCACGTTGGGCCCTACAATTTTCACAGGTGGGTCCGAATACTTTCACTAGTAGAGGAGTGGGTCACGAGAATTGATGGGCATGAGGGCTACCAAAAGAGATTTTAGAGACCGGGTTTGATGGGTTTCAATAAAGCAATCAGCTTTTCAGTAAGGGAAACAGAAAAGAGCAGAAATCCTTTTTATTTCCATTTATTTTTTAGAAGATTATTTAAAGGGAGATTAACCGGCACGGCAGAAGCTAAAGTGCGCCATGGAGGAGAGGAACCCCACCATTAAGGGTTTGACATTAGGGTCCGTACACATCTTTGGGTCAGAGGCACATGCTCGCAACGTGAAACGCTTCTCATGGAAGTAAATAATTGGGGAATTTGACATTTGCACACACCTTTGGTTGATGAACAGACCCTTTCTTTCAATTTTGGGTGTCATGTCAGTACAACTCTGCACGACTTGATTGCCAAAAGTAGAAAGAAGGGCTGTATCTATCAAAAAACTGGAGGTGAAAATAGTTGCTCACAGAATACAATGTGCTTTTGTCACAAATCTCACCAGTTATACATGGTACGTGTGGCTTACATGCACGCTATGGTGGACCCCACTCACCAGATCTATGGTTAGGATTGTAGTGACCTCCGATGTATGGACGCCGATTGGGTACTACCCTGCCTGTCCCTAGCTACGAACGGATAGGGGCTCTGAAGGGCCACCCTGATGTATGGGTTTTATCAACACCGTCCATCCATTTTTCCATATCATTTTAGGGTACAAGCCCAAAAATTAGGCGGTTACAGGGCTCAAGTGGACCACACATTGGTTTTTAACATCTACCGTTGAAAACATTTTGCAGGCTGTAGAAGCTTTGGATCAAGCTTATATTTGTTTTTCTTTTCCTTCGTCCAGGTCTATGTGACCTTATGAACAGGTTGGATGGCGATTAACCATCTTGGTGGGCCTTAGGAAGGTTTCAACGGTGGGTGTCATTACAATGCTGCTTCTTGTGGTGTGGTCTACTTGAGCTTTGGAATTGACTCATTTTTTGGCTTTTATCCTAAAATGATATGGGAAAATGGATGTAGCGTGTGGATAAAACCCATGCATCACGGTGGCCCCTAAAAGTCCCCGTCCGTTCCTAGCTGGGGCCATCCACGTCGATGTATGGTCTATTGGCGTGTATGCAAATGGGAAAGAACTCACATGCAACTAGTTGTAGCTCAAAAAACGTGCAACTAGCTGTGCATGGCCCCACCGTGGTGTGTGCACGTCATCTAGTCCATTCAAAAGGATTTTCACATCATGAAAATATGATGGCTCAAAAATCATGCTGATCCAATGATCATAAACAACTGAGAACCACCCAAAAACATCAAAATCCATGTTTTGGCCCAATTGATGGTTGGATCTACTTATTTCTGGGGCATCCCATTTTCATCATGGGACAACCATGTTAGACCGGTTGGATGCCATACATACCATATAAGCCCCACACCCCAGCTACTTGCATTTACAGCTAGTTGTAGGTGAGATCTTCCCATGCAAATGTAACCTGCTTGCAGGAGCACATTTTACTGTAGCCTACAAAAATCTATTTAACTGTACATGCTTGCATGGAATGAACTAGGCATCCCGGCTCTTTGCCAATCTAAGATACTTGTATGAAATCTGGGCCGATCATCAGGTAGAGCGAACGGTTATCATGCGTTGGCCCATAAATCAGACAGGTCCGCTCATCCTGCCGACCACACTTTTTCAGAAAGTTGGACGGTTAGAAAAGTGACCAACGGCCCACATACAACTTACACGTCTGACCTACAAGATGATGCTCCCAATGCACACTACTTTATGAATGGGTGCAGTGTCGAACACGAGTGCTACTTTTGCACGTGTTCCTTTTAGCACTCCTCGTCTGGACGCGAATTTCCTACATCCCCCAAGTACAGGGAGCCCAGGGAACCAGAAGTCACGTGGAGCTCACATCCATTCCGTCCATCAGTCTGTCCAGATCATGTCAGGACATAAGCCTAAAAAGGCAGATATAAAACTCAAGTGGACCACACTCCTGGAAATTGTGGAGATGGAGTGCCCACCGTTGAAACCTTAGTGGGCCCACCGTCAAGTTTGTATGCTGTCCAACTGGTTCAGAAGGTGATTCTCACCGGCAAGAAGGGAAAACCAAAATATCAGCCGGGACCTAAAAACTTTTGTGGGACCTACGAAGTTTTCAGTAATGAGCGTTCAATTTCCAGGTGTGGTGTGGTCCATTTGAATTTTAAATATAGTTGATTTTTGGGATTACATCCTATAATGAGATGATGCAATGAATGGACAGTGTAGATATAACACAGACATCATGGTGGGCCCCACATAGTATTTGGTTACACGGGATCCCTGGTCCTCCGCATTACAGGTGCGAGCACACATAGCACGCATGCACATGTGCTACAGGACAAAGGAACTTTTGGGGATTATCTGAAAAGGTGAGGCCTTTTATGGTAAAAAAAAATCTCAAACAATGTCTTCAATTCGTTAGCTGTAAGTTTGCAACAGAAATAAAACATAGTTTTTCATTTTTATTTAAGTCAATATAATATATAATTCTAACTCCTTTAATCACACTATAAAAAGAGAAAAAGTAAGATACTCTGTCATATTGCGATGGATGATACACAGGCGCTAGAAATTGCACAGGTGGCATACAACCAATTCAATTTGACTGTTCAGCTTATAAGCCTCATTTCAGATGCATCATGAACCAAAAAATTATGAATATTTGACTATTTTATTATCAGATTGCAGACATTCGACGGTTAAAAATGAAAATAATCCAATGGTCCTATTTCAACAAAAAAGTGGCCGTGAATCAGAGGTTAAGATTGTCCACGAAATCTTATCTCAGGGTTATGATTTACCAACAGAAATTTCCAAATTTTAGCCGGTTTATTTTGAATTATTATTTACAGATATAAAATTTCCAGGTCGCTGCATATCAAGCATCATACGCTGCCAGAGCATCAAATAACTCCTTAATATCAAAAGCCGGTTCGCTACTCCCACACGCGTGTATAAGGTAATTCATGTAAACATCGTCCACGTGCCAGCATGGTACACATGCATGAGATCTAAGCAATCCATCACGTGAGTCCCACCTTAAAGATCCCATATCCTCTAAATCAATCCGGTCTACTTATCAAGGACTGCAACAATGTTAGAAATATTAGAAGGCTAAGAAGAACTTGCATTTTTATCCGTCCATTTATTTTGTAAATTGTGGTTAATATATTCATCTAATCCATCTTATTTTTATATATAATAAAAAAGACACATGAACCGCCTGATAAACGGCTTGGATCTTATTTTTACATGTTATAATCAATGAGATGCCTTGTACAAGCGTGTGGCCATACCAAACTTCAAAAAAGAAAATTAATATAACTCAGTCACCACCGCCTCTTCCTCCACACCTTCTCTCTCTCTCATCTCACAAGCTTCCAAAGAAAGAGAATTAATGGGAAAGAAGGCCCAAAGCTTCCCTCCATCTTGTCTTCCTACGCTTTCCCAATGAAAATTCATCAATCTTACAAGCCTCTCTTCTCTCACCTTTCAGAACACACCCATGCCAAAGCCCCACCTCTATGAGCCGCCCGTTTCAAAACGTTTCTGATGGCCCACCTCAAACCCAGCTCTAGAGGGAGGGGTCGTTTCGGTTCTTCTCCGATATGACCATGGTACCAGCTCGGAACCTCCTCCAACAACAATACTACACCAGCTATGGAGCGTGTATGGCAGGCCGGGCCCACGATGCCGGTGCAACCAGCTCCACTGGTAAGTTCATGCTGAGATCTGATCCGTTCATCATCGTTGATCTCATGGCCGAAGACGAGTCCAGAACTAGCAGCTTCAACGACGCCGCCGGATCTTCTAGGCAAGTTCAAGAAGAGAAAGAAGGCGACGACGATGAGGAAGATAACAACCATAACGATGAAGAGAGAGATATGGGATGGCTGCAATTGGGACTTGGTAGTCATGTTACTAGTGGGCATAGACTCAATCATCCTGTTGGGATACCAGATCAACGGCCCGGATTGATAGAGCTCGAATTATTTTCTGATAGACACCGATCTACTACGTCGATGGCGCCTGCATTCCATGTGCCTGATTATCATCGGACAGTGAGGCCTTCGACACATGGTGCTAGCACTTCCATGGCTCCTGCTTTGCCATTTTATCTGCCTCAAACTAGAACAAGCTTGAGCATTGGACATCAACAGGAGATTACGTGGGGGTATCGACATGGCCCGTGGGATCCGACGGCTTCTTCTTCGTCATCCATGCCTTTCTATTCATCTCGGCCATTTCAGCACCCTTACATGTCGATGGCATTCCCAGCCACTGTCACTGATGTGGGTCCCAGCTCCAATATCAGGATTATTGATCCCCCACCGAGACAGAGGTCTGGTCTATGGTTTGTGCTACAGGCATCACAAAACCAGTAAGTAGAAAATAATTCAAGTATTCTTTATGAAAAATAATGATAACAAAAACCCAAGTTGGATTTTCTTTCTTCTTTCTTCTTTAAATTTGTTTTTGAGGATTTGATATTAGATTGTAATTGATTGTACTTGATTTGTCAATGCAGAGGGAAAGAACCCTTTTTGCCTCAGATACCCAAGAGCTACTTGAGAATCAAGTACCATTTTACCTCTCTCTATCTTTCTCTCTTTCTCTCTCTTGTATGTGCACGGTACATGAATTTGATGAAATGTATGAATTAGAAAGAAATTTATTTAATTTTTTTTTGTTCGCAGAGATGGAAGGATGACTGTTGGGTTGTTGATGAAGTACCTGTCTAACAAGCTGGGACTGAATAACGAATCAGAGGTATTTAAAGACATTTACTTCCATGCATTGATCTAACACGCCTATATATGTAGTTGGTTTTGGTACCCCATACTGCCCTCTTTCTCTCTCTACTTATGTGTAGCTGGTATTTTAGCATACAGCAAATTCAATTTTCATCAATGCAAATTTTAAGAGATATTGGTTTTATAAGAGACCCCAAAAGAGGAAGATAAGCCCACATCATTTCCACCATAAAACTCATATACACATTCCTTAGTGTGTATAACTCACAAGATTAGTCTTAGAAACCTGAAAGAAACATGAGAACTAAAAAGGGTTTTTAGTGGGATGCATTTCTTCTAGGGATAGCATAGTTTTAGGTAGTATGTTTGTGTCTAAGTGTCCTTGTTTCACATCTAAATGTGTTATTATCTTATCTAGTCAGTATGGAATAATACGATTAGATGGTCCATTGATTAACTGTTTTGGCTAATTAATTGAGCTTGTTTTGAGTCCTTCATTGGTTAATTACCTATAAATGGGGATGGGCTTAGGTGGCGAATTTGAACGGATATAGAGTTGTTTTATGTTGAAAGTATCATTTTTATGTTTTTGGTATTTGATAAATAGAAGATGAATACCCAAGAAGAAAATTTGATAAATAGATTTGTTTTATGTTGAAAGTAGGATTTTTTTTAATTTTTTTTTTATGTTGTCAGTATTTGATAAATAGAAGCTAAGTACCCAAGAAGAAAATTGTAAGAGAAGTTAGGTAAATGGAAGAGATGCTAATAAAAAATGCTAGAGAAGACATGAACATAAATACTCTATTTAAGCCAAGGTGGAATATACAAGACAATGGAAGTTATGGGCCTTTGGAAGGCATATCCAAATGCAACCATAGAGACCACATTTATGCCTTTGTAACCTCTTTGGGAACTTGTGAAAATCTTAAAAACGTCTCACCTGGTTTCAATAAAAGACCATGAGACATCATAAACATGTAACCACCTGAAACATTTATGACTCACATAATAAGGGAACTGATATGTACACCCCATCTTTTTTATGCATGCTCTTTCTTTCTACTTTGGCACTACTGTTCTAATACCAAAAAGTAGTGAAAATCTTGTACGTGTAAAGAGATAGGGTGATTGTATCGCTTCCCTATTAGAATGATGAAAAATGAAACCTTGTGTGTAATGCAACTTCCTTTGTGGCACACCTTTTGAAATGGTGAAACATATAATCAAATGGAGGGTTGAAAAATCTCTGATCACACCACTCCTACATGATGCATCTAAATCCCCTAAAAGTAGGGTCCACTGGTTTTGTTGTAATTTTGATAATATTATTTTATATGAACTTACTATACTGTAATCACATTAAGTGGGGGTCTACTTTCATGCATTATCCATGTACTAAGGGCCTATTTGGGTGCCACTTAAAAATGAGTTCCATCTCATTTTAGTTAATCCTCATTGTATTATGGATGATATTTCTTGTTTGTAAGGATTAGAAACAACCCTGATAACCAACAATCATGATCCCTAATACATAAAGAAATAATCTAGAATACATAATTATGATGAACAAAAATGAGATGAACTAAGTTTTCAGTGGTAGCCAAGTATTCAATTAGTTATAGTGACCAACATTATGATCGTGTACAAGGCATCATCTGTTTGCTTCCTATCATTACCTCTTTCCTTTGGTCCTCTGGGACTATGTTCTAGAGACTAGTCCATCCCAATTAAATTGCCATATGCTTGAAAAAGAGAGTGCCAACATCTTAGTTTCCACTGTTCAATCTTTTGCTATTTTAGGTTCCTCCAAATGATGACAATATATACTGTAAGAACATAGGGTTGGTATGCTTGTATGATTGAGAAGTTGAGGATTCAAGATCCAAATTTAATCCACTTCTTTTTTTCTTTTTCTTTTTTTCTTTTCTTTTTTGAATGAGATAGATATATTTATATCTAAATGATCGCTAGTTTTCATAATTACAACCCTTTGATGATTTGTATGTTTTGGAAGTGAGTAGTTGAGTATTCAAGATCCAAATTTAAACCACTTCCTTGTTTTTTTTGTTTTTTTTTCTGAATGAGATAGATATAATTATATCTAAACGACCGTTAGTTTTCATAAGTACAACCCTTTGATGATTGAAAATGTTTGTGAATTCCATTGATAAGTTAAAAAAATTAGTGACATACAAAACTGATGAAATGGTTATAAGGAACTATAAACCTGAAGTTCACTTACCGTAGGTGACAATTCAACTTCAAGTTGCACACGCGCACTCACACACGCACACAAATGAGAGAGAGAGAGAGAGAGAGAGAGAGAGAGAGAGAGAGAGAGAGAGGAGAAGAATTCATGCTGTTAGAATCGACAATAAGCAAACACCATATCGGATTTCTAGTCTTCAATCCAATAAAACTTTTACACCATATGTATAAATCTATCAACACTGTAATAATTTTTTTAAATATTAAACCAATCACTAATATGGACTTAACATTTAACCCAAGAGTGAAAGTTTTGCTAAAATAGGAAATAGAAACATTAAAGAAGTTTGAAATAGAAAGAGTTGATTTTTTTTACCCCTCAAATAACATCACTATTTTATCTATTAAGTAATTGATTTTTGCAACCCAAAATATTTTCATCATAGTCGTAGTACGAACTTCAACAATTTTTATTCATGCAGCAACATGTGGAAATAGAACTGAAACAATGGTCTATGTAAGACTCGTATGTTAGTTCACCACCATCTCCGTACACATGGCATAGCTGCAAATCAATCTTATTGTTAAAATGTTACACTGGGAAGATGATAGTAACCATCTGATTTTGTCATTGGAATTTGGACAACTTACTGGTTTATTTCTAGCCATCCATAGCCATAGATAGACAGCAAAAACTTCTTGATCAGTGTGATTTTAGAGATATGCTCCATTCACAATATGCCCAACAATTCAGATGGTCTAAATATCTGTAAAGAAACTCCATATTTAAGGAGGATAAATCAGGACCCCCAATGTATCTACAGTGGTGAACCGTCATAGGAGCCAAGTCCCTAATGTGTATATATCTCTTTGGCGCATCTATCTGTATTCAGGCATAAATGATTGTACGTATGTACTACATATATTCATTGTCATTAGTGAATTTCCTACCAAACTGAATTTGTACCTCACATAGTACAAAAAACGAACCTTAAATTTCGTATTCTCTCATGGTAAGATTTATGCCTTGTGAAGAATGCATGGGATGAAAACGTCCATCCATTTACGTGAAGGTTTTCTTTTCTTTTCTTTTCTTATTTTACTTGAAACACATTTTTTGTCCCACAGCTATAAACCGTAGAAACAAAACCAAAAGCTGAAATGATTTTGATCTATCTCTGAAAATGGGTGCCAGTGCTTTTCATTTTCTTTGATCTTCATTTGCATTTCCTTTTTTTTTTTTTTTTTTTTTTTTTTTTGTTTATGTAGAAGTACTCAAGGGAATCGAAATGCTATGAACAAGATAACTATATCTATGTTCATGAATTTCTCATGTACATGGTATTTCTGTAGTGCTAATTACAGTACAGAAGGGCTTTTTTCTTCTTCTTTCGGCATCTCTTCAGGAGATTTTTGAGTCGACATTATTATGTGACCATTCATCCAGCCGTTGATCCCTTTTGGAAAAAAAAATTTTAATAATGTAAGAAAAAATAGCAGTGATGTTTCATATAAGACTACCCAAAAAAAGAAAAGGATTTCCCATTATGTAGGCTATTTAAGCTGATTTTGCTTCATATGAAGTAGAATTAGGTCATTTTAACTTCCCATTAGAGATAACTATATTGCAGCAGGTATAAACTCTTTAGGTCCGTGAAATTTGCACTAGAAAACGACGAATAGGAGACATTAGTTTCAAACGATTATGACTCAAATCAAACTATCAATTCCTTAATTTTTCACCTCTCTCTTTCCAAAGAAAGAAGATACTTCTCTTGTTCTCTTCTACTTTAGGAAATGAAACTATGAACTGATCAGGTTTGTGCTCTTGCAATGTATTTCTACAATTCATATTTAAATTGAAATAGGTTTAAAGAATTGCTATGAATTTTTATTTGGAAGAATGCATCAGCAAAATTCCTTCCTCACCTAAAACACATACTATAATAGTTTGATGATAGTTGGTTAGCTTGTATTAGACAACCAGCATTCCTTTTGCTTTAATATACTAACATTCCTTATTTTTTTTTCCCAAGGTCAACTATCATATCGTGTTTTGGTGGTTTTCTCATATCTATAAGATACATTATAGTTCATGCAAACTCATTCGTTGGTAGAAAGATTAAATAAATGAATAGTGACCATGGATTTTAATTAAGGAAATTATGTGGTTTTCCATGTTGATCCATCACACCAATAAACGTTGCGTCTTGCACGTCACATGTTTCTACATACCCAATGATTAGGTGTATAGGTGGGTCTCAAATAGAAGATGCGTCCCACATGCATTAAAAAATTCACCCCCCTACGATTGTTGCAGAGGTTTTGTAGACCCTTGGTTTCATGGATGGATTAGGGCAGTGCTGTCCCAAATCAACCTAGCTGTTGAAATACATCATATGGTCTTTTACCATACTATAATTTAGATTTTGGATTGATATTTTCACATCCCCCACTTGCCCAATTTAATAGATGAACGACCTTTTTTCCACTTTTAGTAATTATACTAGTACAGCATGACCACAGGTATAGAAAATTGGGCGACCTACCTCGTAGATGGGCTGGATGTCATCCACAGATGACATGTTGGCAACATCGAGCTAGTTCGCCTGTAGCTTAGGTTTGTTTACATGGGTGCATTGACTTTCTCCCTAAAAGAGCCTCAGCACTATTATTTCGGCCTAAGATCACACCAATGGCATATGTAAGCATGATGCTAACATGGCCACTTTCTCCACAACCGTCCCGTCCGCATGCGTCGAATGTCGAATATCAATCACCCCAGAGAGGTCACACTTCTGCTCGGTTCGACTCACCTTTCCGACAGCTACGGCGGGGCCCATGACCGTAGGATTGTGCTTAATTAAAAGGCCCATCAAGACCTCAAGTGGTGCACTTTGTTGGAATATCGTGAAGGGCCCATCATCCACAACCCACCAAAAAACTCATATTTTACGTTAGAGGAAAGCAATGCATGAGTGATAAAAATCTACAACAGAATTATTCCAAGTAGGTGAACAAAGACATCATTGAAACATAGACAAAACAAGACTATTCCCAGTTGGGTTTTTATAAAACAATATTCTAAGATCGTGAATGGAATGCATGGAGAATAAAATACATGGATAATCCTCATTTGATGTAATCATGGGCCGGAAAATAAGGATGTGTTTTTCCCTAGGGTTAGGGTTTTGGATATATATATACATATATAAAAGGATCCTAGACTACAATATGCCTTGGACAATTCATCCGTGCACACGCAGCATTCGTGCATGCTAATCCAGACCGTCCAAATTGTGGGCCCCCCAATATCAACCACATGATGAAGGCGTTTGAATTTAGACCAACGATCATTTCCTTTCAATCGCCCATTTTGTGGCCACCGATCATAGATTTAGGATAATCCGACCATTGTGAGGTTTAGGCTACTCTCGATCCACCTTCTGGCTCACAATTTCAATGGTTTGGATGGGCACATACATGTGCCATGTGTACGGTGGATGAGTTGCCACAATATAGTGAAATGGGTGTGTGGCCCATGTGAGAATAAATACGGGAGTGTGTGGAGGAATATCGGGTCTCTTTGGCCTTTGCAAATGACAAATGAAAAAAGAGTTAAGAAGGAGGAGGAAGATAAAAAAAAAAAAAAGGACGTGAAGGAGACGTGCATGAGATTCGTATGGTATGTATGTGGTAGGTGAGAGAGAGAGAGAAATTTTTAAAAAAATCGGGCCGATTCCTCGCCGTGCTTTTTGGATCCGCTAGCCTTTTTCTCTTTTGTAATTCTCTTTTCCCACACGCGTCTACTTGGGAGCCCCTCTACACGCCACCACACGTGCCAGCGTGGCATCTGAGCGTAAGATAGAGACGTCCGTCAGGGTTTTCTTTCTGTTTACATGATCTCAGCTACACATTCAGCTGATCCACTCATCAGGTGGGCCACAGCATTAGGATCAGTCAAACGGCTAGCTGGTAATTAGAGAGTAACTTTAAAGTGGGACCCACCTGATGGACGGATTGGATTTTCATCCGTGTCCACGCTGGCACATTTACAGGCCTGTGTTGATATCCTGCCTGCCTTATACACGTACGCGTGTGAGAATAGTCAAGCTCCACTATTTAAACCCCACTCTTTCACAGATTTGCACCCATTTTTCTACTTTCTGGTAATATAATGATACAAAATGGGTTTTAAAAGGGGTGTATCTATCAACCGGAGAGGGGTAGATATCAACTCCCAAAGTAAAATATACGCAAGGGCATACATTTAAAAAAAAAAAAAAAAATTAAAAGAAAAAAGTCCAGGGGCTCATGATTTTGGCTTACGGGTAAAGGAGTGTGGGGTCCACCATGATTAGGATTCGGGCAGGTTGGGGGAGATCGTGGGGAGGCAGGAGCAACATCCAGCCGTCGGTTTCGATCGCTGACCGCTGACCTAAGTATTACGTGGGCTGGAGGAATCTCATCCCTTGGAGTAGAAATAAAAGCATAGGGAGGAATCATAAGGGTAAAGTAGACGTTAAGAAAGACGTAAGCTGCTGACGTGGCATGACTCTATATATAACAATATAAAATATATAAAAGTAGTCAAATTGATATCTACACCCACTTTTTATTTACACACACCAAAAAATGTACTATTCAATACCCAAAATGGGAAAAGGTTGTATATATAAAATAAAATAACTTTTAGTTTTCGTTAATAATAATAATATCTACAGCCACCTTGTTTTATTTGCAAACATTCATTTTGGGGTTTAATGTGTACCATTTGGACACCCAAAATGCTAAAAGATTGTATTACAAATAAAAGAGAGTGGGTGTAAATTTATTTTTTCTTTTGAGATTTTGAAATACAAGACCAATTAAAATAACAACCTACATTTTCCAAATATAGTATTAAAAAAAAAAAAAAAAAAAAAAAAAAAAAAAACCCTATTGTTAAATTTTTGGACGGCAAAACTAACCATAGTTAGATTAATAAAATCTTTTTAAAAATGACAATATTATCCTCTCCCAAATTCCTATAGCCACAATAAACCAAACCTCTCGTCTCTTTTCTCAACATTAAGCATAAACCTACCCTCCCAACTTAAGGGGCAAAAATATCTTCCTCTTCTTCTTTTTTTTAATTTTGTGGTGATTAACAATCAACCATAGCACCTATGACATGGTTTTATCATGTTTTCTTGATGGTGTTTTTAACTAAAAATGGAAAATGGATAGGGTTAGTTGAAAAAATACATGGTGGTATTTGTCTTTAGGTCAAAAGGAAGAGTGCTTTGAGTTAAAATCTCTTTTTTTTTAGTTAGCTGCAGTAGCAATAGCAACAGTATGATAATATTATAGTAAATATATATTGACACAAGCCTTTGATGGTCACATGGATTACGTAGTAAGCTAATTGAGTAGACTCTGCAAGACCTTTTTTTTTTTCTAGATTTTAGGGCATGAGCCCCAAATTAATGCATATCCAAAACTCAAGTAGACTATACCACAAGAAACAATGTGAATTGAATGTATATTATTGGAAATTCATGGAGGCCCATGGTAGTTTTGGATGAAGTTAATACTTGTGTTTTCCCTTCATTTATATCTTTATGACGTTAAAACCAATTGAATAACAAATAAACATCATTATAGGCCTTAAAGAAGGTTTCAGTATTGGATATCATTATCCCCACTATGGTGTGGTCCACTTGATCTTTAGATATGCTTCAATTTTGAGCTCATGCTTTGAATGATCTTGAAAAAAAAAAAAACAGAGAGATCGAGCATTCACAATGGCTCCTACAGAGTTGACTCAATAGGCTTAAGCGTGTACAAAAATCTACTTTCCATGTTTACACCTTTTTTTTTTACATATAAGACAGATAATAAGCTATTCCATATTGTTATTGGTATTGTTTTAATACTAAAAGTAGGAAAATAGGGTGACATATATAAAAGATAGTCTTTTTAAACATTTAAAAGAAAGATAAAGACAATATATATATATATATATACACACACACACACACACACACACACACACACACAAACACATACACGGAAATGCTCACCTGCCAACCAGTTCGTACGTACTATGTACGAACTTTTTTGAGAACCCATCATACGTGATGTGGATCCAAAATCTGAACCGTTCATGTGAAGCAGCACCTCGTGAAACCCCCAGGGCCCAAGTTTTACTTTGATCTAAAACTTTGATGGGCCATGAAAAATAAAAACAGTTTCCTCCCTTGATTTGCATTTCTCTTTGCTATGGCCCACCAGAATTTTAGATTGGGGCGAAAATTTGTCACATAGGATTTCATCAGATTCTGCATCACATGGACCGTTCAGATTAGACATCCAGGGCACGTGTGCAAAGGTGCGCATGTGCGTAGGTGCACAGGGGAGCATGACTCTCTCTCTCTCTCTCTCTCTCTCTCTCTCTCTCTCTCTCTCTCTCTCTCTCTCTCTCTCTCTCTCTCTCTATATATATATATATATATATATATATATATATATTATGTTGGGGCCGTTGAACAAAACCTTAGGATCTAGCCTCCCGAAAAACACCAGAATGATGAGATAATAAAGCAATGAAATAAATCAAAGCACAAATCACACGACACATGAGATTTTTTTACGTGGAAAACTCTCAAAGAGGTAAAAACTACGGGACCTCATCCAGATCAACAATCCAGTATAAAGTAGAACGTTAAACCGATTACAAGCACACACAGCTTGGATCAAACCTTCTTCGCTCATGCAAGAGTAGATAAACAATAAGAGAATAAAAGAAAAAAAGGAGATATCTCACCGATTATGAGGACGTATAAGTACTGAGATATCAAGTGCACAATAGATCACCTCTATGAACATAACCTCCCTTCCACAAGCTTCATCTCTCTCTTTCTCTCTCTCTCTCTCACCTTTGATAGCCCTAAACCCTTTAGCAAACCCTTATAAAGCTTTAGGAAACCCTCTTGCATTACCTAGAACAGCCCTAGGTACCCATATTTATAGATTTGGAAACCCCTTTCCGCACCTATGTGAAAACTGCCTCAAATTTACGTAGTCCGCACAAAATCTGAAACGAATCTACGTAAGCTCGACTGGTCTAGCAGACGACCGGTCAAGTGAGGCTTTCAACCGGTCGAGCCTGGGGAGAAAACCCCATTAAATCTCTCCCTTTTTGACTCAGGAAAGATTCGCCTTCTTCAATCCAACTAGGTTTTTACAAATCTCAAACTTGCCCTTAAGCAATGTCTTGGTCATCATGTCTGACCTATTATCGTCCGTATAGACCTTCTCAAGCTGTAACACCTTCTGTTCTAAAGTATCCTTGATCCAGTGATACCAAATCTCTATGTGCTTCAACTTGGAATGTTGACTTGGATTCTTGCTTAAGTGTATAGTACTTTAACTATCGCAATAGACCACGTGTTTTTTCTGCTTCAAGCTAAGTTCATGTAAGAACCTTTTCATCCAAAGCATCTCTTTACATGCCTCTATGACGACAATGCACTCGGTCTCTGTCGTCGACAATGCTACGACCTTCTGTATCTTGCTCTGCCAAGAGATCGTTCCCCCTACAAACGTGAACATGAACCTCGATGTAGACTTCCTAAAGTCTATGTCACCTATCATACCTGCATCTGTGTAGCCCTCTAACATAGGTTTTTCATCACCATATCATAGATACTGCAGTATCCAATTCACCGCTGCCCAATGTTCTTTGCCAGAATTGGCAAGATACTAGCTGACAACACCAACCGCATATGCTATGTCTGGGCGTGTCCACACCATAGCATACATGGAACTTTTTACCGCTGATGTGTAGGGTATCTTCTACATCTCATTCACCTCTTCCTTCGTCTTGAAACACTGCTTATCGTTCAATCTGAAGTGACCATCTAGTGGAGTACTGACCGGCTTCGCTGCATTCATATTGAACCACTATAGGACTTTCTTAATATACCGCTCTTGTGACAGCCAAAGCTTCCTACTGCTTCTATCACGAGTTATCTCCATTCCTAAGATCTATTTAGCCAAGCCCAAGTCTTTCATCGCAAACGACTTGCCCAACTCCTATTTCAGTCTGTCGATCTTCTTGATATCGTTTCTTATGATGAGCATATATCAACGTATAACAGCAGAACTAAGAAATCACCATATGAGAACTTGAGAGTGAACACACAGTGGTCTGACTCTGTTCTGTCATACCCATGCTTCAATATGAACGAGTCGAACTTCTTGTACCATTGCCGTGAAGCTTGTATCAACCCATACAACGTCTTCCTCAGCCTACACACCATATGCTCCTTGCCCTTAACTTCGAACCCCTCTAGTTAGTGCATGTAAATCCTTCTTTCAGGTCACTATGGAGAAAGGGAGTTTTAACATCTAACTGCTCTATTTCCAGATCCATGCTAGCCGCCAACCCAAGCAACACTCATATGGATGACATCTTCACCTCTGGTGAGAATATCTCCTCGAAGTCTATGCCTTTCCTCTGAGCAAACCCTTTCACCACAAGTCTGGCCTTGAACCTCGTCTACGAATCCTTCTACTCAACCTTCTTTCTGAACACCCACTCGTTGCTCAAAGCTTTCTTACCCTTAGGCAATTTCACCATATCATAGGTGTGGTTCTTATGCAAGGATTTCATCTCCTCTTGCATAGCTTTCAACCACTCCCCTTTATGCTCGTCGGCTAGGGCCTCAGAATAATCTTCTAACTTTCCCCCATCAGTGAGCATAATGTACTCATGCGGCGAGTACCTCTTGGACAGATGTTTATCCCTAGATGACCTCCTCACCTGTGGCTCAACAGGTAGATCAAGTGGGGGCTACTCCCCCGGTCCATCTTCTGTAGGAACTCCTTTGTCCTTTACACATTGTTGTACTCTCCTGTCATTAGGCACCACAGTAGAAATAACCGGATCCATGCCCTCTAGCTCACCTGAACTATGCTGGTTCTTCTCTGGCTTACCAATGTCTTCTATACACTGATCTTCAAAGAAAACCACATCTCTGCTCCTGACGAGCTTCCTCTCGGTCGAATCCTACAATCTATAACCGAATTTTTATCACTATACCCCAAGAACACACACTACCTGATCTTCATATCGAACTTGGACCTCTCGTCCTTTGGTACGCGAACGGATGCCCTGCGTCCAAACACCCTGAGATGACTGTACGATAGATCACGTCCAGTCCACACCTTCTCAAGTACTTCTCCATTCAACGAGGCTGATGGGGACCTGTTTATCAGATACACTGCCGTGTGCATTGCTTGTCCCCAGAACGTCTTGGGCAACTTCGCATGAGATAACATACATCAGATTCTCTCTACAATGGTGCGATTCATTCGCTCAGCCACACCATTATGCTGGGGGTCTTGGGAACCGCCTGTTCATGTCGTATACCCAGGGACTTACTGTACTCATGGAAGTCACCAATGTATTCACCACCATTGTCAGTGCGAATGCACTTCAATAATCTACCTGTCTCTCTCTCGACCATAACATGAAACAATTTAAACACACCAAAGACCTCATCCTTGGATTTCAAAGCATAAACTTAAACCCTCATAGATGCATCATTTATAAAAGTGACAAAATATAATGCTCCACCAAAGGTTTTTGTCCTCATAAGACCACAAACATCAGAATAAACCAAATCTAATGCATGCACTTTATTAACATGAGAAGCAATTTTAACAAATGAAACTCTATGTTGTTTCCCTGATAAACAATCAATACAGGTTTTAAGAGGTATACCTGTCATGTCTGAAAAGAGTCACTTCCTCGCTAGTACCTAAAGCCCTTTTTTCACTCATGTGGCCTAGATGCCTATGCCACATGTCAATAGTTGAATCTTCCGCTGCGTTCAACCCACCCTTGCATACACTGACACTTGCCTTGTACAGGGTGTAACACTTTTTTCCTCTAGCTGCGATCAACGAACCTTTGATGAGCTTCCAATGCCCACCAGTAAAACGGCTTTCATAGTCATCATCAGCCAACCTTTCCGTCGACATCAAGTAGAGGCGAAGGTCTAGGATATGCCTCACATCCCTGAGAACCAATGTGCAACCTACATCGGTCTTCACGCAAATATCACGACTCCTACGATCTTCGATACGCCAGAATTTCTCATCTTCACGGTCCCAAAGTCACCTGACTTGTAGCTTGTGAAGAAGTCCCTGGGTGGAGTCGCATGAAATGAGGCTCCCGAGTCTATCACCCAGTCAGTGTCCTGACTCATAGCCGTGAAACAAACATCATGATCTATAGAAAGAATAACTACAACGTCGCCATTTGAAGTGACTGCATCGGAGTCTGATTCATCTTCCTTCTCATTTCCTTTTCCTTTCTTGTCATTCTTATTCTTACGACATTCATGCTTATAGTGGCCTTTCTTACCACAATTCCAGTATTCAATGTCCTTTCTTACACTCGACTTGCCTCTTGATTTATCTCGGGCCTTCCGGCCCTTTCTGTTCTTTCCTCTCCCTCGTTCTTGTGTCACAAGGGCCTCTTGTTGAGTAAACCCCTGAGACTTCCTTCTTGTCTCCTCATAGAATAGACAGCTAGTTACTTGTTCCATGGACACCTTTCCGTCTGGTGCGGAGTTACTCAGAGACACGACCAATGTCTCCCAACTATCAGGCAATGAGCTAAGCAATAGTAAAGCCTGTAATTCATCGTCCATGACCATCTTCATAGCGGAGAGCTGGTTCAATATATTGCTAACTTCATTCATGTACTCAGCTACAGAAACACCATCTTTGAACTTGAGATTCACAAGTCGTCTTATCAGAAAAATTTTATTACCGGCTGTCTTCCTCTCATACAGCCATTGTAATTTCAGCCATAGGCTAGCGACTGAGGTCTCCGTAGACACATGGTGGAATATGAAATCATCCAACCATTGTCTAATAAACCCCACTGCCTTCCAGTCGAATTTCTTCCAATCATCATCTGTCATATCTTTTGACTTTGTTGATATGCCTTAAATTGGAGTATACAAGTCCTTGTAATAAAGCAAGTCCTCCATCTTAGCGTTCCATATAGTCCAGTTAGAACCATTAAGGCTGATCATCCTTGATGAGCCACCTTCCATAATTTAGAATCGATTCCATTCCGTTCAATGAACTTACCTCTGATACCACTTTATTAAGGGTCGTTACACAAAACCTTAGGATCTAGCCTCCCAAAAAATACCAGAATTATGGGATAATAAAGCAATGAAATAAATCAAACCACAAACCACACGACACAAGAAGTTTTTTACGTGGAAAACCCTCGAAGAGGTAAAAACCATGGGACCTCGTCCAGATCAACAATCTACTATAAAGTAGAACGTTACAACCGATCACAAGCACACACCGCTTGGATCAAACCTTCTTCACTCACACAGGAGTGAATAAACAATAAGAGAATAAAAGGAAAAACGGAGATATCTCACCGATTACGAGGACGTAGAAGCGCTGAGATATTAAGTGCACAATAGATCACCTTTATGAGCATAACCTCCCTTCTGCAAGCTTCCTCTCTCTCTTTTTCTCTCTCTCTCTCTACACCTTTGATAGCCCTAAACCCTTTAGCAAATCCTTGTAAAGCTTTAAGAAACCCTCTTGCATTACCTAGAACAGCCCTAGGTATCCATATTAATAAATTTGAAAACCCTTTTTCGTACCTATGTGAAAACCGCCTCAAATTTATGCAGTCCGCACAAAATCCAAAACAAATCTGCGTAAGCTCGACTGGTCGAGCAGAGTCCTCGACCGATCAAGCATCTCCCTCGACTAGTCGAGCACTACAGAAAAAATCTAACCAATCTCGCTGGAGTTTGAGTCGAGCCAATCCTCGACTGGTCAACCAGCACCCTCGACCGGTTGAGTGAAGCTCTCGACCGGTCAAGCCTGGGGAGAAAACCCCATCAGTCTAGTCTTAAACATTAATGGATATGAAAAGGTTTGAGGGAGGCTCTCGAAAGTGGGCCATGGCATTGGATCACATTCACACTGCTAACATGGTAGCTCCCACCCATACAAGGTGTATACGTCAACTCAATGACTTATGATTATTATTATTATTGCTATCATCACTACCATCAAGCATTCCTAGATGCGCACACACACCAACATGGCACGTGCATATATATATATATATATATATATATATATATATATATAGAGAGAGAGAGAGAGAGAGAGAGAGAGAGAGAGAGAGGTCTGGTCTTAAACATTAGTGGATATGAAAAGGTTTGAGGGAGGCTACCGAAAGTGGGCCATGGCATTGGATCACATTCACACTGCTAACATGGTAGCTTGGTCCCACCCATACAAGGTGTATACGTTAACTCAATGACTTATGATTATTATTCTTATTGCTATCATCACTACCATTAAGCATTCCTAGATGCGCACACACACCAAAATGGCATGTGCACATCAGCATAGTTTAAAAAAACGCAATAACTTGACTCAATGTTTCAACTCAGATGGTTGAGTTGAAGACGACTCGATTTGGTATTTAATTATTCTAAATTAAGAAATAAAATTTAAAATAGTAATGTTTTAGTGTAAGTAGTGTAAAAATTGTTGGCTAATAGCATTGCTTCCCTTGATAAAGGCTAGTGTTTTGATTATCAATCCCTCATTTTATTTCTTTTTAAGAAAACCCTTTCATAAAATGAGTGACTCGGTTTTAGTAGTCAAGTCAATTGAGTTATAGTTGATGAGTTTCTCCGAGTCAAGAATGAGTCACTTGCAGTACTGAGTTTCCCACATAGTCAGAGTTCACTCTGCCTGAAATCTTGCTGAGTCGAGTCAACTCAGCCAAGTTTCAAGCCAGCAAATTTTAGAACTATATAGGTATGTTATCCTGTCCGTTGATCATGGGGTCCCATTATCCTGATGTTTTGTCAATGTCAGTTAATCAAGGTCAGCCACTGTATATTAGATAAATGTACTACTTGAAAATAGCCTAAGTTTTCTAAGCCATTCACTTGTATCTAACATCACATCCGTCTAATGAGTTACCAGCTGAGTTTTGGGTGAGAACATCTTCGTAGTTGGATCCACCTGATGGACGGCTTGGATACACCCCAGTGCATGGGATTATCTGATTTCTTCATTGTTTTTAGGGAATGACTCATGTAACACTTGAATGTGTTATTGCATGCAAAGATTTGTAAGCTATAGCAATCTTTAAAATGATTCAATGTGGGCCACTAGTCTAGTGGGTGACGTTCTTCACACGTGACAACCGTGCCATTAAGATCAAAGGCCTTTCGGATGGGAAGTTAGACTACACCATTTCTCTAATATAAGTAATAATAACAGTAATAGTTATAGGCTAGCTACTGTATGTAAATTGTTTTAAAAATAGTTATTTTATTAAACAATAGAAAGAAAGACCCTATAAAAGACACTAACCATTTCTTACATATAAACATGTTTTAGGGTGCGTTTGGTTGCACCAAATATCACGAAATTGCATGATATTTCATGATTAGTCAATCTACTTTAATACAAAATTTCATGATATATCATGAAATTTGGTGCAACCAAACACCAACTTATACATTATAAAAACAACAGCCGCAACAATAATAACAACATAAACCTTTATATCCACTTCTTTTGAGAACATGGTACTAAATTAACAGCTTGTATGAGTAACGATCTCTCTCTCTCTCTCTCTCTCTCTCTCTACAACCATCCAATCATACCACTTTTCTACGACACCAATCCATGAAAGGTAGGTCGAAGATCAACTTGCACAAAAATCAGGCTGCTTCCCTTATCAGGTGGGCCCCACTGATGGAATCAATAGACATCCGACCATCTGAGACAACAAACGGTTGTGGCCCACCTAGTGAGCTAGATCAGCCTGATTTTGGAGAAAGCTTGACCATGGCCTATCATTTTCATGGTACTGTACTTCTGCATGCTGCCGTTGCTTGTAAGTGACCATTTCTCTTTCTATGACGTTTGCTAATTCCACACGCTTGAGGGTACGTGAGATCCGAGCTTTCTATTAGGTGGGCAACAGTGTTTACATCTTGTGACCTAAAAATCAGGTCATTTCACACCCTCAGGTGGGCCACAGCATAAAAAGAAAATGGACGGCTAGAATAAAGTTATCATAGCTGTCAGTTTACATTGTGGCCCACTAAGTGAAACAGCCTGATTTTTTAGGCAGAAGATCTAAGCTTTATTTCCAACCAGACGGAAAGTTCAGATTTCGTACACGTGTGACTACGCGTGGACGTGCAGGGCTACACTCGCCGTGTAGAATTAGCAAATGTCCATTTTTATTTTTATTTTATTTTTATAATAGGATATAGATGAACTTGGAGATGTGGAAAGCTTAACAAGCAACGAATGCGATTGACCTTTTTTATTTTTATTTTCTATTAAAGTGGTTGCATTTGTTATGTATATCTACATACACCATTGACATGGGAAATGATTTGATACAATTGATTGGCACCATGCTACAGTGCAACTCAAGTGGACGCGTGGGAAGTTTTGATATGGACCATCCAACCAACGTACCCCACAAATTGAAAGGCCAAGCATTATGTTAATGTTGGGCTTTCCTTCAGAACCATTGATTGTCGTTGGCCCCCTATCCCAACCGTTAGGATATTCCATTGGCAATCCATGGCTGGGTCACTTGATGGACGGTCCAAATCATTGATCCAACTGTCCACTTATATCTTGACATGTGTTGCACCACGAACAGTACAGATGAGTTAAACAAATCATTCTCCCATTGATCCTACTAGCTACGTCCTGTCTAAGGTCGAAAATGGGCTGGACCTGGATGGGCTTGAAGTAGGCCCAGGCCCAGATCAATTCTATTTGGGTTTTCAGTAACATCAACATGAAAGTTCTTGAGCTTGGCCTGGGGCCCACATCAATAGGGACTTAAAATCATCTCTCGAATTCTACCATGGGCCTTTATAACAAGCCCAAGACCGACTCATATGGGCCATGATCTAAAACCCAGTGGGCCAATCTGGGCCATTGGCATCGACGCATTAAATTTTTTGTGCTTATGGTAGTATTTATTTTCTCCAAATTTCAGGTAGAGATCACATGTAAAGGGCAACAGCTTCCGCCGTTCTTGACATTGCAACATGTAAGAGATAACGTATGGTGTACAAGGGACGCCGTCACATTACTTCCAGACTCCCCAACCGTCGATCACGTGATGATTCTACACTATGGTAGAAGCACTTAGAATCAGGGTAGCAAATAGTCCGGGCCCGGGCCCACGCTCGATCAATTTGAAATCTGCGTCCCAACTGACCCGGACCCGGCCCGTTTGCAACCTTACTACGTAGGTGAGTCGCCGTTCAGTGGTCCGCGAGAACTATAGTCCTCGGATTACCCCGTGCCCCCCATTAGCTGCCGATATAGGGGCTACACATAAAACATGGGCCCATTGATATTTTAGATATGGGCCCATGACATCTTCCGACGGGCCCGAGGACTATGGTTCGCACCGACTACCTTATCTGGTTCAATTAGAAAATGCCATGTTGTATAATTACATTACTACCACTCTTCTTTCTTTCTTTCTTTTTTTTTTCCCCTTTTTCTTTTTTGGGTTTTCTTTTCGTTTGTTTCTCTAATTCATTTGAGGAAACAGCTTGGAAATACCACAAAAAAAAATATAGCCAGTTCATTAGGGGTTTAATAATAACATCTACAAGGAATGTATTTCCAAGCCATTTTGGCTTGATATTCTTTTTCTCTTTTCCTTTTAATTACTAATTCCAATTTCTGTTTTCAGCTTGAGTGTACAATCTCTTTTTAATTATTGTTATTACCCTGTCCGTTGAGCTTGTGGATCCCAACATGGAGGACCATGCTCAAAGAAGCTATTCAATCAGAGTACTCTATGGACTAACAATCCACATTTAGAGAGAGAGAGAGAGAGAGAGAGAGAGAGAGAGAGAGAGAGAGAGGACTCTATGGACTAACAATCCACATTTAGAGAGAGAGAGAGAGAGAGAGAGAGAGAGAGAGAGGTAGAATCTTCCAATTTAGGAGATGGGGCATGGGGTTAGTCAGATCAATGGCTTCAATGATTCAACCATGAGCATTATATAAGAGCTCATTTTGTAAATGGAGGTAAATGGGAAATGGAATTGGAGGTAAATGAATTGGGAGTAAATTTACTCAATTGTATTTGGATGAATGAGAGTAAATGGAATGCATTTTGAATCCAAATAATCCATTTAGACGAAGTAAATGGGAGGAATTGGAATGCATCAAAAATTTTCAATATATTCATAGTAACATAGGTAATTATTAAATCGGCTTTAACATTCAAATTAGTATACATACGTGATATTTAATAGATTGATTGTAGTATGCCCATTGAAATATATACTTTCCCCAGGAAATTTGGAGCCTCAGGTGGGCCACAAACATATAAATCACAAACAAGCAACTTGCCAACATTTTTTAACCAGATGATTTGAACATTTTTTAAACAGATGATTTGAATCATTCCGTTAGTGTGATTGTAATATAGTCAATGATTCAATTATTTTGAAGTATCATCAATGTGACATGTATATGATAGATGTGTGTGGCAGCACCTTTGTTTACTCACAGAACTCCCCAAGGAGGCTCAAAAAGGCATTTCACCACCCCAACCCCCTACTTCCAAAGCCTCTCAAAGAAAGGATTTCATTTAAGGTTTCATTTACTCTCATTTCATTTCATTTTCATGTACTTCTATCCAAACACACTTCAAATGGCGCCTAAATAAAATGCATTAATGCAAATGAGCACCCTTGCAGTGATAGGACGGGGCTCACCTGCGGCTAGATAGCCGAGGGCCGCCCAAGTCAGCTTCTCTAGCAGACAGCGGATCATCAGATCATATGGTCATCTTTCCGCTACATGTCATAATGCAGTATTTATTATGTTTCCGAACGTTGGGATTAAAATCTGTGATGGTTAGCCACTCCAATTGTAGTTACAAATACAACGCAGAAACACAAGGTCCAGCCCATCAAAGAGGCCAACAAATCCTGACTAACCATCATCCACGTCCATCTGCCTCATGCTTATGAATCGCTAGCCCCAACCTAAGCCGGGCAAACCTATGGCTGTCCAGGACCGTACCTCAAAAAAGGCCCAGGACTCACTCAGGCTCACCAATAAAGGTGGGGGCGAGAAATACGAGTCAATCCAAGTTGCCTGGTCATAATACCAAGGTTATCATGGTCTCCCTGTCCATGAATATTTCTTAATACACACAAACACAAACAAACGGACAGGATGACTTGGCAAACATGGCCCATTGAGACATCCATAAAACTGGGCCATGGACCATAAAAGCAAACGAGAAGATGAGTGGTAGGACCTCAGAAGCTCTTGAGCTATGAACCAAAAGCTCTCTCCCAGGAACTGTGCAGGCCCAAGCATACGAGTAGAAATGTATAATTAAATACAAGTAGTCTAGTCTACTGCCATAAGAACCACAATCTCTTATATCCATCAAAAATGCATCTGTAAGAGGTACATCATCTCTCTATGCAGTGGAATCATCAGGCTATATATGTTTCATCTATAGAAGGCCCATTATTTGGACTTGGACAGCATGGATTGATAGAACTGTCTAATGGATGATGTAAAAATAGCAATAATGGCAGTATTGTGTTAAAACAGTCCCATCTTGTGTGATGAACCAGTACATTAGTATACAATGAGTCTATGAACTTTTGCCAAGCAATCATGAAAACCCGAATCTTGATTGGAAAAAATACATAATTCACAAAGCTCATAAGCAAATAACTAGAACAACGCTGTGATGATCATGGTGATGATGAGCTGCTCATCAATCATTCATCGTAACCGGATCAGATTCAGAGTGGATCCATGCATATCCAAATCTGATACAAATACGAATAACTGAGATCCATATCTGATAGATCTTTAAAAAACCTTGCCTGCATTCGAATTCGTTAAAGGTCCAAGCTCAAATTGTCCTAACATTATGTATAGTAGAGATATGTCAGATCAGATCTTCATCGAATCAAATTTGGGTAGATCCAAATTCGACCCTATTATAAAAGGATCATGTTTACATGACCCGAATTCAAAAGGATAGGTACAATTCAGTCTAAATCCAATTTAATCAGACCAAATTCTAATCAGATAAGTATCAAAGATAGCATAATATATATGTGAAGAAAGTAGGCAGCATGCCCCCATCATTTCAATGTCTCCATTTATTCAATTGATATAGCCAAAAACCAACAACCAACAAAACCAACGACCAACAACTCAAATGTTTCCATAACTTAATCAAGGAAAAGAGTTCTTTAATCCTACTCCCATATAGCCTTGAGCATGTACAGGCGCAGCTTGTGGTTCTCAATCCAGACCAACTGATGGGCCCTCCCAGAAAATCTCTCCAATGGGGCAACCATAGCAGTTGGTTTGTGGCCAGCAAATAGACATTCACTAGAAAAATACAGCGATGATCCAAAGCCAACAAAATAAGGGAGCATAGATTGGGTGGTGATTACAGCAATGCACAACATTCACAGCGTGCATGAGTATTGAGTGCAAGCCATGCATCATGCATGTCATCATGTCAAGTGAATAAAAAATCCATAATTGAAAAACAATGACATGTAAAAATGACAGGAAAAATAAAATAAAATAAGGCCAGTCAACAAATTAAAATGGTTTACTTGAAATAAGAAGGAAACCTGCATGTAAAGGAAAATATCTACTTGTAGATACAAAACTGAAGTGATCAATGACCAAGATAAGCTTCACAACATATGTGCACTTGGGAGTACATAATTATTTAATTGATGGACTAATTGTAAGGTAAGAAACCCATGTCTTTGCACAGATTTTGCAGGTTTTCGATTCCAATGCCATGGTTTGATAATCCAGATCATGGGTCTGTTGCACCCACCATCAAAAGGGAAGGAGGGAGCAGATATATGATAGAACCCGATGAACAAAATGTATAGTCAATCTACCTAGCAATATTGATATAATCAGTATATGAAAAAGGTATCACACAATGCTCACCGAAAGTTTGTACAGTGGTGTTCATGTTTTCTGTGTGCAGGTGGGTCCCACCGTCCAGGGATCCAAACCCACAAAATGGACCGTACCGTGGGTAGCCCATCCACTACATCCCCAGATTGGAAAAACCCAGTTATCAAATATTTGGCCATTTAACACTGCAGTAGTTTCTTTCTCAAACATACATTTCTTGGTTCGCCTGTTTGAGGGTTCGGATTTTTCTGTCTTGGGGACATTTTTCATGCACAAGCCATCCAGACTGGAGAATGCAATATTAAAATTTTAGAAACCACGGTTACCACTTTTATAAATGAAAACCCAAATGGTACTGTACAAACTTTTGGCCCGAGCATAAAAGAAACAAGAACCAATATTCAGAGAACCATGTAGAAGCTAGAAGGAACAGCCTGTAATCTAATCTACAGGATAAGCGTAGAACAATCACAACATTAATTCAATTTCAATAATCAAGAAACTCAACTAGTGTTCCATCGTTTATTTGATAAATCCGAGATAAACTCAGAAGTCATGACATAGCCATAAAATAATTCAACTTGCCATGCATACAGTTAACCAGAGATTTTCTTAGCCCACATGCGTGCCTCACTGATGCATGTGGGAGAGTAGAATTTCACACAAGACACTGTAACTAGGCACTTTCAGGAAATCATGGACTCGACTGTGAAGACAAGACGAGATCATGCATGCATGCAGTGTAGCAAACTCAACAGGGTGATTGGATGAACTGCAATAGGAAGAGAATGGAGACATTGCAAAGGACAAAAAGACACCTCTTAGGACCATGAATGTGGGTATTTTCATCATGTTACTGAGAACATCTCTAAAGAATTTTAAAATAAAAATAAATAAATAAATAAAACTAATATGATCAGCCCAAGTAAGCTGTAGACCCTTGTTCAAACCAAGTTTGATGCTTGTTTTATGCTGGCGCTGGCCATATACTCATTCTCCCTCACATTGGCATCCATGAAAAGGTATTGTTTGCAATGTTCTTGTATTTCAAAGACTCAAGAAGAAATCAATGACAGAGCTCGGTGATGATTGAATAATCTTACTGACTGACTTCTCGCTGAAAATTTATGAACTACGAAGATTAGGACAATCAGGTCTTCTGCCTGCATTGTCAATGTCATCACTTACTCCAATCCTGCTTCAATCTGGCATAATTGGATTGGATCATGCCAAACATTGCACTTTAAATAAGACACATTCAGCTGCATTTGTGATTTTGTTCCAATAAAGACAACGGAGTCCTCATGTTCTACCCTCAAAGTGGTCAAAATCTCAGATTTTCCTTCATGTACTGCTGCTTCACACCCTCATGAACATATAAATAGCTACACAGCAATCAATCTGATGATTTTTTTGAACTTTTCAATCAATCTGATGATACCATTCAATAAACATTTCTCAGTGAAAAATAGATATTTGTTCATGCTGGCTCAGTTCAAGAAAATTGTGGAGTACTTCTGAAAGAAAGGAAAGCATCCTTGAAAGATGATTGTGGTAGGTTTGTAAATCTCCACTCACCCTCAGGCACAGTTGAAAGAAAGCATTGCCAGATTAGAGAGTTAACTATGTAGATGCGATCCTGCATAGCACCCTGATGCAGGACCATCCAACCATCCAGTAAGAAACTGAAGTGTGGTACTATTGCTAGTTAATCAAAGATGAGGCCATCAGATTGCATATTGGGCCCAAATCAGGTCCATCCATGGGTCCAGCCTAAAAATCAGGCTCATCAAACCACCCGTATTGAAGATTTACACCCATCCAGAATAAATATTTGGACCACATCAAGGGTTCAGGTTGACCTGATCATTCATATCTATCAGATCGAGGGTGATGATGGTTATTCTCAACTATATCGGGACATAATGATCCAGACTGATCCAGTGGTCCAACTGCAATGTGGAGTTTACAGATCTGGCCTGGATCACCAACCAGGTTGGACATTAGGACCCACCAGTCCAACCGTGCACTTTTGGGGTCCTAAAAACAATTGTATGTGAGATGAGAGGTCTTGTATGACCATACAAACATGAATTCTTACCAATATGGCCGTGGACAATTCCCTACCTAGTAGGGACTGTTTCTTTGGATGCTTTAAGGTCGTTTCCTTATTAGTTATTTCTGTTACAAGTTTTTAGGATAAGATTGAGTAGGATTAGGAGAGAGGAATCTTGGACCAATTTCTTCAGTTGAAGTAGGACTTCTAAAAGGACTATATATAGGCATAGCCATACACATGGATGAATTAGAGACACGATAATTTGATAATTTGGATTGAATAAAAAGATTCTTTTTGTTTTTTGAGACTAGAAAAATATTTAGAAGTAAGACTCTTATCTATTGCATTAAGTGGATGGAGCTCTTTTTTTAGCTTTTAATATAATGCAGTTGCTCATTAAAGAAAGAAAGAAAGAAAAAAAACAAAACAAAACATACTGGGAAGTGGAGACTCTTCTCCAACACAAGAAGTGATACTCTTCTAGGTTCGTTTGTCGTGAGACTCCACATATCAATCGCCAAATCTTTATTTATTTATTTATTTAAATCTACTACTGCAATTGGATATGTCAAGGAGTGATCGAAAGCTTTCAGACATCTAAGGTGGAATTTCTTCCTCCAAATCCGTAAGTATCTGTTTATCCATAAAGTTGAATCAATTCCATGCCGATTGCTTCATCACATCCTCATCATGTCAAAGTTGTTTGATAAGTGCAAACCCATATCAATCTTCATTCCATTAGTTTTTATGTGGTTCCCCTTTTTATCGGCAACACAACAATTTGCTAAAAGAGTAGATGGATGAAACTATCCACCAAGACAATGGATACACAATTCCGAAAAAGAGTAGATGGATGAAACCATCCACTAAGACAATGTAAAAAAAATATTAATAAATAAAAATCCTTTGCCAAAACATTTGCAAATATAACCCCTCGATTCCTCATCCTTCCCCCTCTAGACTGTTGTGAATAACAGAGGATAACATACCATTGTAAAAGAAGAGGGACAAGCACTTGTTACAAGCGAGAAGGCTTCAGTTGGTCCTTCGATACCCTTTCATATGTAAATGAGTGGTGTGAGAAAAGGCTCTCTTATCCAAAGAGTCAAATGCAGGATACAGCCACTATATCAGCAACTTGACAAAGTCAAAGGCAAGAATCGAGATGTCCTGAAAGGCTGAGGTATGTGCATGATAAAGAATGCCATTTCTCGTCATGATAACCAATTCATCATTAGCTTTTTTTCTTTTGGGGGGGTTAGCTTGTTAGTACACACCCATGTCAGTACACACACTCCATGTTAGCCACCCCCGCTAGGGATCGATACCAAGACCTCAAGTGTTGAAACGAGGTATCTCCACTCAGTCTGCCAGTTGAGCTATGGATCTGGGTGTCAATTCATCATTAGCTTGTATAACTTTCTTTTTTCTTTTACTTTTGTTTCAAAAATCACATAATTTTTACTAATATAAAGTACACGGGCATAAATTGCTGTATGCAAATAATGATAGAATAGGTCCCAAAAAAAAAAAGACCCAATTTATTGGATAGACTGTCAGCCACACCATTTGCCTCACGGAGAACAAGCCCTAACTCGCACTCCAAACTCCTTAAAAGAAAAGGTATCCCTAATTTCATTCTCTATTTCACAATATCCACCACGACAAAATTACTCAATGCATTCGCCATCTCCCTCCAAGATAAGGTACAATCCTCAAACATCTTCAATCCCCAAAGCAATGCCTTGGTCACTTCTAACCGTAGTAGATGAAAGCAAATCTAACTACTCTCATCGTTGTCATCATCTTAGCCTTTCTCCTAGAGATTTGGGGTTTGGCTTTTCGGTGGTGGATAAGCAAAAACTTCTACGATCAGCCGCCCACCAGAAATCAACCTTCCTTTTTTACCCTTGGAATAGGCTGAGACAAAGGTTATCATGCAAACCACTGACACACAAGCACAGGCCCATCCAATATCCACCCCAGCCCAACATTACATGCATCCCCCCAATAGGCGAGCAAGCAAATTAGGGTCACGGAGGAGCAGTTAAAAGCACCAAGCACCCAGACGCATGAAAGGGCATGCTTGCGTAAGTCTAACAACTCAATTGTCACTAAAAATATTCCTAACAGCAGCTAGGTTTTGTTAACCAACAAACTACCATCAAAAACCAATTTAATGGCACCATTCAAGAGGAGAAACCAAAAAGTAGGCACTGTTTCTTTATCACCCGCTTTGATTACAACTTTTTAAATCTACTTTAAGTAAAGAACACATACACCTACACAGAACCCAAAGATATAACGGTTATTCCATCTGTTAATTTTGCCAAAACTTCATCCCCAGATATTCAACCATCCCTCTCATTGCCTAAAAATTTCCTTGCTGTCAAAAATAAATTAGGTAGTAAACTGAATCCTCCAATCTTCCATGCGTTAGGTAAATATTTTTTTAATCCTAGTTCTCTCAACATGACCGCAAGTTAAAATCACCTATTTGAGTTGGTGGATGAAAAAATTATAACAAATTTACAGCATACAGGCATGAAAAGATGGCTTTACTTAGATTAGAAGACGGAGGATCGGCTGGGAGAATCCAGATTTGGAAGAAAGACGTGGTTACATTGGCAGATTATGATGTTGGGTTGTTCTATGATTTGATGGTATGTGTTCAATTCTTTCTTCTTAAGATGAATGCAAGTTAGAATCACCCGTGAATCCAAATTTGAGTTGGTTGATGACAAACTTAAAATGAATTTATTGGGTATGGATAAGAAATGGTGGCTTTACTTAGGAGTTCAGTGGAGGGAATCAAAATTTGGAGGAACAATGTGAATAACTTAAAAGACAATTCCAATGGGGTGTTTTCGATTCAATGGTGTAGCAAGGAAATAAAACAAGTTGTGGGAAGAGCTAAATAGGGTGAGGATCAAGTGAGATATAAAATGATGCATTGTGGCTACTTCAATGTCTATAAGAAGATTTCCGGTAGAGGGCTGCTTATGATGCTTGCGCAGGCACTCAGAAATTGCCCACGTGCCACATATTCATCATCATCATCATCCTCTAAGCCATATCCCAATTAATTGGGATCAGCTGCATGGGTCCTGCTCCTCCATCCCACTCTATCATGGACCAGACCTTCAGTTAGACCATAGGACACCAAGTCTTTTCTTGCTACTCCCGTCCACGTTCTTTTGTCCTTCCCCTTGCACTTTTAGAGCCTTCAACTGGTACCAACTCACTCCTAACCGATGCCCTTCTTGGTCTCTGTTGCATATGACCAAACCATCCAAGTCTACCTTCCCTCATATTATTACCTATTGGTGCTACTCCTAAGTTTCCTCGAATGGGATTTCTAATCCTATCCTTCCTCATCTTGCCACTCATCCATCTCCACATCCTCATTTCAGCAACACTCATCTTATGAACAAGTTGTTCTTTAACTACCCAACATTTTGTGCCACAAAGCATGGCTAGTCTTATAGCTATCGTATAGCTATCCTATAAATTTTCCCTTTCAGTTTGAGTGGTACATGATAATCACATAGAACTCTAGAGGCACATCTCCATTTCTTGCACCCAGCTTCAATTCCATGGGCAACATCCTTCTCAAATAAAACCATCAGACAATCCGACTAGATTGTGCATCCAACTGTTGCCAAGTCACAATCCCAAGAACAAATTAGTTGAGCAATCCTAACCTCTGATTTGTTGGACACTTGTTAGTGGAAATAGGACCATTGGATTTTTTTCATTTAACCGTCCAATAAATGTCCATCAATCCAATAGTCAGACAATCAAAATAAGCTTGATTGGGTGGCACTTGTATGCCACGTGCAATTTCTAAGTATTTTTTTGTGCCTGCATATCATCCATCACACTCTGCTGAAGTATCAAAGTTCTTCTCCTTCAGAAATCAGTTAACACTTGGAAGGTGATCTTCCTATGAGCAGGGGATGTTTAACATGGTCAAACAATCAGGATGGTCTAGTCATGTGGAGAATTGATCAGTTCCTCATCTTCAAAGACTGGAAGGAATACTATAAAGGTGTCTCTCAATCTATCCTTCCAATCTGGTTTCCAAAGACCTAGAGTCTAATTGGTGAAATGATATGCACTATCAACGAGAAGTGGTATGATGATTGATCAGAAGAAGGGTGACGTGGGTACAAGGGAAAGCAAAATTTTGAAATTGCTGAACCTGGAAAGCAAGTTAGAAGAGGGAAGAAAAAATAATTTGGCGAAAATAAGGGAAAGAAAGGAGTTATTGTGTGAGATTTACAAAATTGACAGAGGAGCATGGTGCAACCCATTATCAAGTCAATGAGATCTTCACACCCAAATCGTAAAGAAATGAAACACATATACACTCACAAGAAATATTTGAGTAGAGATAATTTTATTGATATTCAGACTTCTCTTATAATACTCAAGAAAACTCACAACTCGAAAAATGTGGATTCTTTACCACACACACCTATTATAGGCCCTAAAGAAAATCTCCATGACTCTTTAATAAAGATCCCCCAACTATTAGATTGATTTCAAACCAAGCTTAACTAATTTCAAATCAATCAATAATTTATTTAAGATAATAACAATCGCACCAACAAAGATTGGACTAAAACAGCAAAAACAAATCTACTAAATACACCAAAAATATTCAATCATAACTTCCAAATCAGCCTCCCTATCTTCCACAAATAGCATATGTTATCTCCGACATTAGGCCCCAAATCTGGCAACAAACTTCATCTCCTTGATTGGAAGGAGGTTTGTCTTTAGGGGGGAGGTTCACACTCATTAAAGCAGCTTTATCAAATATCCTCATCTACTTCATGTCCCTTTTCCGCTGTCCCCTTGGAAATGTCGTTATTTGTCTTTAGGGGGGAGGCTCACGCTCATTAAAGCAGCTTTATCAAATATTCTCATCTACTTCATGTCCTATTCCACAAAATCTCTGGCTACATGGAAATGTCGTGATTTGTCTTTAGGGGGGAGGCTCATGCTCATTAAAGCAGCTTTATCAAATATTCCCATCTACTTCATGTCCCTTTTCCGCTGTCCCCTTGTTGTTCGGCGTCGTATCGACAACCTGAGGAGAGATTTTTTGTGGACCAGTAAGGATAATCAGTCCAAATTTCATCTCCTTGATTGGAAGGAGGTTTGTATCCACTTTAGAGAGGAAGGTGCTAGTGTCAAACACCTGAAGACTATGAACATGGCCCTCCTTGGAAAGTGGACCTGGAGACTGGGATCTGAACCGGAAGCTTCGTGGAACCAGGTCATAAAAAGGAAATATGGGACCTCGCCGGGAGGATGGTGGACTAGGGACTCTTCTACCTACAGAGCTTCACGTATTTGGAAAGGAATCCTTCATTGTAAGAATCCGGTGCTAGAAAATATCTCTTTCCAATTGGGCGATGGTGCGGCTATTCGGTTTTGGGAAAACCATTGGATTGGGGATAGGTGTTTGAAAGAGCATTTTCCCTCCATTTATCGCCCAGCCACTTTGAAGGACAAGCCGATCAAAAGTTTCTTCTCTCGGACCAAAAATGGCATGGTCTGGGACATCAGTTGCCGCAGAAATCTTCATGATTGGGAGGTCTCCCACTTTGCTGATCTTCTGGACTGCTTATCCAGCATCTCCCCTTCCAACACTGATCCGGATCATTTATTCTAGACCAAGGACAAATCCTCCTCTTTCACAGTGAAATCCCTATACTCTACTCTCCTCCGACCACCCCCCCCTTTTGATTCGGCCTCTGCATTTATCTGGCATTACCCCGCCCCTCCAAAATTTATCTGTTTCACTTGGCTAGCCTCTAGGAATAGAATTTTAACTATCGATAATCTTAAGAAGAGGGGAATGCATCTCGCAAACATATGCCTCTGTTTTATGGACAGTGAGGAATTGGTCGACCATCTTCTTGTGCATTGTCCTTTTCTTTCTCTCATCCGCTCCGATTTTTTTGCTAAATTCAGCGTTAGTAGATGCATGCCTGCGTCAGCGTCCTCCCTCCTTGCATATTGGCACGGTTTCAAGATGGGCAAAGCTAAGTCCAAGGTCTGGAAAATGGCAATTATGGCAATCTGGTGGGTGGTTTGGAGGGAACGCAACGACAGATGTTTCAACAATGTGCAGGACTCGCCTCAATCGGTTGGGTCGAGAGCCAAGCAGTTGCTTATCGAATGGGCCTCTGTTGTTCCTTCTCTTAAGAGTTTTGATTTTCTCTTTTTAGGATTTTAGTTCTCTTTTTTGTTCGTTTTTTCTGCTGCTGCTATCTCAGCAGCCCCTTTTGTATTTCCTCCTTTCTTTTTAATGCATTCTTTGTTACTTTCAAAAAAAAAATCTGGCAACAAACAACCCAAAATTGGCACCTGCTCGGCCCTACGATGGGCCATGCTCCTACATCAGAGCTTCCTTAACAGTTCAAGAACAACTACCTTGACATTCTTAGAAGGGAAGACATCTCTTGCAGATGAAAATCTAGAGACACATGGCTTGCAGAGGTGATGCAGGAAAACCCATAGAATTAACCGCAGAAGTCATAGCTCTACCAGAACAACTAGAATATGATATATAAATCAGCTTTTACCAGATGTTGTATTTTCCAATCAAATGTGCACACATTCAAACTAATCAGAAGAAACGGGGAAGGTAGAATAAAGAAGAAAAGTTGGAGGAAGATGAAGATAAAACAACTGGAGTCTCACCACCAAACCAGATGAGTCACTCCTAGCAAAAGGAGCACTGTAACCCCAAATCATAGTTAGCAATTCAGCATATGGTAAAAATCAGTACGGTAAACATTCGTGTATTATTCGGCATAGATAGAAAAATAAAATTAAAAATTCAGCCATAAAATACAGAAATGCCAAAAACGCAGTGACAAATTCTTTCATGTATGATATGGATATGATTTTATTTGTAAAGTTCAGGACCAAAAAAAAAAAATTATATATATATATAGGGAAAAGGTACTATGCGCTCCAGCGCATATGGTCGTCCATGAGGTCGAGTTGGTATGGGGCCCACCGTGATGTCGTTCGAACATCTACCCCCTCAGTCAGATGCACCATCCCAGTTGGGGCCCACACAGCTGAAAATCACCTCAATCCGTGATTTTTGTGAGCCACACCACGTATAGAAGTGGAGAGGGGCCGTGCACCATTGAAACATTCAAAACCAGTTGTGGGGGCCTTTCGAGAGGTTTATTCATGATCAAAACCGTCCATCATGTGTGTCCCACTTGAAAGTAATTTTAAACCACTTTTTAGGTGGTATCCACATCTCAGGTGGGGCCCACCAAGTGCTTTTACATGTTTTTGCTTGTATACTTATGTTTTCAGATGGTATGGCCCACCTGATCACGGTGGACGGACGATTTTGGGCCGTCCAGGCCCAAAATGGGACGGTGCATCTGGTGGACGGTGTGGATCTTCGAACGGAATCACGGTGGGGCCCACCCCAGCTCGACCTCACGGACGACCGCTTTACGCTCGAGCGCATAGTACCTTTTCCTATATATATATATATATATATATATATATATATATATATATAGTTAGTTAGTTAGTTAGTTAGTTAGTTAGTTAGTTAGTCTAACCCCAGTTGGACCGCAGGTTATGGTCCACCCAGCAGATAACTTCTGACTTGCTAAGTGCATCAGACATCCAACCCATTCAACAGATTGGCCCCACCATGAGGAACACTTCATGCAAAAATCAGCCCTATCCACTGAACAAGCAGACAACACCTGTATTTTGCTATTAACAATGGCTATACACTGTTTTCTATGGTGTGGTTCACTTGATGATTGGATAGGGCTGATTTTTGCACTAGGTGATCCTCATGGTGGGCGGACTCAAACTATTACGAGGATTGGATGTCACAAGAACTTAACAGGTTGGAAGTTATCCACTGGGTGGACTGTAAACTGTGGTCCAACCAGTTGGACTTGAGACCTGTGTGTGTGTCTGTGTGTGTGTGTGTGTGTAATTGACAATAACCCATCCAAGTATATAATCAGTCCACATACTCGTATGCCCACGAAATATAAATTCTCGGTCTAGCAGCCTTTAGAAGTATTAAAGATAAGAAGTTTCATAAGTAAATGACATTGGTTGGAGTTTGTGAGGATCCTACACCAAGCAAGTTGTCAAGCCACGAGATGTCACTGGTATCATCTATATTCCTTTCTTCATTCTCAAACAAGCCAAAAACAATACAAAAAGAAAGAGGAAAAAATACAAGGATTACCACCCAAGCTCCAACCCGCAACTAGAAGTCTTTACTTAAGAAGAAGTCGCTGCCCATTCAAAAACATATGAATTCGCTCTCAGGAAAACCCCCTTTGGATTGCCACAAATATCCCGAAAGCATCTATTGTTCCTTTCCTTCCAAATATCCCACATCACAACTGGAAGAAACAGCCACCACACCTTTCTACCCAAGCAACCTGACTGTCTCCATGCCAATGCCTAAACAAGTCTTCTATAGACCTTGGGAACACCAATGAGACCCGACAAGCCGAAAGATACTATCCCACACTTTCCTCATCCCACTAGCACAAAGGGCACACATTGATTATGACAAGGGCCCTCTTCCTCAAATTGTCTATCATCATCACCCTATTCCTCCCCACTAGCCATGCAAAGGCAGCCACCTTAGAAGGAGCTCCACAAAGGAAAGAAATATGTACTAATTTACCTCCGCTTGAGCCTCACAAGATCAAAGAATAAAAAGACTTCACTGAGAACTTTCCGGACTTCTCCTCTAGCCACCTCACAAAATTAGCCCCCTCCAAAGTAGAGACCCCGCCAACTGATTTAAAAGCACCAACATTTCCTGAAATTCATCCTCTTGGAGATCACTTCTACATAATGGGGTCCAAACCCCATAAGACTCATGAACAACAAAGCAATGATTAACTAATATCTAGAGATCTGCCACTTGAGCTAGCCCTGGATATTGAGCTTACAAGGACCGAACCCCAAGCTACACATCCTTCCAAAATTTCACCATTGAACCATCCCCCACCCCAAAACCCCATCCCTTTAAGAACCACATCTTTTAGACTCAAAATCTGCTTCCGCATGCCCGGCGCTCTATACAAGGAGACTTTTGCACAACCACCCCTCCCGATCCAACCCATATTTTCTAGCTACTAACTCCTTCCAAAAACCCCCTTCCTCCGCCCCAAATTTCCATATCCACTTTCCCAATAAAACTTCATTCATAGAACCTACATTACAAATTCCCACAACCCCACCTCTTTGGGCTTGCAAACATTTGGTCGATTCCATCAGGAGATACATTTTTTTTTGCCTCCCCTCCTTACCATAGAAAACCCCTTCTTCACCTGTCCAACTTATTGAGCACTTGTTTTGGATACCTAAAGAGAGACTTGAAATATAATAGAAGGTTTGAAAAAGGCCACGTTAATTAAAACAATTCTTCCTCCCAAAGACAACAACCTACTCTTCCAAACTGATAACGTTCTTTCGAATTTTTCAAACAACGTATCCTATAAATTCTTTCTCACCTTCCCAATACACATGGGAAGACACAAACGAGTAAATGGTAACAACTCCACCCTATAACCAAACACCCAAGCAAGATAAGATACCTCCTCACTAGGCAACCCGATACCCAAGATTGCAGATTACTGAAGATTCACTGATAAGCCCGACACCATTCAAAAAAATACTGCTTTCCGAAGATTCTCAACTTGGGACACATCCGGCTCACAGAATAAAACTGTGTCATCCACAAACTGGAGATGAGACTTGAAAATCCCCAATATCCATCCACCTTGAAGCCACCAAAAAGACCTTCACTAACCCCTTTTGGAAAGCATTCTGCTCAAGGCTTCTGCCACCACAATGAATAGAAATGAAGACCATCATTAATGTCTTTAGGAAGTTCATCAAACTTCTCTAGATTGGTCGCCTCATTATCTCGCATTTAAAGGTTATGAGCATTGCCCATCATCAATTAATTCATCCTTACATAAACCAACTCTTTCAACATTTATGGTGACAACTTGTTTCTCTTTTTTGTTGGTGCCGCTTCAAATGTACTCTAATTTCGCTTGCATGCTAATGAACTACATGGTTGACTCAAAATATGTACTCTAATTTCGCTTGCATGCTAATTTTTTTATAGTAAAGGGACCTCATCACCATTTGACTCCTTTCTACATGTAATTAAAAAATTAGCATACATATTAGAATGTAAAATAAAAAATTAAAATTAATGAAAATCTAAACTTAAGAGGATGAGCACTTGTCATCATTGCCAAGGAAAGAGAGTTAAACAATTTTGAGAGTGTTAAACAATTTCAAACTTTTGCTACCAAATTTATTCCTCTCGCCTAAGGCAACCATGCTTTCTACCACATGATTCATACCATCTCTTACACTGGCTCGGTCATAACTAATCTTGCCTCATACATGAAAGATGGGTTAAAAAAATGCAGCAACTGCATTTATCTTGTCAAGTTCATTGACCTCCCATCTTGAATCAAGTAGTGCCCATAATTCATGTTAAGTGCTACCCTTGCCTTTTCCAACGCTTCATACAAGTACCCGCAGCTGACCCCTTGCCATCAACTAAACGAAGTACTATAATGAATGGCTCTAAAACTGATATTTCCTCCTTTCCTTGGTTCCAGAAGTCTGCACTTTAAATGATTTGAGTGGCTGCCTCTCCACTCAAGTGATGCTACCAGCAACCTCAAATTATCCTCCACTTTGATGATGAACTGAAGCATTAAAAAGTGCGAGGCAAGTCTGGTTTCACAAGGATCTTTAATTCCTTGTCACTTATATAAACTCTCTAAAGCTTCAAGATGATCAAGTATTTTTTTTAATATAATCCACTATCAATTTTGCATCATCGAAAACTTTTTAAATCCATTCAACCGCTTTGTAAATATCTTTTAAAAGAAGTTGAATTCCATGAGCAGCACATCGAGTTTTGCAGATGTGAGGATATCTTCCGATAAATCATTTCACCTGCAAGCTCATAATTGGAAGCATTATCCATGATAACCTTTACAACATTTTCTGGACCAATCTCATTCATCACAGAAATAATTAAACCGCTAAGAAAATAATCAGTTTTTCTTTTTGTCAATTGTTCAAAAGAGTTAAGAAAAGCAGCCCCTCCTGGAGAATAAGCAACTACGTTAATGAAACAGCGATCCTTCATGTCAGTCCAAATGTCTGGCATCAATGTGTATCCTGTGAAAGCCATGACTCCTTTTAACTTTCAGATATATATTTCTTGACATCTTTCCCAGCATTTGGTATCAACTTGCCCCGAATAGTTGAATAGCTCAGTAAAGAGTAACCACAACCACAATCAGCTATAGCTTTACACATTACGATAAATGAGGGTAATTGAATAACATCAAATGCAATGTTATTCATAATGAAGGCGCCGACAACCATTTTATCCACCATGTCTTTATCTTTCTTTTTATATATTTCCGGCAAGGATGTTTGACCTAGTCCTGGTGAAGAATCATGGCCACTTAAACTAGTCTCACTTCTCCCAACACTTGAAGGAGATGACCCAGTCTTAATTTTGTTATTTGAACTAATAGCAAAGACGGCTAAAGCATGCATATCTTCTGGTACTTGGTTACAAATTGCGATATTGGAACCTTTTTGTCCAGATAAATGAGATTTTACTTGTGATATCCCTCCAGGAGACTCATTCTGACAAAATTTGCAACTAAATCGCCTTCAAATCCCTAGTGTACTCCCCAAATTGGTCTCTGTTTCTGACCATTGTATCTTGTCAGCTTCTCACACAATAGTGCAAATTTAACTTTCCATAAGTAGAGGCCAGTTCCTCCACAGGTCTTTGTATAATAGGTTTAATCTACTAGTTATTCACCTGCATGTTAAAAGTTAATCAACTACTCATGCACGATTTCATGTGGGGCACAGTGCCCCACATCTGCATGTTAAAAGTTAATTCATCTGCTTATGCACGATTTCATATGTGGGGCACAGTGTGTTGTGTGCCATCCAACTTGCATGAGCCCCACCATAATGATGGGATGCCCCAAAAATTAGGCCTATCCAATAATTAGGTGGGCCACACCATGGAAAACAACGAACAACCTCCAAATTCATGTGGTGGCCCACAGGATGGTTGGATCATTCTGATTTTGTGCATCCAACTTTCATGGTGGGGCGACTGTGCCGGACACTTTGGAATTGAATGCCACACACAAACCACAATGGCCCCAAGTGCAGCCTTTGTGGAATAAGCTAATTCCAATTGTTCAGACTTGTATATTTCACCTGTATAGCAACTTGTGGAGAAACCACATCCAATGTGTGTTGCCACCCATTGAGACCCACATGCAGAGATGTTCTGATCATTTGAACTGCCCATATTCTAGATATTACCTTAACTAAGCTACTAACGCAAATTCATACTTTAGTGACGATCTTAACCTTTGATTTTGATAATAGGAATAAGAGCCACTGAAAATTTTATTTTTTATTTTAAGATCATCACCAGACAGTGATATGGCAATCATACATTCACCTTGATTTCATAAGGTGGCCTATATAGCGGAGAGTCAACATAATGGACGGTTTTGATCACCAAACCACTCAACATATGGGCCCAGTGGCCAGGACAACTGTAGGATCTTGAATTGCTGACTGAAACTAGAATAGTGGCAAAAGTAACTCCTTTGCAAAGAAAAACTTCGATAATCTGGCAGTGTGATGATACATAGCCAGTTAGATATTACACATGGAATATGATTAATTCAAGTTAAACTGTTCAAATTATGGTACATAGTTTATATGCATTATGAACCAAATTGAACTCTTATATGATCATCTGATTGTCGGATTGGTTCGCGTTGATTAGACAGTTAAAAATGGCAACAAAGAATGCAATAGTAGGTCCCACACGGTTTAACTGACTTGATGTGTGCCATGTGTGCAATTTCTGGGTGCCTGTGTATCAAGCGCCATACACTGCCTGATTATGATCATCTCACTCCCCTTTCAGAGAAAAAATTTGATATTCTGGCAGAGTGATGGATGGTATGCAAGTACTTAGAAGTTACTTAGAAATTGCACGTGTCATAAAAGGAGTCAAATTAAACCGTCCAAGTTATGGTACACAGTGGAGATATATCATGAATCAAAAATTAATCTTGACTATCTGATTATCCGATTGGTGGACATATATTGGGTGGTTAAAAAAGAATACATCCAAAGGTCCTATTTCCACAAACAACATGAATTAGAGGTTAGGATTGTTCAACCAATTCATAATTGGAATTGTGACTCGGCAATGGTGAGATTCACGATCTACTAGGTGTATAATGAGTTAATATATGTCATGTGTGTAATTTCTGAGTGCCTGCATATTGGGCGTCATGCGTAGCCTGAGTATCAAATAACTCCTCAGCTTTCATGCGTAGCCTGAGTATCAAACAACTCAGCTTTTACTTTTTAGAGCTTTGCTCAGTGCACATGCACATGCAATAAAGCTCATACACATGCCCCACATGTACTAGGATGGCATATAGACACGGGATCAATCCATCCATCAAGTTGGTCCGACCTTCCACATGTTTTCCCAAAAATAAATCTGCTCATCTGAGCCCCAATATTTGCAACAGTTGGATGGATTAAACTTCCAGCCAATTTTTTCACATGTGTACCTTTGTTTTGCACAATGCGGCCCACCTGACCAGTAGATCAACCTGATTCTTGGGCCAGGGCATCACTATAATGGTGCCTTTCTAATGGATGGATTGGATCTTGGACCTATCGTGCCATGTTGGCACGCATGTGGTGTGTACATGAGCTTTATTGCACACGTGTGCACTTCGCAAAGCTCGGCTTTTTATAAATTTCCTTTTCTCCTCTTTAACAACGAGTGCATTGTTTAAAAATATTTTAATATTAAATTTTTTTTTAAGGATGAGAGGAACAACAACAACAAGGATAGAAAGAGGAATACCAGCTAGCAAGGGCAATCAAAGATTCAGATTGTTCAGGAATGGGGACTGATGGCCAGTACTGTCTGATTAGAAGTGGCGGGGCGAGGAGATTGGAGAAAAAAGAAGAGACGAAGAGATTGGAGGGGAAAAGGGTGGAGAGGACAGGAATAGTGTGTGTGTGTGTGTGTGTGTGTGTGTTGGTACTCATTACTCAGTAACAGTGTTTGTGGAATCAATATCATTATACATATCACTAGCTAGGGATATGGCAACAGGTATCTATATCGCCAATACCCAGAAATGTATCGCTGCCTGAAGGAAACATAGGGAAAAGGGTGGAAGTCTTCAATGAAACTTCAAGAGTATAATACATATATTTGCATATTTAGGAATCAAATAATTGCAAGTAAGATGCATACAGAATAAATTTCCCTTTAATGGGGGCATAAACATGTATGGTTGACTCAGGAAAACATAGGAGAAACATGGGGAAAATGGTGTAATTTCTCAATGATACTTTAGGAGATGCTAGAATACATATTTTTGCGTATTTAGGAATCAAATAATTGTGAAAAAGTCGCATAAATGATAAGTTTCCATTTAATGGGGGCTTAGAAGCCAACCATCTATCCAACCATTGATCCATCCACCCATCCATCCATGCATATATACATGTCGAACCATCCAACCATCCATCCATGTATGCATATATACATGTCAAACTATCCAACCATCCATCCATGTATGCATACATACATACATACATGTCCAACCAACCAACCAACCATCCATCCAACCAACCAACCATCCATCCAACCGACCACCCAACCAACCAACCATCCATCCATGCAAACATGTCTAACTCCATCCATGCATATATGCATGCCTAATAATCCAATCATCCATTCATCCCTCCATGCATGCATGCATGCATAGATGTCGAACCATCCAACCAACCATCCATCCATCCATCCAACCATCTATGCATAGATAACCATCCAACCATCCATCCATGTATGCGTACATACATACATGTCCAACCAACCATCCATCTAACCAATCCACCCATCCATCCATGCATACATACATACATGTCTAACTCCATCCAACCATCCATCCATCCCTCCATGCATGCATGCATGCATAAATACATGTCTAACCATCCAACCAACCATCCATCCATCCAACCACCCATCCATAGATACATGTCTAACCATCCATCCATCCAACCACCCATCCATAGATACATGTCTAACCATCCATTCATCCAACCATTCATTTATACATTCATGATCCATCCATACGTATACAAATATGCATATGTATTTCATCATATACAACTATCGCATCAAAAAATAAAATGGATTTAAAAAAAAAAAAAAAACAGATTTTTTTTTTTTTTAAATTACAAAATATGATTTTCCACCAATCAATGCAACCTATTAATCATAAACATGGACCCTACATACGAAAACATCAAAAGGAAATAGGTATTCAAAAAAAAAAAGGATTGAAATTAATTTTTCTAATTAAACAGTTTTTTTTTTTCAAAAAATATAAATAATTGAAAATCCGAAAAATCAAGAGCTCAACATCAATCAACAAATCAGCCCCTCCTTGTCTTCATATTAAAAATTGGGGGCCCCAATTACATATTTTTTTGCAGGAAAATTGGAAAATTTTGGATTTCCTCCAATTTTTCTAAATTTCCACATTTTGATCCTAAAATCACTTGGAAAGAAATCTATGCAAAATAAACCTTTTTTTTAAAAACAATCATAGATTAGCCCCTCCTCATCATCATATTAAAAATTGGGGCCCAAATAACATATTTTTTGCAAGAAAATTGGAAAATTTTGGATTTCCCCAAAATTTTCTAAATTTCCCCATTTTGATCCTAAAATCTCTTGATTTTTCACCCAAATCCATGCAAAATAAACCTCTCTTTTTTTTTTTGCAACATTCATACCTTGAAAAGTTTCAGCCCTAGGCTCTTTCAATCTTTAATTTCTCCACAAATCAAGTGTTTTGATTCAGAGAACTCTAAAAAGAAACCGCCGCTCCCACAAAATCCCCGTATCGAAGATATCGGCAATATTATCGTCGATAAAGGGAACCCTTATAAATGAAAGGTAGTGATAAATTGGCAATATCGAAACATGTATTGATATCAGCCGGAAATAATGAACTTCATGGGTGTTTCGGCATCACCGACTAGGCGATACTAAATTACCTTTATTATTGCCGATAATCTGAACGCTGCTCAGTAATTCATAGTATACTACAACTAGGAAAAGGCATGGTAATCTCTCAATCAAAGCGTATTATACACAGACACATATAAATCGCGTAACGCATATATTTATACATGTCTTATACGACCATAGAGAAAATACGTGAATTATTCCATATTTTTCACAAAACGTCTTGGTAAAAAATTTGGTGAATATGCATGTAAGACATATATTATACGCATATTTGCTAACTATACCCCAAAGTGAAATCCATCACAGGTTTAAGCAATGGAGAATCAATAAACTTCAGTCATCACATACGGTAAAAATGTGTATATATGGACTGCTTATTGACTACTGTCCTATTCAAATTCAAACTGGTTAATTCAAAACGGACAGAAACGTTCTCTAGAGAACTTGCTAAACAAGTTTCTCAATTAAAAGCAAGGTTGCAGATTGCAGGTCACTCCGGTACACAGTATGGGAATGGAAATGTATGCGATTAGGTACTTCATCAGATATGTGGCACGATAGGGGTAGGATCATGTGGGCCATTCCAGTACTTACAGTAAGTGTATGAAATAAAGTTCTATATACAGAGCATTGCTAAGCCCACACGAGTGTGCAATAAAGCTCATGTACACGCCACATGCGGCAGCATGGCACAATAGGTCTGAGATCTGATCCATCCATCAGGACTTCAATAGCCTCATAGGGATCACACAACTAAAAAACAATAGAAGAAATGAAGAATCACTCTTCTAAAGCTCAATCGCTGAGCTGAAATCCTAAAACTTTTAGTGATCTTAACACATCTCTAAAACCATACTCGTGGCCTATATATAGGTAGTGTGTGCAGGCCACTTTCTTACTCTACCTAAAAGGAGACTAAATGAAAGGAAACTGACTGTTTGTAGTGCATGATTACAACAGTGCACACGTGTGGGGTCCACCTCTCTAAAACCATACGAACTCGCAGTTTCTAGTGCACCCAAGCGAAAGCTTGCACTCTGGGTAGCACTGTAGACCCCAAAAATTTTGTGTGAGAAGAAGGCTCATACTTGAACCCATAACTTGAAAAAAGCACTTCTAACACAATTGCCTTCAACCATTTCCAGATTTTTCTTTCCTCCACTGAAGGAATGTGAATACCCTGTTCAACATCCCAATGAAGTTCCAGCATTCAACCACTTCTTTTTCTTTTCTTTTTCTTTTTTTGAGATGTCCAGCATTCAACCAATTCAGCATAAAAAGAATATATATATATATATATATATATAAAAGATTCCTTCTAATCTTATTATTCCACACAGCAGAACCCCTGAGAATTTCATAATGATCCTTAACAGTTACCTCCTTACTAATTTAAAGTAAGAAAATAGAATGAAATGATCCTACCAACAGGCCTCACCAGCCCATTTGTCTAACGAAAACCACACCCCATCAATGACAGCTCTAGCAGAACTGCTTAAATAGGAAAAAGGTGAAGAGTGAAGACTTGAAAAAAGAAAAGACATGGCAGATTTTATTGCGAAAAGAATCATACATGTGAGATGGATGATACGCAGAGAAAGTCCAAAGGGTTAACTCTTGGAACTTGGAAAAGACCACATCTATCCTTATGTAGAAGGGTGGCTTCATCAAATACACCCTCTTGAATCTCTCGGTTTATTTCCTATCCCAATTCAATATCCTGGCTAAAATCACAATGAGAGTTAGAACTTTGTGTAGAGGAGCTGGCAATAAACACTACCTCCTTAACTTGACAAGGCAGCAATGGAATAGATCGAATCCACAAAAGGAACTTGGCACTTCTTCAGAAATGGTGGAGGCTCAAAAAAGAGAAGAATGCACCATGGACATGGAGGGATGTTATTGCGACATGTAATTACAAGGTATCAAGGTATCGTAACTGTGAGAGGAATGATATGCAAAGTACAAAGGGGTAATGCGTCTAATATATGGAAGTTGTTAGAGATGCAAAGATGCCTCAAATAGACATAGAAAAGAGATCTCGTGCAAAGTACCCAACATGTTTAAAAAGACCATTAGATATAAAATGGGAATTGGAAACCTGACTCCAACTTCAACAGACCCCTAGACAACCACCCATGACATTTGGAAAAAAAGGGGGAGACCAAACCTACTGATTGACAAGAATCACTGATGCAGGACAATTAACCACTTGCTCTAAAAGCTCGAACTGATAGAGCATGGCGAATTAATCCCTTTATCCCATAGCCCGGGCCCCACATTCCATGGGTTAGGACCTCAGCCGAACCCCCTCGTGGGCCCCACTTCACATGGGTTCCGCTTCACACGAGCCACCCTCCTTACACGGGTGGGGCCCGCCTCACACGGGCCACCCACCCCGAGCGTGCCCTTAGATCCCACAGGCCACCCCACTCAAGCCCAGTGTGAAAATGCCCCTACATTAATCACCCTACAACACTAGACCATAGCCTCTCCGCCACTTGACACGGATCTCCAATCTCGAAGGAGCTTCCCTCTTGATGTGTCGCCAAAATCATGTCTCATCATTGCCAATCTGCCCCTACAAGCAGCCATAGTTCTATTTAAAGCTTCTGAAGAGATCTTTTTATGGATAACCAAGATTTTCATTAAGAAAAAAAAGGAACCACAGAACCTCAAAGAGGACTACATTAGCTACAGCAAGAAAAGAGAATGTAAAAAAGGACAGCAGCAAGGAACTGCAGTCAACAGCTACAACAATCCCTCATCCACAATTAACATAGCAACTCTACTTATGCCAGACTTCACTAAAAAGTCCGCCTCTGAGTTTGCATCTCTTGGACTAAAGTGAGTGACTTCCCGGCCTATAAACAGTTTGTGCATTCCTTTATAACATCCTCTGATCTCCAGGGGTAGGTCTTTCCTGTAGCCCACACAATGGCATTGCTAGAGTCACCTAACAGACCCAAAGACATCTCCAATGCAATCTTACAGGCTTGCAGAAGGGCCACCACTTCTGCAAAATTAGAAACGTTTATCCCAATGGGCCCCAAAAATTCCGACGATCACACACCACAAAAGAACAGTTGTTCCGGGATTCCCCCCAAACAGCTATACAGTCAAAGTTTTTAAGCTGCCGGGCTGCACAAGGAGATACGACTTCAGATACACCAAGCATGACATCTGAACAGCATGCATCAAACATTACAGAGGGAACCCCCTTGAAATTCGAGTGGACCCTAGCCCAAGAAGCCAATAAGGAGTGAATTCTAATAGCCATCAAACATGACTTCTTTCTTATTTATTTATTTGAAGATTAGAACTCTGCTCTCTCTCTCAAGCACAAAAGACCATTCCACAATTACCAAAAAAAAAAAAAAGTGCCGCCTTCAACAGAATCCAGCCATTTGGAACCCATGCCACAACAGCCCAACATTCAAAAAGCTTTGGAATGGAAGAAGATAAGCCCAAAACATGCCGAACTTGGAAAGCGCCAAAGTCCAAATCTCCCTTGAGTATTCAGGGACTCTTCTTCACCGTAGTAAAGCACACACTGTTCACCAAGGCTATTCCCCCATTCTTTAAAAGGGAGGTCGAAGGAAAAGCCCTCACTTTCATGGGGACTGGAGCCTTCTGTATCTTCGAGAATGCTGGAGAACCAGGCTTGCAAATTCAATCAGCAATCGCACCTAAAAAACTCACAGAGAACGGGCCATTTGGGTTGAGAGACCAGATTATTCTGTCATGCCCCTCTCTCAGATTGTAAGTCCCTTCCAACAGAAAAGGGGGTTGCGCACCAAGGTTTTGAATGATGGTGTCGGTGGGCATATCAGCTGGGCCCAAAAACAACACAATGCGAAGAGTATCAGACCGTATTGAACAATATGAGCCCGTATAGGCTGAAATTTTTTTAGCACAAAAAATCTCAAAAAATAATGATAAAATAGGAAAGATGTAAAAAATCATAATCTTTTTTTTTGTTTACATGCATTCAATGGCGTAACAGTTCTTTGATAAGAATGTTGCTGGTTAGTTTAACCTGCTCAAAGTCAACCAAATAGGTCCCAATTGAACAAAAATCAAGCATGACTTAAAGCCCACTAACCATGAATACAACGAAATGAAGATGGGAAAAAAGAAAAGTAGTTCACCCCTTCTTCCTATATTCCCAAAATGGTTCATTCCACTCTGGTTCATTGAATCCCACTCGTTTTGATCCTCAAAATAGGCCTAAAATTAGTTTATAAGCTTCCTTCATGGTTGAAATGAAGAAAGAAGTGGAAAAATAAGAGAAATCTTGAAAATAAAATTTCCAAAATGGAGCCTTTGATACGAGACATATTAGCATGTATCAGGCGCCAATACAGCCCATTTTTTCTTACAGGACTCATCGACCCCCATAGTGTGTAACAGGTGTGACCAATATTATTACGTAACGATTAAGACAGCTGTCATGTGATGGATATTCAAAACCATGGCTGCACCAAGCTCCTGATTTCTCCCCCTTTGAGTTTATGACAAAATCTGGGACACCAAACGACCTTACCACCCACCCACCCACCCACTGAAAACATCACTGACCTTAGCATCTTTACCATCAGCAATAGCATTTACGTCTTCAAAAAGATATGTAACGAGGCCTTCAAAACACCATGAGTCCTAAAACTTCATCTTGTCCTCATTACCAATCCTAAACCAAATGAACTTCTCGCAAAAAAGGTAATGTCAAAGAAACATTCCTCCAAATTGGGGATCTCAACTTGGCTGAAGCAGAGTTAATTTCCCAACCATTTAATGACAAACCATACTTAGCCACCAGCACTCTTTTCAAAAGAGAATACTCCCCACAACCCAGCCTCCACCACCACTTTCCAAGAAAGGCTAAATTAACAGTCCTGGTATTCCTTATCCTGAGACCACCAAGACTCGCCAGCAAAACAAATCTTGTCCCAAGCAACCAAGTGAAAACTGTGAGCATCTCCCAATCACTCTAGAGAAAATGCTTGATAATCAATTTGATATCAGAATAATCTTGACAGGACAGCAGATGATGGATAGCAAATAAATCAGAAGGAAAGAGGGACAGGTTTAATAAGAGTAGTCCTCACAAGTCCCAACAAAGGAGAGAAATCTACTTCTCCATGTTGCTAACCTTCTAGAATATTCCTCAATAATCACATCCCATGAGTTCGACCCAATCCTGCCTCTACTAATAGGAAACACAGCCCCCTTACACCGAATCTCATCTGCAATAGAAGACTCCTCTATAATCTCTAAGGGCATGTTGTATACATGGAATCCAAGAGAATAGAAAGGAAAAAAAAAAAACAATATTCACACAATAATGATTTCCATGAGAACTAATAAAAACATGGATTCTAATTTTGAGTTCTTGTTTGGGTTGCAAGTGGAAATCTCGTATTCCTCTCACAATATCTCACCTAGTTTCTTGTGCTAGGAATTCATATTATGTAAAAGTGTAATGATTATTGGGTGGAGTGCACCATTTTCTTTGCTATCCAAACAACACAAGTTGTCGCATCAAAGGAAAACACTTTTCCCTTTTCATTGTTTGGCATGGATTCCATGATTTCGAAACATGGCCTAAATTGATACCTGATACACTGCTCTTGTATGTTAACATCAAGCCCAAACACCACTCTGAAGAAAACAAGAATCTTTGGCGCGAGCTTCCAACATCAAACCATTGAATGTCAACTGTCGTCCACATTGGACATGAGTAACTCTAATGTTGTCATCCCCCAAAACTAAACCATTTCAAAGACGAAATTTTGTTATCAATGTCCTCTCTCCTTTCCTTCGAAATGCCCCACATTATGGCAAATTTTGAGCATACTTAGCCTCTAATTAGCTCAACCACTGAATCAAGGAGCACCCATGATGTGCCAAAGAGATTGAAAAAATGCTACCATGCCTTCACTACCATAAACAATGTAAAAAAAGACGATCTTACATTGGGAGAGACTAATTAGATTCTCACCATGGACGATCACACCAAATGTCATCACTCTTTCCCAAACATATGCTTCATGGTCAGAGGCAAAAGAACCGGTTGATCACATTTTCCTGCACTCTGGGATGGCAAGAGAAATGCAAGCTCATTTATTCATCCTTCTCAATTTATATTGGGTTCTAGGGTGATGAATGGAAATTTTCATGGGGAGATTGGTGGTGGCATTTTGGGCATTGTCCATCTAGAGGCCAAATTCTTTGGAAGACGGTACCTTGATGATGGAGGGGGATTTCCGAAGTGTTTTGGAATTATCTTCATATATGGAACTGTGGAGGCTTTCATTCATCATGGCCGTATACCAGCTGACGCAACTGATAATATTGGCCAAAACCCTGAAATTTTTAAGGGGGGCTGGTAAATGTCATATGCTGGTACTAATCCAGTAATATGGCAAAGGATACTTGGCTGTTTTTAACTTTCAAACTTCTTCATTCTTTGGGTCTTCAATGTGTCTACCGGAGCAGTGCCGTTGGATTGGTTCACTGGGCCCTTCACGGGATACCTTACACTTATCCTATCCAAGTCAAGGTTACCAACCTGGCGATATCTAGCGCTGAAGTCTCCTGCAATGGAGATCCCTTATGCTTATCCTATCCAAGTCAAGGTTACCTGGATCACAGGTTGTCACGAAATGCCACTTCCTCTAGCACATGGTACGCTAGGGGAAGGATCATGTGGATCGCTCCAATACATTTGCCAATCATCATTTAAGCCTTATCCCAACTAATAGGCATCAGGTACATGAATCATACTTCACCCATTCCACTCTACCAAGGGCCATAACTTCAGTTAAACCATAGGTCCTGAAGTCTTTTCTTACTACATCCACCCACGCCCTTTTAGGCCTACCCCTTGCCCTTCCATAGCTTTCAACTTGTACGGTTGTGCCAACTCACTCTTAATCGGCAGAGTTCTTGGTCTACATTCACATGACCAAACCATCTAAAACTTCCCCTCAATTTATGACCTACAGTGTTGTCAAATGGCATAAGCATTCCTATGTGACACAAGGGGACTACGCATATGCAATCTCAGTCATAATTGCATATGTGATAGCATAACTCCCAAAACTTTCTCCTTTTGGAAAAAAAATATATATATAATAAAATAATTTATAATATATAAAAAATACATAGAAATGCTACAAGTGTAGAGATTTTTTTATTTTTTATTTTTTAGTTTTATTACCAATTCCATTAAAATTTTGTTGTATTTATTACATCTATTAGACTAGTAGACTATAGCAAGTCAACTCACAAGTAATCAAATGAATGCGTATTTATGGGAGTAAAAAGAGCAAGAGAGTAATAGAGAATAAGGGTAAGGAAAATGGAGGGTGGGAGTGCCTATTTATAGGCAAAAAGGGAGAGAATTAAACAATAAATAAATAAATAAAGTCCCAGCCATTGGGACATTATGCTATTGCATACTGAGTATATGAAGGCATAAGATGGCATACGCGATTGCATACTTCTCTAAGTGACCACATAAAGCCCAAAAGTCCAAAAAATGCATATGCCACTATGGCATATGCAGTCCATGCCCTCCAAATGGCATATGCAATTGCCTATGACAACATTGATTACCTATTGGTGCTGCTCCTAAGTTCCCTACTCATTACATGCACTAATAACAATGATTACCTCCTCTCCAAACACAAGTTTTATTAATAAAATCCTATTACTTTCCCTTAACATTTGCAACTTTATCCTTTAAATCTTTATCTACCACTATTCCTACCCCATTTCTATTATTGTCCTTTTCTATATGCCAAAGTTTATACCCATCAATTTCTCTAGTGTGGGCCCCTTTTTTACTTGGTCTCCTGAACGCAAACCATGTTAACTCTCCTTCGTTTCATCGTATCTACTAACTCTACTCTTACCTGTCAATGTTCCTAATTCCACGTGGCAGAAAAAATCCTATTATCCTGGACTAGTTTCTTTACCCATGTGCATCTAGAATTGCAGCAAAACCCTTGTCCACTTCTCACAGCAATGGGGCATTGTTGCAGCGCGTTGCTTCTAGAGGACACCCTTAGCAACCCTTGCCCAATTCTCACCGCTTACCAGGAACACCCTAGCATGAGTTTGGAATGTCATATTGTTTAGAAAATACATCCGCTAAGTAGATGCAATATACTTCTACATATGAATTCATACTGCAATCTCCATGTGAAATTATGAATGTTATTATTATACCCTGCATGCATAAGGTTATATTATAAGCATGGTACTGAATTGGTAGGAGTATAAATCTCTACATTGTATATATACATTTGGATTACAACTTAATCAATAATAAGAGTATAGAATCATAATTTTGGATCGCTAAAAATAGTGATCCAGCTCGCAAATGACCCATAATTGGGATCATGCAGCTCAGAAAGATTTAGGTAAAAATGACCAACATATTTGAATAGGTTACTCTTTTTTTCTTTCTATGGATCTACAAATCATAACAAAGCATGTTCTTACTACTTAGCATCTACTCAAATCATATCACTAAAGAAAAAGCTCAAAATACAAGTACCATGTAATAATAGACCACCAACAATAGTCTAGCAGAGGATGTTCAACAATAGTCTATTGACAATAATAATAATCTAGCAGAGGATGTTCAACAATAGTCTATTGACAAATAGGAAAAATAAACCAACTACCATGCACAAAAGGAGAATTGCATATAAAATTCATTGGCCACTCGTTATCCAGTGGGCTAATCTGGTATGCATCCTCAGAATATGCATGATGATTTCTAGAAGCAAAACATCAAATATAACCGCCAATGAATAATCAAATCTTTGTAAGAAAAGCACAAACACGCCCACCAACCATTATCTCAAAAGGAAAGCGCTTTAATAACATTATCAAAAAAGGAAAGACGAGTTACATCAAGATATACAAAGCACGGCCGCAAGATAAAGAAATATAACCATTAGATTCCAAAACTTGCAAGTTCAAAACAACGAGCACCAACCGTCCAATTTTTGCCACGGCCGAGCATTTTCCACTATTTTGCCACTTACATTCGCCCTACACTATCTGGAACCCTCACGTAAAGCTCTTTCCCAGCCTTTGGATTGCACAATACATTTTCCGGCGGGAGCCGACAGCATTTATCCCCATATCCTTGAGATCCTCCAATGTCAACAGCGGCAGCACTTCATAATCTACCTCATGCAATTCAAAGACTGGGGCATACCGACCCAACCCCAATCCATTTAGCCACATGTGGACATCATCATCAAGTGACCGGCACCTCCTATCACTGATTCCATTCCTCTCAACGCTCGTTGTCCCGCACTTCCAATCTCGACCGTCAGTATTCTCCATTGATTGGATCGGGCTCCGTTCCTTTGACGGGCTTTCTGACCCTTCTGGGACGAAATCTCTAAACCCCCCATCCTCTTCTTCTTCCTCCTCCTCCTCATCACCGTTGAAACCACTTGATTTCTCATCATTCTCAGCTCCTTCCTCGACCCTCGAGACCCAATTCGACCTCACCCTCTTCGTCATCGTAGGGCCACCGGTAGCCGCTGCCGGTCCTCTCTTCGCCTTCAGATCCTTCTTCCAGCTCCCAATCACCACTGAATCCAAATCCCCAGATGGGTTCTTGTCCTCGGCCTCTTGCATCTCGTGGGAATCGCCGTTCCCGATATTCACCAGCGGCCGGGTCTTCGACAACCCCTTCCCAGCCACCGATTCCTTCAGCGGGCCACCAGGAGGAACCTTCCACTGCTTGCTTCTGCGAACATACGCTTCGTAAGTGATTGCAGCAGCCGATTGCTCGCCTATGTCGCCTAACCGTACGCTGGGCCGCCGCTGCCGCTTCGAGCCCACCAAAGAAGGGCCGAGATTGTCCGAAGGCGGACCGTTTATCGGAGCTTCCGATGGTGGTTGTAAATCCGCCATTTTTCTCACCTCAAAAGAAAAGGCCAGAAGAAAATGAGCGTGGGGTGCGCAGGATAAGGGGGATGGAGTGCGCAGGATAAGGAAGCTTCTAGGAGAAGGAAATCCTCTTCTCACTGGTATTCTCTCTCTAAGTGAAATGAAATACAACGAAATGAGACGGAAATGAAATTGAAATGAAATGTATTCTTCAGCGCAAGTGGAGAAGGGGGCGGAGGAGTGTCGGAGATGGGATGCGACTGACAGAAACCTAACGATATTTTCCTCTCTCTCAGTGAGGGAAGGAGAAAGGGAAGAGGACGGGAAAGGGCATGACTATAATGTGCATTTGCCTCAGCTAAAATTGTACTGATTCTTCCAACCTACACGTGTCCACACGTGGGTAGCCACTCAGTCTTTGGGCCCGGCTTTTACGGGCATCACTTCAAATTCCAATGATCTGATGATCTCAACCATCCAATTGCTGTCCATCAGATGAACCGTGAATATAATTACTGTAGTCGGATGGACTTGGAGAGAACGCTACTTTCCTGTCCGTGTGAAATCCACTCCGTCCGTCTGCTCATGTTGGGACATAGACTCTAGAGATTAGGCAGATCCAAAACTGAGCTGGGCCATGCCGTAAGAAACTGTGGGGATTGAACAGCCGCCGATGAAACCTGGCCACAGGTTTTGAATCGGGCTGATATTTGCGTTTTCCATTCCTTGGTAATAACTCCATCAGCACTCGATGGCCTGTCAACATCATAGCCGTAAGAAGATTTCAACGGCGGACGTTTTCATCCCTGCACTGTTTTTAGGATGACCTCCCGATGGCCTATCAACATCGTAGCTGTAGAAAGATTTCAACCGTGGACGTTTTCATCCCAACTGTTTTGAGTGGAATGCTCCCACTTTGAGCTTTGGATCTACCTCGTTTCTTGAGTAGTGTAGTAACGGAAATGGATTGGCTACTTCAAGTGCTCTGTGAGCCCACTATAATGTATATGTTTCATCCATGCCATTTATCTATTTTTCTAGATTATTTTATGGTACGAGAACAAAACTCAGGTACATTCCAATCTAAAGTGGACCAAATTAAAGATACAGGGTTGAATGAATGTCAACCATTACAAACTTTTTGACGGCAACAAAAGTATTAGATCAAGCTGATCTTAGTTTTTTTCCCCTTTATTTGGGTCTTTATAACCTAATAAACAGATTGGATGTCAAATAAACAGTACAATGGGCCTTAGGAGGATTTTAATGGTGGATATCCAATCACTATTATTTTCCTGTGGTGTGGTCCAATTGAGATTCATATCCCTCTCATTTTTAGGATCACGTGCTAAAATGATGAGTAAAAATTGATGAACAAAATGGATGAAACACATACATCATAGTAGGGCCCACAGAGCACTGACCATCAGCCACCGGGCTGATGGCAGGGGTACTATCCAATCCGTTTCCTGTACTAACCCGGATGAAACTGATGGACGGAACAGCTGCCAGAGGACATTCGCGGTGGGCCCCAAAAGGTTACAGGAAAGCCGCTCCAGATTTAGCAGCTAATATCATCCGGCGAGGGCTATCTATACAGTATGATTAGTCTATAAGAAGGGCCACGATTTGGATGGTCTAGATCGAACTGCATGTGGGCCACGGCACGGCAGAGGAATTGCCACAGTTTAGCGATGTGGAGGAGACGCAGACTGCTGACTGCTGTCGAGATTGTAGTAGGGAGGTGGAATTTTCGAGCATCTACCTCTGGAGTCATTAATAGCTGATAAATGGAGGAGCGGATTAGGTGTTACCCGGGCAACACCTGAGTGGGTGTTATCCTTACCGCGTGGGTCCCACGTTGATGAATATATTCATATCCACTATGTCTATCTGTTTTTTAAGATAATTTTAGGTTGTTATACCAAAAATCAAACAGATCCAAATCTATGGTGGACCACACCACTCGAAAAAATGATGAATGGTCAGTAGAGACTTTATGTAGGCCATAAAAGGTTTGGATCAACATGATATTTGTATTTTCATTTCATCTAGATCTGGTTGAACTCATCAACGGTTTGGATGGAAAATAAAAATTATTTATCTACTTACGGTGGGCATAGCAAAGTGTTTAATGGTGAACGTTCAGTCACCACTGTTTCCAGTGGTGTAGTTCATCTGAGATTCGGATCTACTTGAATTTTTGGGACAACGTCCTAAAAAGGGCTAGGAAAAATAGATGGACGGCGTGGATATACAACATATCATCCAAATGGGCCCACGGTAAGGGTAGGTGTTACCCGGGTTACCCCTAATCCGTTCCCGATAAATGGACGGCACGTGTCTCATGAGCCAAAAAAAGGAAACTGAGAATCCGGAGGCTAAGCAAAAACCGCAAGCGCTTGAGCCCTGCGCATCCCCATTCGCCAATTGGGAACACGCCTGCGAGATCTGAGCCTTTCGTTTGGTTCTGCCCAAAAATTAGGCATTTTCAGCCTTTGGTTGGCCACAATGTACAAATTAACTGTTTAAAGCCGTCCATTTGTTTTGTATGCTGCGGCCCACCTGAGGGGGAAATGGCCTGACTTCGAACTGAGAAATGCTCCTCGCAGAAGTGTGCACGAGCAGGAGCTCCGCACGTGCTAAATGACACGCGTGCAATATCCGCTATGTTCACTAGATGGGCCCACATACCTATGACAGCCAGAGATGAGTGGCCAACCCCACATTTGGATCAGAGCAAGTTCACGTGGTATTTATATCACATGTGTGGCTACTTTGGCACGTGTGGGCACTTTTTGGCTATTGAAGATTGTGTTTTTCCATACACATGGTTAGATTTGGACATCTGGATAGTCCACGTCATCAATCTGGACCGGGATGATCCAAACCATCCGTCGGTGGCACGCAACAGTAGATCAGCAAGATCATTCCTTGGAGGAGTGGACTGGACATAACGGACGGTCTAGATAGGCGAATGACGAGAACGAGTCAAACGCAACTCTAATGCAAGATAAGGCTTTAGATGCACTTAGGCAAAATGATCAAGGCGTGGGCCACATGGACGCGGATTAGCTAGTGACTGACGTCATCAAGTTCTGTGAGCCCCACCATAATGTATGTTTTGTATCCACACTGCCCATCCATTTCGAGAGATCATTTTACGGCACGAGCCAACGAATGCGTTAGAAAGCTCAAGGGGACCCACCACATAATATAGTGGGGATTAAACGCCTACCATTAAAAACAGGCCACAGAAGTTTTCGATTGAGCTGATATTTGTGTTTTCTCTTATTTAATGTCTTTCTCAACTTAAGGAGAGGTTGGATCTCAAATAAATATCATGGTGGACCCTAGGAAGGTTTCAACGGTGAGCATCACTCTCCCCACTGGTTTCTGTGGTGGGGTCCACTGGAGCTTTGGCTCTACTTCATTCTTTGGCTCATGTTCCAGAATCATCTCTCCAAATGGATAGACGGTTTAGGTACAACATATATATCATGGTGGAGCCACGTAACTTGGTGACGTAATTTGGAGTCTTCCTGCTCAACCTGTCAGTAGCTAATCCGAGTCCTGGGCCACATGGAAGGGGCTTTAGCTACTGACACGGATTTAGTCACCGACAGACTTCTTTTTCTTTCAACCCCTCATTTTTTTTTGTGGTTAGCTTGTTAGTACACCCACTTTCAATTGAAACTTCACTGTTAGCCACCCTACTAATGATCGTTATCAAGACTTCTGTGTTGAAACGAGGTATCTTTCACTCACCCTAGCACTTGAGCTACTGACATGGATTTAGCTACCGACAGACTTGCTACTGAAGTAATATCACCATTTTGTGGTCCCACCATAATGTATTTGTAGTATCCACATTGTCTATCCATTTGGAGAGATCATTTTAGTGGACCCATCAAAGAAAACAGTGGGAGATTAACTCTCACTGTTAAAAACTTCTAATGGCTACAAAAGTTTTAGATCAAAATGATATTGGTGTTTTAACTTCCTTCATGCCGACCTTAGGAAGGCTTCAACAGTGGCCGTCACTCTTCCCGCTGCTTTCTATGGTGGGGTCCACTACTGCTGTGGCATACTCTAAAATGATCTCTCCAAATGGATCGACGGTGGGATACAACACATATATGATAGTGGGCCCACAGAACTTGGTGACGTCACTTCAGTAGCGAGTCCGGCTGCTCAACCTGTCGGTAAGCTAATCCGCGTCGTGGGCCACATGGGGCTACGGTGTTAATTGATGCTATACAACTGCATGTCATTATTCATTGAGGGCGAGAAGTATTACATGCGCAGCAGGAAGATATTTCAACCTAGGGCGCCCACAGTGAAACCTCATATCTTCATCACCGTACAACCAAGTGGACCACCTCATCCCACCAACACCTAACAGGGAACGGATTAGGTGTTATCTTAGTGGGTGTTACCCTTACCGTGAGGGGCCCACCTTGATGAATTAGTTGTATATCCACTCCGCCCATCCGTTTTTTCAGTTCATTTTAGTACGTCATCCCAAAAATTAAGCAGATCCAAATCTTCGGTGGACCACACAACTAAAAATGTGGTGAATGACCATTAAAATCGTGTCATAAGCCACCAAAGTTTTAGATCGAGCTGATCTTTGTATTTGAGCTTCATCCAGGTCTTTTTGACGTTACCAACAGGTTAGATGGCAAATAAACATTACGCATATGCTTACAGTGGACCCTCGGAAGTTTTTAATGATGGGTCTACAATCACCACTGATTCCTGTGGCGTGGTCCACTTGAGATTTGAATCTGCTTAAATTTTTGGGACCACCTCCTAAAATAGGCGGGAAAAACGCGTGGATATACAACAAATCATCAGTGTGGGCCCCACAGTAAGGGTACTTGCACCTAACAGTCTAACACCCACCTAAAAGCCTAAGCCAGTGGGTCCCATCGCCAATCCAATCCTTTCACTTTTTTTTGCTCGGCCACTAGTCCCAACTGGTCTGATTGGTGAGTCAAGACACGCCCGAGTCCTGGTAAATCGGCCAGACTTACCCCAGTCAACCGTGACTCCTGGTCCCAAGCAAGACCAAGTTAACTTAGACGAGTCTGTTGTCAAAAAGATGTCTTGAATCTTAATTATCCTCAACTAGTCGAAACAAGTTTAACTCGAAGTCCAGCAACAATGTATTTAAAATTTTCGAAGTATTTGACCAGTCGAGGAACAAGCTCGACCAGTCGAAGCTAAGGCTCGACCAATCGAAAGTTACACAGATTCTACGCGGACTGCATAAATTTGAGGCGGTTTCAGAGAGGTGCATAAGTTGAGTTTTCTAAACTACAAATATAAGTCCCTAGGGCCTTTCTAAGTGATATTAAGGCTTTATAAAGGTATTCTAAGAGTTTTTAGAAGATGTTTTAAGATTTCAAAGGGTGTGTAAGGGTGAGATTCGAGGTTGTTAGAGTTGGATAAGTCATCTTCTCTTTATAACTTGTGCTTTCATGGTGAATTTTTGTCGCTTTGTGCCATAGTTTTTTCTCGAAATAGTTTTCTACGTTAAATTTTTGCATTCTCTTATGATTGCTTGATGCTCTTGGATTGTTATCTTAGATTCATATCTATGTGATTCCGCAACACAAATCCCAACAGAGTCCGCAATTCTATCGGAGTTTGATTGCATGGTGATTAGCACCAATGGTGAGGTTGAATGTTAACCATGAGCCACATCAACGGTCAATCAAGTTTGGAGAATGACAAGAAGCGAGCAATCACCGCCGTTGGATGGCGACCAACTTTGCCAATGGGCCATAAGTAAAGCTGTATTTGGATGTTTGGATGCACAGCCCAACTGTATTTATGATCGAGTTCAATCAAGAAAAAATGCCCCAGCATTCATAATGAGGATGTTGCACCTCCCAACAGCAGTCTGCATTCCTTTCAACTTCAAACCTAAGAAGTAATGTAATATGAGACTAGTCCTTGACTGCAATCTTATCACTTCCACTTTATTCAACTAATTATTGCAATTCAATTAAATAGAGCATCCAAACGCAGCAAACTTTTTTTTTTCTGGGTGCTTGAGTGAGAACGAGTGCTTGTCTAAATAATCGATTTGCACCCGACTCAGGATCAGCCCTGGGCCAATATACCGATCAAGCCATGAGCTCAACCCCAATTATCTGACCCTTGCCATCGGCCTTTCTACAGAAGCAATCATTCACCCTTGAATTCATGCATAAATCAAGCAATCATTCACCCTTGTATTCATGCATAAATCGTCTTCGTTTTGAGAAATGAAATGCCAGGCACACACCCAGATGTGAACAAAGGAACCATTTATTTTTATTTTTTTTTAACAATGATGGTATTTCTTTAAACAAGCCGAAGCCTAAAAATACAAATAAACGAATGTACAAGGAAAAAAAAAAAAGCCAACTACCCTAGCAACAATAAGCTAGGATTACGCTTCTGCCCATTCCTTAACATTGTGGCATGCTCTTTTGAACACTTTTAAAACTCCTTTGTTCTTATTTTTGAAGCATCTCACATTTCGTTACCACCATATAGTCGATGAAGCCGCTAACAAGCTTAACCTCTACAGCCTCGCTAACAAGCTTAACCTCTAGCCTTCTTTTTTTTTTTTTCTTTTTTTTTTTTCCGAATTTCCCCATCCCCCGCGGTGCCAAGAGATAAGAAAATCCTCTATTGAACTTGGAAACACCCATCATACTCCAAAGACTGATCACACGACTCCTTTGCAAAAGCGCAGTGACTGAATAAGTGATCTACCGATTCCGCATCTTTATAACCCATGAGGCAAACAATGGGGAGAAACAACTTCCTTTTGCAAAGATTACCAATTGTTAGCACTTTATTCCTCCCCACAAGCCATCCAAAAGCCAACACCTTTAAAGGAGCACCATATTTATAAAGATAGGCTGTTGAAAATGCCCCAACATCTTCCTCACTTACAATTAGAAATGAATAGAGGGATCTCATTGAAAAAGACCCAGATTTTGCTTCTAACCATGCAATGGCAGATTTTACTTCTAACCACGCGATGGAATCTGCATCTAGCAACATTGGAGTAACCTTTGAAAGCATTTAGAGCAATTGGAATCTGTCAGATTTCTTCTAAACAAAGGAACCCAGATTACCTCATCACCCCTTACTGAAAAACAATTGCTTACTTTCGACCATTCTTCCCTAGCTAGCCATGCTAATGAAGAAAACCTATCACTCAACTTCCCCTCTCCAATTCATCTATCATCCCAAAATCTAATTCTATTTCCATCTCCCAAACTGAAGCCTATTCCCTCCTACACTTTCTCTTTTAGCAATGCCACTGATTTCCGTAGGTAAGAAGAACGATACAAAGATGATGCCTTTGTCCACCATCCTCCTTCCTTTATCCCATACTTTCTTAAAATTACATCCCTCCATTTAGCTTATCCCTCCGACCCAAACCTCCAAACCCATTTTCCCAACAGAACTAGATTCATCTCCTCTAGTTTCCTAAAACCTGCACCTCCTTGGTCCTTTGGCTTGTTCCCACTTCAACAAATGAAATCTTTGTTTCTCTCCCAACCCTCCCCAAAAGAAGTCCCTCCTACATCTTTCCCGAGCATTTAGAACATATTTCGGGCATTTAAACAGAGACATAAAATTGATCGGAAGGTTTGACATAGACGTTGCCACTAGAGTCATTTTCGCACCCAATGACAAGTACCTAGCTTTCCACTTGGACATCTTTCTTTCGCAACGTTCTATCACTTTGTCCCACATATGTTTTGACGGTCTCCCAATACATAACGATAAACCCAAGTATGTTGTCGGAAAGGAAGCTTCCCTACAACCGATATCGACGTAAAGACTCAAACTTCTTGAGAAATGCGAACCCCCAACAAACACCACCTCAAAACTTGCTATAATCGACCAAAGATTTTGCTCAAAGTAATCATCCGCCTTGCATAGTAACAGAGTATCATCTGCGTACTTTATGTGGGAGATTTGAAAGTTTGGATTGTCCACTCCAAAGCCTTCAAACAAACCTACATGAATACCTCTGTCTAGCATTTTTCTAAGAGCCTCCTTAACTATGACGAAGAGGAGGAGATAACGGATCGCCTTGACGGAGACCCCGTGAAGCGGCGAAGAACCCTTTTGGCGAACCGTTCATCAATATGAAAAATTTTGAATCCAAGAACACCATTTTGATTCGCAACCTAACATGCCCAACATATTATCTAGGAATGCCCAATCGACATGATCATATGCCTTTTCAATGTCTAGCTTGCAAACTATACATTTCTCCTCTTTCCTATAGCAAGAATTGACACATTCGTTAGCTATTAAAGAGCAATCAACAATCTGCCTACCAGCCACAAAAGTTCCTTGAGACTCTGAAATCACACTGCCCAACACTTTCCGAATCTGGATGCCAACACCTTTGTATATTGTATGGACCACCTAGCAAACTAATTGGATGGAATCTTACAAACATTTCGCTCCTTCCATTGTTGGAACCATTGCTAGAAATAGAAACATAGCCCCTAGTTGTGTCACTATTAATCCTTTTTGAAAGAATTCTTGCATGAAGCCTACCACATCTCCCATCACACACTCCCAAAAAATTTGAAAAAAAAAAAAAAAAGAAGCTAACGGAAAACCATCTTGCCCCAAAGCTTTATCACCACCTAATTTGGCACTGCTTTCTTAATTTCCTCCTCAAAAAAAGGTTCTTCCAAAAAACCGCATCTTCCACTGAAATAGCATCAAAGTGTAAATTATCAAGAGTCGGCATATGACCCTTTTCTTTTGACAAAAAGTTTTTGTAATATTGGACTATATTTTCGCAAATCTTAGGCCTCCCCTCTATCCTTTCCCCATCCACCAATAACGAAGAAATCTTATTTTCTCGCGCTCTAACACTAGCCATCGCATGAAAGAACTCGGTATTTTTATCCCATATTTTCAACCAAGTTGCCATAGACCTTTGCCGCCATTTAATTTCTCTCTCTTAATCTGGCATTGTATTTTACACTATACACCTCTCCCCAAGCTTTTTCCTCATATGTTGGCTCCTCTTCCTCATCTTTGGAATCTAACCTTTGAATTTCTGAAAGAATGTTGGACTTTTCCTCCTCTCGACCACCCAGGACCTCTTTTTTCCATTCCCATATCTTCTGTTTAAGCAACTTTATTTTTTGGAATAGAGAAAAACCGGCGCCCCCTTCTATAGAAAATGACTTCCACCATTTAACAATCTTTTCCCGAAAACCTTAAACCTCTAACCAAGCTAGCTCATTGTGAATCTGATCAGAAAAGTCTGGTTTGAGCAGAATATGAAAGCCATTCATTTGGAAATGGTTTGCCATCTGCTGATCTCTCTAGTTGATGCGTCAGGCACTGGGACTCGAACATTTCTAGCAATTCAATCCTTAGGAATTATGCAGAGCATCCCATTCCCAACACTGTGTTCCAAAGGATACATGGTTGCCCTTCATGTACTTTTGATGCCCAATGACAGCCTCTCTGAGGCCCTTGATCTTCGAAGCCTTTCCCTTGCTGCAGTTCTTGGCTCCCGGCAGATCTCCTGTCCCAGCTCCAACCCTCCTACGAGTCAACAAATATTCAATGAATGCACAAAAAGACCAAATCCAGTGCATGTCATCTACCAATTAGTAAATGGACCGCCTGGATAACTTAGGACAACTAGCAACCAATCCGGACAATCCGACTGATAGGCCAGCACATGGATGGGTTGAAACTCAGGAAAAATAAATAAATAAAAATGAAGTATTTGGGTTTTGTTTTTTTCCAACATTTGACAGAGACTCATATATGGACTGGACCGTCCAAAAACAGGTAATCAATCTAATTGGCAAGATTTTGAAGAATTTGGGATTTTCTTTGTTTTTTTTTTCAACATTCGAAAGAGACTTATTTCTGGAATCAAGTAGGTAAAAACTTGCAATCTGCGCGATTTTGAGGATATGGCTCATTCAAGGTGGCCCACTTCTTGGACAGTCTAGATCCATTTACACGTGTCCCAAACAGGTCCGTACCATTTTTAAAATGGTAAATGACCTGCACTGACTCCTATACCCCACAGAAAGATGCTTCGAGGAACATGTACTCCCTATCATTGTACATGGTACTACTAGCTAACATGCATCATTTGAGTAATAAACAAACTAATATGCCGATTGATGCAAAGAAACAAAGGACATATCAAGCACATTCATCACATGAATACATAAAACTCAAAAGCATAGCAACATTGGTGCATCATACAAGGGAACAAGAGATCATATGTCCCAATTAGTATAAAATGCCAGCGAGAATATGCATAGGGATTCCTCAAGACCACCAATGGAGGGTAGGAGGTTTTGTAGAGAATGTTCTCTTTTTTTGGTCTCTATTTCTTCTTCTTTCTTTTTTTCTTTTTTTTTTTTTTCTTTTCTTTGAAAGATGTTTGGTACATAATGTCAGTGTGTAGCAGTCAGCATATATGAGTTGTTCCCATTATGTAACGCTTGACCTGAGAACATCTACAGTACATGCCATGATTCAGTTTGTACTAGTGTGGAGCCGATGTTGATATGATGGGCTCCACTGTAGATGCCCCACGCACAAAAAATTTCCTAGATTTGGGAGATCCTAACCATCAGATCTTTTGCTATTGTTCAGTTGAATATGGACATGGCTGTATTTTCTCCGTCAACTATCCATTCGCTGGCCACCAATTACATGGTTAGGATCATCCTGTCCAGGACACTTTTGGTGCATGTGACATCCAGTGCGACGCCCATATATGAAGAGCCACCTCAAACAAACTGAGAACGTACAATACCATCACATGACATGAATACACTGAAGATGTGATGTGGACTTGGTGTGGATCAGATGGTACAGATAAAATTGAAGTGAAAGGGATATGTTACCTATATTGACTAGCCGAGCATCATAGCTGAAAACTCAAGATAACCGTAGATGTGCTTGGGTTAAACACCATAAAATACATCTATGAAGGTTTGATGTGGTAAGGTATGCAGTGTCAAAATACTGATTCTGGAGTTCTTTTATCCTCTGCTGTTGAGGAAAAAATGAAGCATTAAAATGTCTCTGTGATGCAGCTTGAAGCTCCACAATTTTATACACCACAGATGAATACTTTATGCAGGGATCTGGGAAGGGAATTTTCGGGTAATGTTGTGTGAGAATGAATACTGTCCTGATGCAGCTGCATTTCTTTCGGTGTTCAACTTGAAAGTAATGTAACTGGTTGTTTCCTCTTTTTTAGAGTGATGAAATGCAATTCAACTCACCCCTAATTATAGGCAATATGTGGATGCCTGTAGAGGTACAACTTGGGCCGGTTGGGTCAGGTAAAGGGTCAACCTGAGCCTAACCCAACCTTGAGAGGACCCAACCTGCAACCTGCAACCCAACCCAAATTCCAATCGGAGGTGCCCAACCCAAATTCCTTTGTACTTAAACCATAAAACAGCCCAACCAGACCGGCCCAAATACATGTCATTATTCCCAAACGGACCCGAATTTGCTCAACCAAAACCCAACTGGATTTCAAATCAGATTGGATTTTTCCAGCTGTAACCTGACGGTCCCAACCCAAGAACCTAGACAAGATGACCATAACTCAGGGGGTTCGGGTTAACCTGAACCCAAGTTTTAGCCTAGATGCCAATACTGCAACATATTTAAAAGAAAGAAAATCAGGTTCCCTATCACCTTGTTCCACTTTCTGGGGTGCATTGTTAGCCTCCAAATTGTGTCAGAACCAATGCAGTTTCACTAACATCATGGTTGGTAATGTTTCTAATCCATCTCGAAATGCAATATTTCACAATTTGACAGGGATTATTCATCTTCATGTCAACTTAAATATGGCATCATCCAGTGAAAAGAGAATACAAAATGTTATATACCTCAACGCTTTCTCACAAGCAATTCGTGCTGCATGAAGTTCAGTGTGACTCAGTACCTGGTTGACTCTCCGACTGAAATCCACTGTCATTTGGGAGTGGATTTTTATAAGCTTAGGAAGGCAAAAGAAACAAGAATAAATCAATGCTAAAATGAGACGACATGATCATTGTTAGCAGAAGGGCATACGGCAAAAAGGGTATGGGAAATATTCGAGTTCAATTCGGACTCAAATTGTTAAAAACACGGTAAAATTTCAGTCAAAGAAATGGAAACGCCAAACATTCAGAAATGAAAAGTTCCGGTTTAATACGGTTTAGACTTGAAAAGCAAAGTGGAAAAATGGCTATATATGTGCATATTTATGTCTATATCTCCTATATAAATAATGTTAAAACAGAGAACTTCAATTTAAACAGTTAAAATTTTTATATCTATAAGCGAAAATGTATACATGTACCCAAGTGGTGTTCTTTGCCCCTCTCAAATTCTTCTTTTCAAGTGATCCTCATATAAATCGATCCATCACTACTAAACATTTTCACACTCTACTCAATTCTATCAATGGGTGTCGATCTCCAATCCTTATTCTTTAAATCACCCCAAAAAGCCTTTTTTAAAAAAAAAATAAAACACTATTTATTTGGTTCATACAAAAAAATGATTTTTTTTATTTTTTGTATCCCTCTTCTGAAATATACAGAGTTTGGATGTTTAATCAATTATACAAGTTTTTTTCCTTCAAAAATATGAAGTTAAAAATGGAGTTTTGCCAATTGTGGTAAGTATTAAACAATTGGATGAGATCGAGTTGATATAGAACTTAATCCCAACATTTCAATATGATGCAAGCCCACAGCCCACCAGAGGGCCATGCTGATTTTGGACTATTCTTTTATAGATTGGCCTGAAATATCAAAAGCTACAATTTACTATTTGTGGGAGATATAGGGGGATGTGATTGATGATATGGAGGTTGTTTTAAAGATGTGAGTGAAGTTGTTGAAGATTATTTCACAACTTTGGTTTCTGGATTCCCTCGAAGCTCTCTTACTTGATTAGTGAGATTGCCTATCGTATGCGTAAGTTGATCTACTCCCTCTATGAGTGCTCAGATCAATTGGGTTGCTTGTGCAAATTCTTCACATGTCACCCATTTCGAAGCCATTAGAAGATGACAGAGAGTCGAAAATCTCAGAAGATGAGCTGCTTTAAATACTAAAATGATGCAACTCGATTATCGAGCCAATGAGATCTCGACACCTGAATCATAAGAAAGGGACAAGAGTACACCCACAAGAATAATGGAATATAGAGGGAGAAATAATTTTATTGATATCAAACTTCTTCTCTTACAAATTTTAAGAAACTTATACTCAGAAAATTTTGGAATGGTTACCTCATACACCACCACCCCTTTTATAGAGATCCTACATGAATCTTTAATGAGGATTCCTCAACCAAAAGATTGATTTCAAATTCAATCATAGTTGATTTCAAATCAATATTATCTACCTAAGATGGTAAAAGCCCGGAGTGATTAAGTAACTTTAAATAAAAAACTCCTCATAATTGATCATAAACTAAACTTACTTATCTCAAATAAGTTACTTATCTATTGTTGTAAGTAGAAAAAGTAACTTATTTGGTGGTATCCAAACGGGCCCTAAGCAAGAACACCATTTATGTTTTTAGAGTTTTCCGGAGAATGACTCCTCCTTTCGATTGTGAATTATTTCATCATTATAATATTCTTTTAAGAACGTTATTGTAACTGCTTGTTCAACGGATTCATAGGCACATTATTGGCATCATGAGGGAATACTGATTAGGATTGAAGTGCTTGAAAAGAGGAGGAACGGAGACATGTAAGAGATTGGATAAAAGTGGTGGGAAGGGATATCAAGGCTTCCCTACTTACTGATGATAGGATCTTGGGGTTGATTGGTGAAACATGATTCATAAAGCCGAACCCAAGTAGTTTGGACAAGGTTATGATGACAATGATGGTGGTAGCTTGCATCAAAAGATATTAAATTAACTTGCAGCCAAGATAATTTAAAAGGAACAGGGTCATTTTGTTCAATCACAGATGAGGCTTATTGCTTGATCCATATCGATGGATTGGACCCATGTGGCTGCATGGTTGGATCTTCCAAACTATATGTATGGTGGAGCCCCTAGTGTACGCAGGTCAACAGAAAAATGCAGCGATCCAACTGATGGTACTGTTCCCTTACTGAATGTTGAATACCAACTTTTTTTGCCTTCCATTTGGCAAACACTATCAAAAACTTGAGGTCGTCCAGACAGTATGATTTTGGCCTGTGGCCCATTAACGGTAGGACCCACCAGATGGATGGTCTAGACGATTCAACCATAAAGCCGTGTGCCCCATCCATGGGCAGGCCAAGCAACAAACCCAGGCACAATTAACACGAAAAGATGCCAAAAGGAATCAACAGCCATGAATCAAATGAAAAACGTAAGCAAAAGGGAACTAAGCAATCACAACATTCGATACTTTACAATTCCAACACAACACGAATAAAAGCTGATGCGGTCCTTAGTACACTAAGAAGCATTATATCATATTCAAGTTTTCCTCTTATATATGTAGTAATCATTCCATGAGAGAGAGCATTTTAAAGTTGTTTTCTACAAGATTTGTATTTATGAGTTGGGTGATTCATCTCTTGTTGGGTGAGTGATTCTCCAACCGCTTGGGTAAGTGAGTCCCCAAGCTATCCTTTGTTGGGTGAGTGATTCCTCACTCCCTTGGGTAAGTGAGTTCCTAAGCTATCCCTTGTTGGGTGAGCGATCCTCTAACCCCTTGGGTGAGTGAGTCCCCATACTATCTCTTTTTCTTATTTCCATTCGGCTTATGTACTCTTGATCCAAATTACAACAACAAAGTTCTTCTTTCCTTTTCTTTATTGCATTTCTTTGGGCTCTACATCAAGTGGTATCAGAGCAAGTCAATATCCATGGTGCGAGGACAAGGCCAACACCGTCGTACGGCTCGACTCGTAGATGTCCACGTGCATGCCAAAGTAGAGGAATTGAAACAAGCCGATAACCACCTTCAACGTATGATGGAGGAGGTTTTGCATAGGCTTCCCGATCAAAGCCCCATGAATGAACTGATGGAACCTCTTACGCGTATGCATCCACCATTCGACATTCCCAATATGTTCAATGAAGAGTTGTTCTCTGACTCCTCAAGTTCTACTAAAGCTCCAACCCAACAAGCTTCGTCACGACAAGCTCCACCGCAATCAACTTGGGCGATGGAATGACTTGCTTGTGCTCTATAAAATGTCGACAGGCATCCGGGTAGACATTCCCGACTTTGATGGTAAACTTGATCCCGAATGTTATTGTGATTGGGTCACTTCTTTGGATTCTTTCTTTGAGTAGAAAGAATTATTGGAAAAGAGAAAAGTTAAATTTATTGCTACAAAACTCAAAGGACATGCCTTAGTTTGGTGGCAACAATACCAACGAAGTCGTAAACAGAGAGGAACTCTGCGAATTAATCCATGGGCCGAAATGAAATTAAAGTTAGAGATAAATTCTTCCCTCTCAATTATTCTCAAACTTTATACAGAAAGTTTCATCATCTTTAGCAAAAGAATGATCAAGATGTGACTAATTGTACCGAAGAATTTTATAAATATTTAAGTTGGGTAAATTTATAAGAAACCAATGATCAATTGTAGCAAGATACTTGAGTAGTTTGAAATCATCTATCCACGATGAGATAAGTTTACATCACTTAAGTAATCTTGAAGAGGTATATCAAAAGTCTTTGATAGCGGGAGAAAATTTAAAAAGGAATTCTTTTAGGCGCTTTGAGAAAGGTTCAAATGCGGGAACTTCTACAGACAAAAGGGTTGTTACACGGTCTACCAAATTCCCGAACTGAAATGATGGGAAAGAAACTATAGAACATACAACCACTCCATGTGAAAAAACTCGAGATAATGCATGTTTTCGATGTGGGGAGAATGGACATTTGGCTTATGAGTGTCCTAAAAAAAAGGTTGGCTACTGATTAAATCTAATCGATGAGAATGATGATGCGGTTGTTTATGATTCCAAAGATGACAATGAAGCCTACCAAGAGGTATGTGACCCCGATAATGGTGCTGAAAGTCTTGTGATAAGACGAGTTTTAACCGGCCCAAAAAGCCAAGAAAATGACCATTGGCTACATGGTAATATTTTACTTTTTTACTTTTTGCACCACTTATAGTCGGAAATGTTTGATTTTAATTGATTCGGGTAATTGTGAAAATATGGTTGCCAAAAAAATTGTCTAAGTTACAATTGAAAAGTGAAAAGCATCTTAGCCCTTATAAAAATTCTTGGTTAAAAAAGGGAGATGAAATCCCTATCAATGAAAGGTGTTTGGTGAAATTCTCCATTGGTGAGTATTGTGATGAACTTTGATTGGATGTCTACAGTCTTACCTATGGATGCTGGCCACATTTTACTTGGGCGGCCATGGCAATATGACCGAGATGATCATCATGTTGGGAAAAATGCTTATTCTCTCTCTCAATGGAGTAAAATATGTATTGATTCCTTTAAAGGAAATTCGTCCTTGTGTCCCCAAAGAGCAACAAATTAATCTTTTGTCTCTAAAACATTTTGAAGAAACTTATGGGGAAATGACCCATGTTTATGCCCTTGTAGCCCAAGACACCCCTAAGAAAGAAGTGAGAGAAATACCTAAATGCATGGTGAAACTCTTGAAAGAATTTTTCGATATTACATTCGGAGAGCTTTCGAATGGGTTACCACTGATGTGTGACATCCAACACCAAATTGATTCGATGTCAGGTGCCACATTGTCAAATTTGCCACATTATTGCATGAGCCCTACGGAGCATTTCGAGCCAAATTTGTCATATTAATGCATAAGCCCTATAGAGCATGCCGAGCTCTAAAGGCAAGTGGAATGATTATTAAAGAAATGACTTATCCAAGAAAGCCTAAGTCCATATGTGGTTCCTGCCCTCCTCACTCCAAAGAAAGATGGAACTTGAAGGATGTGTATCAATGGTTGAGCTATCAACAAGATAATAACAAGATACTGTTTTCCAATTCCTAGACTTGATGGCATGTTGGACATCTTACATGATGCTCAAGTGTTTTAAAAAATTGACCTTAAAAGTTGGTACCATCAAATTCGTTTCCATCCGGGTAATGAATGAAAAACCACTTTTAAAACTCGAGAAAACCTTTATGAATGGCTAGTAATGCCATGTGAATTGTCAAACGCACTTAGCACTTCCACAAGACTCATGAATCAAGTATTACATTTTTTATTGGAAAATTTGTTGTTGTTTACTTTGATGGTATTCTTACATTTAGTTCTTCTATTTGTGAGAGTACTAACCATGTGCGTAAGTGTTGCAAGTTTTGCATGATGAAAAACTACATGTCAACCTCAAAAAGTGCTAATTCGTGTCGACAATGTAATCTTCTTGGGTTATGTTGTCTCATCCAAAGGTGTCAAAGTAAATGAGGAGAAGATCAAAGCAATTGTAGAGTGGCCAACCCCAAAATCGGTTATCGAAGTGCAATGCTTCGGTGGCCTAGCAACATTCTACCGACGGTCTGTAAGTACAAGGCAAAATACCTATGCTAAATATCTCATCCAATGGAAGAACAAGCCCTAATACGAAGATAGTTGAACCAATGACGAGGAGTTACGGGAACACGACGGAAGAATGTGGGAAATAATTACTAAGCCAAACTCGAGGATGAGTTTTTTTTTTAATGAGTAGGAGATTGATGCAGTCCTTAGTACACCAAGAAGCATTATATCATGCTCAAGTTTTCCTTTTATATATGCAGTAGTCATTCCATGAGAGATGGTATTTTAGAGTTGTTTTCTACAAGCTTTGTATTTGTGAGTTGAGTGATTCCCCTCATGTTACGTGAGTGATTCTCCAACCCCTTGGGTGATTGAGTGATTCCCCAACCCTTTGGGTAAGTGAGTTCCCAAGCTATCCCTTGTTGGGTGAGTGATTCACGAACCTCATAGGTGAGTGAGTCCCCAAAATATCTCTTTTTCTTATTCTCATTCCGCCCATGTACTCTTGATGCAAATTATAACAACAAAGTTCTTCTTTCCTTTTCTTTATTGCATTTCTTTAGATTCTACACCAGAAGCACGAAACCACATTCCAACTTCAAGAAATAAGGTTTAATAAAATTCACAAAAAAATCAGAAAAAAAGGTCACTGATTGCTCTGCAATGATATCAACAAACTCAAATCTTCATATGAAATTCTAAATCTCTTATCTACCAACCAAATTGTAAAGGAGATAAAACAAAAGAATAAGCTCCAAACCTTATAACCACTTTGGGGTCGTCTGGATGCCTGTAAATGGTTTAAGTGATAAATGATTTATAGGTTTAAATCATTTATAGTCTTTTTTTTTTTTTTTTTTTGCTAAAGTATATATTTTAATGGGCTTATTACAATCATTTTGTTAAATATCACATATGTACATTAATTTAGGTTATTAAAGTTGATTTGGTATATCACATATGTTCGTGTGAGTATATTGAAAAATTCAAATGCATTTCAAATCCTCCCATTTACTCACATCCAAAACAGAATATTTGGATTTAAAATACATTTCACTTTCTCCCATCCAAACACAATTAAATAAGCCATATACTCCCAATTTATTTACCTTCAATTCCATTTCCCATTAATTTCCAAGCTCCCTAAAGAGCCTGAAAATCATTTAAAGTTAGCACCATTCACAGGCATCCAAATGACCCCTGACCATAATTACCAGAGTTTTCATTCGGGCCAGCATTCCTTATGGGATGACCCCCACCTTCCACCGGCCCAGATCAATCATCCACTCCGGATCACCTGCTGCAAAGAAACCCACCATGAGACAATCTCAGCCATCCAATAACCAGAGGAAATAAGTCAACCGATCGGATGCCCAGGATTGTACAGTGGAGGATATTTTTTGGTCCATCCCCAATCCACAGGGCCACCAGTCGAAAGACCACTATCGCCAGAAGATGGGCGCCGCCAGTGCAGAATCCTGGCTCGGAGGAGATGGGCGGAATCTTCATCAACAACAATGTATAATCCTCTTCTACTTTCTGAAGAAATCAATAGCTGTAAATGAGAGAGAGCTGAGATTCGATATTCCAGAGATGTATAGGAGAATTACGGTAAAGAAAATCTAGGAAAATCTGAGACTGGTGAGAAATGGTGTAGATATGTTTCCGTACAATTTCTCATGGTAAGGTTTATTTCTCAACAATGCCCGTCTAGCTCAGTTGGTAGAGCGCAAGGCTCTTAACCTTGTGGTCGTGGGTTCGAGCCCCACGGTGGGCGTCTTGTTTTTTTTTTTTTCTTTTTTTTTTTTAAACTTAAATTTGTGTTTTCATTTCTAATATGAATTTAATTTAATTAAAATTTATTCTTATTTTCTCAAATTTTTTAATTTAATTCATTAATTTACATTTTTTAAATATAAGTTAATTTTTATTGGTGCCCGTCTCTAGCTCAATTGGTAGAGCGCAAGGCTCTTAACCTTGTAGTCATAAGTTTGAGTCTCACAATAAACTCGTTTTTATTTATAATATGAATTTATTTATTTTTAATTTTATTCTTATTTTTTTAATTTTTAACTTAAATTTGTGTTTTCATTTCTAATATGAATTTAATTTAATTTATTCTTATTTTTTATATTTTTAACTTAAGTTTATGTTTTCATTTCTAATATTAATTTAATTTTTTTATATTCTTATTTTTTCATTTTTTAAATTTAATTTGGTTAATGTCAATTTTCTTAATATAAGTTAATTTTTCATTGGTGCCCGTCTAGCTCAGTTGGTAGAGCGCAAGTCTCTTAACCTTGTGGTCCCATGGTATGTATGTTTTTATTTCTAATATGAATTTAAATTTATTATTTTTTCTATTTTTAACTTAAATTTGTGCTTTCATTTCTAATATGAATTTTTTTTTAAAAAAAATCTTATTTTTTCTATTTTTAACTTAAATTTTTGTTATCATTTCTAATATTAATTTTTTAAAAATTTATTCTTATTTTTTCATTTTTTGAATTTAATCGATTAATGTACATTTTCTCAATATAAGTTAATTTTTTATTGGTGCCCGTCTATCTCAGTTGGTATTGCGCAAGGCTCTTAAACTTGTGGTCACGGGTTTGAGCCCCACGGTGGGTGGTGTTTTTATTTCTAATATGAATTTAATTTTTTTATTCTTATTTTTTCTATTTTTAATTTAAATTTGTGCTTTCATTTCTAATATGAATTTAAAATTTTCTATTCTTATTTTTTCTATTTTTAACTTAAATTTGTGTTTTCATTTCTAATATTAATTTAATTTTTTTAATTCTTATTTTTCCATTTTTTAAATTTAATTTGTTAATGTACATTTTCTCAATATAAGTTAACTTTTTATTGGTGCCCATTTATCTCAGTTGGTATAGCGCAGGGCTCTTAAACTTGTGGTCACGAGTTTGAGCCCCATGGTGGGTAATGTTTTTATTTCTAATATGAATATAAATTTTTTATTCTTATTTTTTCTATTTTAAATTTAAATTTGTTCTTTCATTTCTAATATTAATTTAATTTTTTATTTCTTATTTTTCCATTTTTTGAATTTAAGTTGTTAATGTACATTTTCTCAATATAAGTTAATTTACTTGTAACACCCTGAAAATCGGGGGTCGAGTAAATACTTAACTCCCGAGTTTCCGGTGTCACATATCATGCATTTTGTGACTTATTGACTAGTCGATTTAAATTGCGCAATTTGGAATAACCTGGAACATGAAGTACATCCACAAGCCTACTGAAATGGAAGGAGATAACATAAATATTTATATACATGTCCAAAAGAATGAAGGGGCGCACATAGCGTCACACAACCAAAATCACAAAAAATATATCCAGTCCAAAAGAATAGGACTGAGCTCCCAGCTCAGCAACCCCTCAACTCATCTACGGATCCGAAGCAGCTCCGCCCATCAACTGAAAATATGAGAACTCATCCTCCTCGTCCAGACTCACGCTGCCAGGCTCCTCCTGATCGTCGCCATCTGCATCTACGGAAGCGTCTGGTTGGTGTTTTAAAACACCGTCCCAGAGTGGGAGTGAGTGATCAACTCAGTGTAAACTATTAATCTTAAGTTGTAACAGGCATCAATTATAACATGAATTTAATGAAAAGCAGTCAATCAGCAACACCTACAACTCTTATTAAATGTGTATGCAATGCAATGATATGATGCATGCCCTCGCCACAACGCTCCCTCGAGCGACTCCATCTAACGATCGCATATGGCAACACTCCCTCAGAGCGACCTCGACTGCCGAGTCGCCACCCTAACTAATGCGATGCAATGCGATTATGTTAGCCAAGTTTTTAGTTTAGTCCATTCATCCATCGGGTTGGGGATTCGATTCACCCCCACTGTCATTGCCCTAATCGGGTTGCGAGGCCAAGACCCCAACAATGCGTGAGGCCGAGTCCCCGCGGTCCGTGATCTGTCGGGGTCCTCATTCCCGACTCCAAGCACATGAGGCGTGCCGATAGGGAAAGGATCGCTGCGGTCACTACGGGAGGCGCGGTACCCCAGCGTAGGCCGACAGCTCGGTCACAGTGTCCCATTCCACCATGGCCGGCTCACGAGACTGTGGACCAATTTCTTTGTCTTGTTATCAATGGGCCACCAAGGGTCGTAGGGTGCATCAGGTTCCATGCATAAGTGGGCAAACATGGTTAACAAACGGGGATGATCAGTAGTAGGCTAGTCCGCACGAGTAGGCGGGCATGAGACGAATGGCCTCGGGAACAAGGGTCCCATGTAGTCGAACTACTGACCACCCGAACACTTCCGCCCAATCCGAGACTAGCCTTAGCGTAGCCCTACCAATGGGGCTACCCTCTCCGTCCGCTTTCTAACCATCCCAAGAGAGCAAAGGAGATCTATCGCATGCTACGATTCATGTTATCATTCATCACATCTATATCACATTCTCATGCATTCCAATCATACAAATCAAATACCTTTAACAAGCTAGCAATTATCATTTAGAATTAAAGGGCCTGTGAGTGTGGGTGGGGTGAGAAAGTTTCACTTTCTCCATCTTGAAAATCATGAGTGTCCTAGCAATTATTCACACATACAATGAAGCATCATACATGAAGGCAATGAAACACATCCACAAGCATATTATCATCCAACCTCATAATATGAGAAGGCACAATGCATACCACATTTGAAAATTAAACATGCATACACTAACAAATCCAACCAATCATGAAACCCCTAAAGTTCTCTCTAGAATTTCAAACAAGGCATCCAAGCACTCAAAAATCATTACATCCATGCTAAAATTGGTGCTAGGCCACCTAAGAGCAATAGTCCGCACCTTAATTTCGGCGGAGGCTCGGAAACGACCTAAAGGCGAGGTTTCGAAGGTTGACCGGCCGGAGTCCCTAAAACGATCCAAGCATGAGAGGAATCTACCCCATTTCTCCTTCAAGACAAGGATTTCAAAGGAAAAAGTGAGGGATCTTACCAAGGTTGCCCACAAACGAATTTCGGAGTGGCGGTGGAGAGTTTTTCCCCCCTTTCGGAAGGGTTAGGACGTTGAAGGATCGGGTCTCTTGAGCCTCCACACGTTTTAGGGTCCACCACAACCTCCTTGCCTTCACTTCCTTCCTTCTACACCTTCCTTGGTCGTTGGAGAAGGGTGGAAGCTACAAGGGAGAGCTTTGTTGTTGTAAGGTGGTGAGGATGATGAAGGAGAGGTTGATTGTTGGAGATTGGGGGAAATCAAGAAGGAAAAGGGATGGGTTGTTGAGAGTTGAAGGGAGAGATAGGAGGGAGAGAGTTGTTGTTGAGAGAGTGAAGGGTTTGTGAGAAGGGGGTTAGGGCTTATTTCCCTAGAGTTGGGTCCTTTGGCCCCAAGCTCCCAAGTCTTCCTAAAATAGACTTATGAGACACCTATTGGTGTTGAGGTGGGCCCGACACTCCACAAGCCACCAAATTCGGCATGGAGGTGTCTTATGACCCAACTAGGGTCCATGCAAAATTGAGGGTGAACGGATGAACGGATATACGATCTGAGCAGTACTTTCGTCCCAAAATGGCCCCGTGGGGACTGATCTGGTGATTGGGGCAGTTCTAGCGGCCCTCTGGCCATGAAATTTGTAGGGTAAGTGCTCCATGGCCCGATGAAGGACCCTGCAAAATTTGGAGGCAAACGGATGCGCGGTTTGGTCGTACGGGTCCAATTTGCGATCAACGGTCACCGTTCCACGATCGAGTCCCAGATTTGGTGGACGGGCGTAGAAAAATAATTTAAACCACCACCACAAATTTGGAGAAAATCCGACGGCTGGATCGCCGGAATCCGGGTTTCATTGTATGTGCCAGGCTCCATTTGTTTGGCATTGGTGGGGTGTATTCGGCTAGTGCCAGATCCTAGTTCGGGGTGTCCACTGGGTCCACCGTCCGCGATGGCCCACAAGCCCAGTGTGATATATGAATTCCGAAATTTTTAGATTTTTCTGACCATCCACGATCACTGGATGGCCCACACGGGCTGTTGACGAATGCACACGGCCATCAGGCTTGGCGGGCCACGCCAGGTTCCATCATGGTCAGCCTAGACTGTTCTAACGGGTTGATCCTAGCTTAATCCTTTAATTACTGGTGGTACCTCACCCTGAGCAGCTTAAATGGGCGGTCCTGCGGCAATTCCGATGTGGACGCCCCAGGATACAGTGCTGGTTGGACGGGACGTTACAATCTACCCCCCTTATAAATAAATTTCGTCCTCGAAATTTGTACCTGTTCGTATTGCTGGAGCAGGCTCGGGTAATGCTTGCGGACTTCTGCTTCTGTCTCCCAAGTGGCCTCTTCTTCATCGTGATGGGTCCATAGGACCTTGACCAATGGGATGACTTTGTTGCGTAGAACCTGTTCCTTCCTATCCAATATTCTAGTGGGCCGAAGAATGTACGTGGCATCATCCTTGAGTTCCACATGTTCCCACTTGATGATATGCGAAGGATCGGGGACGTACTTCTTCAACATGGACACATGGAAGACGTTATGCACTCCAGCAAGCGGCGTAGGTAGGGCCAAGCGATAGGCAACTGCACCTACCCGGTCCAAAATCTGGAAAGGCCCGATGAATCGGGGCGTAAGCTTCCCCTTCTTGCCGAATCGCAGGACACCCTTCATTGGGGAGATTTTGAGGAATACATGGTCCCCAGCTTCAAATTCCAAGTCTCTTCGCCTTGTGTCGGCGTAGCTTTTCTGTCTGCTTTGAGCTGTTAGGAGGCGACGCCGGATAATTTCAATCTTCTCAGTCGTGACTCGCACTAAATCCGGTCCTAGCAAGCTCTTCTCGCCAATTTCTTCCCAACAATGCGGGGCTCGGCATGGACGCCCATACAAAGCCTCATAAGGCGCCATGCCGATGCTAGCCTGGAAGCTATTGTTGTAGGCGAACTCGGCATATGGGAGACAATCGTCCCAGCTCTCCTGAAAGTCTAGAACACAAGCCCGTAACATGTCTTCCAAAATCTGGTTCACCCGTTCGGTCTGTCCATCTGTCTGCGGGTGGAAGGCGGTGCTAAACTTCAGTTTTACTCCCATAGCTTCCTGAATGCGGGTCCAGAAAATCGACGTGAAGCGAGTATCCCGGTCCGACACAATCTCCAATGGGACGCCATGGAGCCGCACTATTTCCTTGATATACAACTTAGCCAAATCATCGGCGGAGCTTGAAGTCTTGATTGGCAGAAAATGGGCTGTTTTGGTTAGCCTGTCCACAATCACCCATATCGAGTCATGCCCCTTCCTAGTCCTGGGCAAACCAGAAATAAAATCCATTGATATGAAGTCCCATTTCCATTCCGCTATGGGCATGGGTTGCAAAAGGCCCGGTGGTCGGCGGTGCTCAGCCTTGACTTGTTGACATGTGAGGCATCGGGATACATACTCCGCTATTTCTTTCTTCATGTTGTCCCACCAATAGTTCCGCTTCAAATCCCGGTACATCTTTGTACTACCAGGGTGCATCGCCAACTTAGAGTTGTGAGCAGCATTTAGGACCTCTTCTCGCAGTCCCAGTAGGTTAGGAACACAAAGGCGGCCTCGGTAGCGCAATCCCATATCCTTTCCAATTCTCCACTCGGACTTCGTATCATTCCTCGCTCTTACCCTCATCTTCTGTAATAGCTCATCGCCCTCTTGGGCTTCAATGATTTTGCTATCAATCATTGGCTGAGCTTGAAGGTGGGCTACTACCGCATACGGCTCCTCTACGGTTAGCTTCATGTCGAAGTCCCGTATGAATTCTACCATGTCCCACTCTCTCACCATCAGCGGGGCCGCAAATTCAATTGTTTTCTTGCGACTCAATGCGTCCGCCACCAGATTGGCCTTGCCAGGGTGGTATGAAACATCGAACTTGAAATCCTTCAACGTCTCCATCCAGCGACGTTGTCTCATGTTCAGGTCTTTCTGGGTGAAGATGTATTTGAGGCTCTTATGATCAGTAAAGAGCTCAAATTCCTCACCATAAAGATAGTGTCGCCATATCTTCAACGCGAATACTACCGCCGCAAGTTCGAGGTCGTGGGTAGGATAATTCTCCTCATGTTTCCTCAATTGCCGAGATGCATAAGCTATTACCCTGTCCTTTTGCATAAGCACACAACCCAAGCCCACATGGGAAGCGTCTGTATAGACAGTGTACTTGATCCCTTGCTCAGGAAGCACAAGCACAGGTGCTGAAGTCAGTTTATCTTTCAGCTCTAGGAAAGCCGCCTCCGCCTTCTCATCCCAGGCAAACTTGAGGTCCTTCCGTGTCAGTTGGGATAGTGGCCGAGCTATCTTTGAAAAGTCCTTAATGAACCTTCGATAATAGCCAGCGAGACCGAGAAAACTCCTCACTTCCGTGACCGATTTCGGTTGCTTCCAATCTTGCACAGCCGCAACCTTGGCGAGATCTACCGATATGCCCTCCTTGGACACTACATGGCCCAGAAATTTGACCTCTTCTTTCCAGAAGTCGCACTTCCTAAACTGTGCATACAATCGATTTTTCTCAAGAGCTCCAAGGACCGCCCTTAGATGTTCTTCGTGCTCCTCGCGGCTCTTTGAGTATATCAATATGTCATCTATGAATACCACAACGAATCTGTATATGAACGGCCTGAAGATCCTGTTCATGAGATCCATGAATACCGCTGGGGCATTGGTGAGCCCGAACGACATAACTAGGAACTCATAGTGGCCAAAGCAGGTTCTAAAGGCCGTTTTCTGTATATCCTCGTCCCTGACTCGCAGCTGATGGTACCCTGATTGTAGATCGATCTTGGAGAAGTATTTGGCACCCCTCAGCTGATCAAACAAGTCGTCAATTCTAGGCAATGGGTACTTATTCGAACCGTCACTTGGTTCAATCTCCTGTAATCCACACACAATCGCAATGAGCCGTCCTTCTTTGTCACAAATAGGATTTGGGGCTCCCACGGCGAGACACTGGGCCGGATAAAGCCTTTTTCTAGCAAGCTGTCAATCTGAGTCCGTAGCTCTTCCATCTCACATGGAGGCATGCGGTAAGTAGGCAAGGAGATGGGCTTAGCGCCCGGAGTCAGATCGATGGTGAAGTCTATTTCCGTCGAGGAGGGAGTCCGGTATGGGTCTAAACACTTCATCGAAGTCTCGGACTACGGGAGTGCATGTATGCGAGGGCCCATCATACCCGTCCTCCAAAGAAGCATAACATAGAATCCTACGATCGTGGCTAACCTGGGACCTGGAAACGTGAGAGAAGCGCCGTCGTCTTCAAATATTTTCACTGTCAGGGTCTCGCAGTCAATCTCGGCCTTCATCGTGGTCAACCAATCCATACCCAGGATAACATCATAGTGAAAGATCTTAGTTACTATCAAGTCCACAAAAGCCACCTTGCACCCCAAATCGATGGGGCAATCACGGCATATCTTCGTCGCTTCTGAGACAGTACCGGCGGCGGCAATGATCCTCACCCCAGTAAAGGGAGTAGCGTGCAATCCTGGACGCTGATAGTAGCATGTGCTATGAGAGAAGTAGTGGATCCTGTGTCCACCAACAAAAAGATGGGGGTACCTTCAATGTGTGCCGTCATCTCGAAGGCCGTAGGAGTGGGGATGGTAGCATCTTGGCCTTCTGCGGCCAACGCATGGACTCGCGCCTGTTGAGGGAAGTTCGGTCGTTGCATAGGCCGTTGTGGCGGTCTGACTTGAGGTGCAGGGGGACGGCGAAACTGTGGGCTAGGCCCCATCGTCCGTAAGGGCGGAATCTGTAATGCCTGTTGCGGAGGCCTGTTGTTGCGTTGAGGCGGCGTGAAGCCGAGGTCCCTCATCCGAGTAAAGCAGTATGGCTCGGAATGGCCCGGCCTCCGACAGTAACTGCATGTCTGGGTAGGTCGTGTAGGAGGTGCCGGTGCAACAGCTGACCGCGGTGGAGAACTCGGGCGCGGTCTCTTCCCCGTAAAAGAAGAGGACGGTCCTTCAGTCCGGTTTCGTGGCCCCAACTGTGTACGGCCCCGTGAGACACGCTCTTCGTCCTGTTCAGCTCGAGTAGACATCTCAACGAGCTCCGCATAAGTCCCGATGTTCATGCAACACAGTTTGGAGCGAATGCCACTCCTCAGCCCTGCCGTATATCGCCTCATTTTGATTGCTTCGTTGGCGATCATTTCAGAAGCGTAGCGAGACAGTTCGGTGAACCGGTTCTCATATTGCGCCACGCTCATCCCCCCTTGTTGGAGGCGGAGGAATTCATTTTCCCTTTCATGCTGGTAGGATTGGGGAATGTACTTCCCGTTGAAACGGGTTTCAAATGCTTCCCATGTCCATATGTGGCCCTCAGGAAGAGACCTGAGGACACTCTCCCACCATAAATCCGCCTCTTTCTCAAAGAGGTAAGAGGCGAGCTCCACATTCTCCGCTTCAGAACAGTGGAGAGGCCGCAGCAACTTGGTAACTCGATTAAGCCAGTACTCCGCTTCCTCTGGGCGGTGGGTACCAGCAAAGGTAGGCGGCCTATGCCGTTGGAATTGTTGAAACGGGTTGCTCGGCCGGTAGCGGAGAGCGCCATGGCGGGTAGCCAAGCTGCGGTTGCGGCGTGCCCAAATTCTCGGGCCAAGGCCCCCACTACGATGGCCAACATATTTTGTTGTTGTTGCATATTCGTGGCCATCATCTGCTTGTTGTTGTTGCATATTTGCGGCCATCATCTGTTGTTGTTTCTTTGCATGAGAAGCAAGATTTGACTCATCCGGTCCATGGACGGTGGCATGAGGGGGTACAGTGCCGCGGCTTGTGGCGGCGGGGCATTTGGGGCCGCCTCCGGGTAGTACTACCCGTATTTTGGGAACCATCCCCACCCTGTGGGCCTTGTTGCTCGGCAGGGACCTGGTCCCGATCGACAAGCCGCCATGAGGGAGGCGGACAAATCGACCCTCTTGTCGCGGAGGCATTTCCTGGAAGAATGACCCAGAATAGGTTAGGCACTAGAACACTTCTTATGCCCCGGTTATGATGCGAGATTTTATACAATCCATTCATGAACACATGCAATGTACATACAAGCATGTTAAGACGACAAAAGATCTGCCGAGACAATCCACACATTCACATTGATTTCAAAATGCCATTGACATGGCCAGTTACATGCTACAGTATGGATTACAACACACTAAGCATACTAAACAGAAAGAAAATACAAGTTACTGAAGCAAAATCCTAAGCATCCACCCATACATAATGTTAGATCTAAGCAACGTAAAGCAAGCTACTAATTATCAGTCTAGTGGTACTACTACTCGTCCGAGTCAGGCGAGAGCGGAGGCGCTTCCTCCCCCCAGGTCGCGACAAATCAGGGCCTTTATGGCCCGATATATCTTCTTGTTCCACTTCTCCGCTTGGCTTGGTTCGCCTCAATCCTTGCTTGGCTCTCCTTGATTTCTGCTACCTCGGCCTGAAGCGCATCCAAGCGCTCTTGTATACCTGGGGCGGTAAGGGGCTCCCTCCTGACAACCCGAATTTCCTCATCCTCATCTGCTTCCTCGGCTTCATCCTCATTCTCATTCTCGTCCTCGCTCTCGTCATTCTCCTCACTTTCCTCTCCTCCTTCGCTAGCATCCCCATACCGGTCGATGTGAGCCTGTTTCTGTTTTGGGCCTATTTTCATGTTGTTCAACATATCATCTCCCAATATCTGCGTCGGTACATAATTTCCGTCCGATCCCCCTACGCTGTAACGTTGAGCCAATCGACAGACTAGCCGGCTAAATGGGAGGCATGCGTCCTTACGGGTCACCCTCGCGGCCCTCACCATCTGGTGGAGTATCACACTAGGGAGGCATACATCTGCTCCCTGGCCTACCTGATATAAGAATTCCACCATGTAGCGGGAGCACTCAGTGCGGTTCTTCAGCCTAGGATAGACATTGTGAGTGCAAATACGATGAAGCACACGGTACCCAGGGGTCAAGTTGGATGAGTTCAGGCCGGCATCTCTCCTCCACTGGGCAACCCGACCACACAAGAAACGAGTTCGCTCATTACGGGCTTGACTCGTATCCAAGTTCTTCTCCTCAATCTGCACCTCGCCTACTGGCACTCCAAGTATGCCTGAAATGTCAGCCACCCCCAACGGAAACCTCTGGCTTCCCACGACCAGATCAAAGCCCAGTGGCTTAAATCGAGGGTTTCTGATCCGCACGTAGAAAGCCCTAGCTCGCCCTTCGTCTGCCTGAGAATCCCCATAGAATATTGGACCCCAGTCCTTCTTCATAAGTCGATCAAGTACGGCGAACTCACTGAACAGATGCTCCTCTACGGAGGCTTCGAAGGCGACGTTGCGAATGCCAAAATTTCCCACATCCTCCACTGGCAGTTGGGACGCTTGAGTCGCAAGAGCCCTTCGAGAATCGTTCTTACGCTTGGACCGGACTTCTGGGACCGTCTGCTCATCTGGATCGGCCCTCTGCTTACTTCGCCTCTCTCGGCTCGGTCCGGGCTCGGTGGGAGACGGTCTCTTCTTCCCCATGAGCGACAGGATCGCCGAAATGGAGAAAAGAGAGGCAACGGTTGCTAGAAAAGCCATTTTCTCGGCTAGGATGGATTTGAGCGTGAGAAGTGTATTTGAGGGGTGATCTTGGGAATAGACTTAATAATGGATCTAGGAGGTGAGTTGAGGGAGTGGGGCTGGTGAAAGGATTGGAATTTGATATGGAGGATGAGGCTGAGGGTTATGGAATGGGGAAGAGGAGTTTTAGAGGTAGTGGGATTTGGGAGTGAGGGTGAGTGGGTTTTTGATGGTAATGGGATTTTGAGAGTGGGTCTTGAAATAGATTTGTTGGAATGGGTAATGGGAAGGAATTTGGAAATGGGTTTATGTGTTTGGGTTGGATATGCGGGAAATGGGAGTTGTTGGGTTTATGAAAGGGGTTGTGGACTTGAGAATGGGTTTGGAAAATGAGATTTGGGAATGGGTTGAGATGAGGTTTTGAGATATGGAGTTGGTGATTGGAAGTTGGGAGATGAGAATGGAATGGGTTGTGGGTAAAGTAAATGAGGAAGGAGGAAGGATGAAGGTGGATTGGAAATGAGGGAGAAAAGGTGGGAAATGTTGGAGAAATGGGATTTGAAAGTGGGTTTTTGAAGTTGGATTTATGGAATGATGGTGGAGGATGGTGGGTTGGGAATGGGCTTAATGAGGGATCTTGAAGTAGAAGGAAATGGAAATGTGGAAGAAATGAGAAATGGGGTTTGAGGTTGATGGGTTTTGAAATAGAAGAAATGGAAAATAGGGAAGAAGAGAATGGTGGGATGAAATGTGAGGGGTAGGAGTGAGAATGGAGGAGTGAGAGGGAGTGGAAATAGGGTCTAAACACCCTTAAGTAAGCAATGAAGTGGGCCCCACACGTGTGTGCATTGCAAGGGATGGGAGGACCTCACATTCATGGTCGGGCGGGGCCCACGCCGGTCGGGCGGGGTCCCGCGTGGTCGCTGGAAGCACGGGCGGGGGCCACGCGCAGCAGGCGGGGTCCCGCGTAGTCGCTGGACAGCCGGGCGGGGGCCACGCGCGGACGGGCGGGGTCCCGCGTGAGGACTGGAGGCCGGGCGGGGTCGGGCGAGCGGCGCGTGCGGACGGGCGGGGTCGCGCGAGCGGGCGCGCGCGGACGGGCGGGGTCGCGCGCGGACGGGCGGGGTCGCGCGAGCAGGGTGCACGCGGACGGGCGGGGTCGGCGGGCGGGGTCCCGCCGGCCGTGTAATCTGGGCGGGGTCCACCTTTCTCGATGCTTTCCGGGGCGCCGTTGAGGCCCCCCGGGACATGCTATATATGGTTTTGGGGTAGAAAAATCCGATCTACGCAATGGGCCTAGTGTCATCGTGAGATTTCTCTGGGTTTGCGGCCAAAATCCCCGGTTTCCTCCATTCCACTAATCTTAGCAAAATCTCACTCACTCCTAAGTCCCTACCCCCCAGATGGGTCGAATATAACATCTTGACCCGAAACTAATGCATGCGCACGTGTAAGTTGGCTTCGTCCTCCCGATTGTCAGACCTCCGGCTCATCCCTATTCCTGGAAAGAGACCAGGTACCACTCCCGGACCCATTTCTTACGGTTGTTACCTACTCTTGCTACCAATCTAAGTTCGTAGACGGTCTCGCCGTCCATCTTGGATTTCTGGTTCGGGGCATGGGATGGATCCTAACGTCCTAAGTCTCGGTTGCGTTCTCCCAATACTTATCCTTTCAAGTCAGTGGACGCGTAGTGAGTTCATAACCCATGGCCCAGTTAATTCCAAACCATGCTCTGATACCAACTTGTAACACCCTGAAAATCGGGGGTCGAGTAAATACTTAACTCCCGAGTTTCCGGTGTCACATATCATGCATTTTGTGACTTATTGACTAGTCGATTTAAATTGCGCAATTTGGAATAACCTGGAACATGAAGTACATCCACAAGCCTACTGAAATGGAAGGAGATAACATAAATATTTATATACATGTCCAAAAGAATGAAGGGGCGCACATAGCGTCACACAACCAAAATCACAAAAAATATATCCAGTCCAAAAGAATAGGACTGAGCTCCCAGCTCAGCAACCCCTCAACTCATCTACGGATCCGAAGCAGCTCCGCCCATCAACTGAAAATATGAGAACTCATCCTCCTCGTCCAGACTCACGCTGCCAGGCTCCTCCTGATCGTCGCCATCTGCATCTACGGAAGCGTCTGGTTGGTGTTTTAAAACACCGTCCCAGAGTGGGAGTGAGTGATCAACTCAGTGTAAACTATTAATCTTAAGTTGTAACAGGCATCAATTATAACATGAATTTAATGAAAAGCAGTCAATCAGCAACACCTACAACTCTTATTAAATGTGTATGCAATGCAATGATATGATGCATGCCTCGCCACAACGCTCCCTCGAGCGACTCCATCTAACGATCGCATATGGCAACACTCCCTCAGAGCGACCTCGACTGCCGAGTCGCCACCCTAACTAATGCGATGCAATGCGATTATGTTAGCCAAGTTTTTAGTTTAGTCCATTCATCCATCAGGTTGGGGATTCTGATTCACCCTACCTGTCACTGCCCTAATCAGGTTGCGAGGCCAAGGCCCCATCAATGCGTGAGGCCGAGTCCCCGCGGTCCGTGATCCTGTCGGGGTCCTCATTCCCGACTCCAAGCACATGAGGCGTGCCGATAGGGAAAGGATCGCTCGCGGTCACTACGGGGAGGCGCGGTACCCCAGCGTAGGCCGACAGCTCGGTCACAGTGTCCCATTCCACCATGGCCGGCTCACGAGACTGTGGACCAATTTCTTTGTCTTGTTATCAATGGGCCACCAAGGGTCGTAGGGTGCATCAGGTTCCATGCATAAGTGGGCAAACATGGTTAACAAACGGGGATGATCAGGTAGTAGGCTAGTCTGCACGAGTAGGCGGGCATGAGACGAATGGCCTCGGGAACAAGGGTCCCATGTAGTCGAACTACAGCCACCCGAACACTTCCGCCCAATCCGCCAGACTAGCCTTAGCGTAGCCCTACCAATGGGGCTACCCTCTCCCGTCCATTTCTAACCATCCCAAGAGAGCAAAGGAGATCTACCGCATGCTACGATTCATGTTATCATTCATCACATCTATATCACATTCTCATGCATTCCAATCATACAAATCAAATACCTTTAACAAGCTAGCAATTATCATTTAGAATTAAAGGGCCTGTGAGTGTGGGTGGGGTGAGAAAGTTTCACTTTCTCCATCTTGAAAATCATGAGTGTCCTAGCAATTATTCACACATACAATGAAGCATCATACATGAAGGCAATGAAACACATCCACAAGCATATTATCATCCAACCTCATAATATGAGAAGGCACAATGCATACCACATTTGAAAATTAAACATGCATACACTAACAAATCCAACCAATCATGAAACCCCTAAAGTTCTCTCTAGAATTTCAAACAAGGCATCCAAGCACTCAAAAATCATTACATCCATGCTAAAATTGGTGCTAGGCCACCTAAGAGCAATAGTCCGCACCTTAATTTCGGCGGAGGCTCGGAAACGACCTAAAGGCGAGGGTTTCGAAGGTTGACCGGCCGGAGTCCCTAAAACGATCCAAGCATGAGAGGAATCTACCCCATTTCTCCTTCAAGACAAGGATTTCAAAGGAAAAAGTGAGGGATCTTACCAAGGTTGCCCACAAACGAATTTCGGAGTGGCGGTGGAGAGTTTTTCCCCCCTTTCGGAAGGGTTAGGACGTTGAAGGATCGGGTCTCTTGAGCCTCCACACGTTTTAGGGTCCACCACAACCTCCTTGCCTTCACTTCCTTCCTTCTACACCTTCCTTGGTCGTTGGAGAAGGGTGGAAGCTACAAGGGAGAGCTTTGTTGTTGTAAGGTGGTGAGGATGATGAAGGAGAGGTTGATTGTTGGAGATTGGGGAAATCAAGAAGGAAAAGGGATGGGTTGTTGAGAGTTGAAGGGAGAGATAGGAGGGAGAGAGTTGTTGTTGAGAGAGTGAAGGGTTTGTGAGAAGGGGGTTAGGGCTTATTTCCCTAGAGTTGGGTCCTTTGGCCCCAAGCTCCCAAGTCTTCCTAAAATAGACTTATGAGACACCTATTGGTGTTGAGGTGGGCCCGACACTCCACAAGCCACCAAATTCGGCATGGAGGTGTCTTATGACCCAACTAGGGTCCATGCAAAAATTGAGGGTGAACGGATGAACGGATATACGATCTGAGCAGGTACTTTCGTCCCAAAAATGGCCCCGTGGGGACTGATCTGGTGATTGGGGCAGTTCTAGCGGCCCTCCGGCCATGAAATTTGTAGGGTAAGTGCTCCATGGCCCGATGAAGGACCCTGCAAAATTTGGAGGCAAACGGATGCGCGGTTTGGTCGTACGGGTCCAATTTGCGATCAACGGTCACCGTTCCACGATCAGGTCCCAGATTTGGTGGACGGGCGTAGAAAAATAATTTAAACCACCACCACAAATTTGGAGAAAATCCGACGGCTGGATCGCCCGGAATCCGGGTTTCATTGTATGTGCCAGGCTCCAATTTCTGTTTGGCATTGGTGGGGTGTATTCGGCTAGTGCCAGATCCTAGTTCGGGGTGTCCACTGGGTCCACCGTCCGCGATGGCCCACAAGCCCAGTGTGATATATGAATTCCGAAATTTTTAGATTTTTCTGACCATCCACGATCACTGGATGGCCCACACGGGCTGTTGACGAATGCACACGGCCATCAGGCTTGGCGGGCCACGCCAGGTTCCATCATGGTCAGCCTAGACTGTTCTAACGGGTTGATCCTAGCTTAATCCTTTAATTACTGGTGGTACCTCACCCTGAGCAGCTTAAATGGGCGGTCCTGCGGCAATTCCGATGTGGACGCCCCAGGATACAGTGCTGGTTGGACGGGACGTTACATTTTTATTGGTGTCTGTCAAGCTCAATTGGTAGAGCGCAAGGCTCTTAACCATATGGTCGTGGGTTCGAGCCCCATGGTAGGCCTGTTTTTATTTCTAATATGAATTTAATTTTTTATTTTATTCTTATTGTTTGTATTTTTAACTTAAATTTGTGCTTTCATTTTTAATATGAAAAAAGTATATTCTTATTTTTTCTATTTTTAACTTAAATTTGTGTTTTCATTTCTAATATTAATTAAAAAAAATTATTCTTATTTTCCCATTTTTTGAATTTAATTCGTTAATGTGCATTTTCTTGATATAAGTTAATTTTTTATTGGTGCTCGTCTAGCTCAGTTGGAAAAGCGCAAGGCTTTTAATCTTCTGGTCGTGGGTTCGAGCCCCATTGTGTGTGTGTTTTTATTTCTAATATGAATTTAACTTCTTCTTTTTTTAATTCATATTTTTATATTTTTAACTTAAATTTGTGTTTTCATTTCTAATATGAATTTTTTAAAAATTTATTCTTATTCTTTCTATATTAAACTTAAATTTGTCAGCAATCGTAGCCGTAGCCAATCGTGCGGTAATGGGACACCTCATGGTTCCCCTTGTTAGTGGATTTCGATCTAAGTTCCGGGTTAACCGCCCTGGCCCCAAATTGTTCCAAGCCGACAGCTTCGGCTTCGGATCATTTCAAGATACCACTCTGAGTCCCAAACTGGAAGTATATCCTTCGCCTATGCTCATAACTCCGAGTTTATTCTTACATCTCAAGTCGGCTCTGAATAACCTTTGGCCTCGGAGCTAAGATGTCTCTGATCCTCCCATAACATAAGCCCCTAATCTCCGAGTTCAGACACGGACTCAGAGAGTAAGCACATGCAGAAAATCAGTAGCTTCAACCGTTGCACCCCCAACGCATGCAGTCACAATCATAGTTTTCATATCTGAAAAGATACGTACTCGGAGTTTTCCATCCATGGGTTAACCTCAAGCGGACACGTGGCGACGGTTAGGATTTCGAATCGTTAGAGCAATTATGAGGGATCGCCACATGAGCTAAGAGGGATAGGTGAGTGACACTTCCACTGCTCGTAGCTCGTCGCCCGATGCTAGGGGCACGCGACTTGACACCGCTTAGGCCGGTGGCGCTTAGCCACGTGTCTTCCGTAGTCGAGTCGCGACGGTTCGGCTGTAGCCATCATGTCTCGCCATAAATGCGAGAATCACTCGTGGGTTGTAAAAACCCTAGCGCTCAAAGACGCCCTCATTTCCATTTTCTAAGTTCTCATTATTGTGAGCTGCTTAAGGAGGCGATTTCTAGCAAGCGTGACCTGCAAGGAGAGGCAATTCCGACCGATCAACAGTTTTCAGTAGAAGCGATTTCGAGCGACTGTCCTGGATAACTTCTGGTGAGTCCCCCCCCCCCCCCCCCCCCCCTCACTTTTGGATTACCCTTATTTCATTCATTTTTGTGGAATATCAAACGACTCGAAGATGTTCCGAGACGATTATGCCTTTGAAGATGATTCCGGCCCCCTTAATTCTGGACTCTTCTTACCACTTATGAACTGGGTAAGGAACAATCTGCTGAGCTCTGCGAAGGAACTAACCAAATTAGGCTTAAGCTGTCTGTACCAAATCCGAGTGGATCCAATAAGGGTAATTGAAAATCCCCTACACATCATCGCATCCGTGGTTGTCTAAGTTTGCATCCATAAGCGATAGACCTCTACGTGTTTAGACGGGTCTCCAGACCCGGAGTGTTGGATGACGGGAGATATCCGAAACCTCTGTGGCATCACTTCACTCATGATTTCAGAGGTGAAGGGAGGTTCGGTCTCTTCCATCATTTCTTAAACGGCGACAGGAACGGACGAAGACTGCTGATTCTGTTGTAGTATCAGAACCTGATTATTAAGTTCTGCAAACTGCGCTTCCCATGGATCTCTGTTTTCAGCTACTGTGTCCCATGGAGCCTCTACTTCAGGGGTCCTCCCCCCTTCTCCTTTCCAGCTCGTGACGGAGATCCATCGGTGCTAAGGCCGAAGTGACCGAAGCATTCATCGGAGCCCGAGTTGTGGTATTCCGAGCCGGAATTTGGTTTTGAGTCGGAGGGGGGTTCTGGACTGAAGTTGGAACCTGTACGGATTGATGTTGTGACCTTTCGAGTCTCGCACTCCGTGGTGCAGACTCTTCTTCCACCACCGGTCCGATTGTTTCCCGGACGGGATGCGGCTGTTGCTTCTGTCATTGCTTCATCTGATTGATTTTGTCGCGTAAAGCTTGGATCTCGCTCTGCATGGCTTGATACTTACTCACTCGATTACGAGAATGCTGGGATGGTCCTGGAGCCGACTCGACGTAAAGTAACAAGGAAGGTCGAGTCTGATTATTCTGCTCTGGCTCTATAGCTGCGGATTTCTTCTTTCCTCTTGCTATTGTAACAGAAAATAGGAAACTGACCTTTTGTATTAGTTCCCATAGACGGTCCCAAAAATGTTGCTAACAAAATCTGGACTACCCTCTGCCGGATATCCGAACTCTGAGCCGCTTCAGAAACCTGAACCTGCACGATAATGGTGAGCAAAGGAGACCCTGGCTTAAACAGGAGACCCTCCAATGCCCAAGTCAGGTCAAGGGAATCTGGGTCTAAGTTAAGTTGTAGAGGGAGAGTGCGAGATATTGTGTACCCGTTTCCTCCCTGCAAGATGCTATTTATATCCTCTCATCTAGGAATGGCATGCCCGCATTACTCGGCGCATCTTGGGGCATTTGCCACATCTCGCGGGTGATTCGGCCACCCAGTTGTTCTGTGGTCGTGCAGACGTGGGCGATTGAATAACCGTAGCTAATCGTGCGGTAATGGGACACCTCATGGTTCCATTTGTTAGTGGATTCCGATTTGAGTTCTGGGTTAACCGCCCTGGCCCCAGATCGTTCCGAGCCGACAACTTCGGCCTCGGATCATTCCAGGATACCACTCTGAGTCCCAAACTAGAAGTCCATCCTTCGCCTATGCTCATAACTCTGAGTTTATTCTTACATCTCAAGTCGGCTCTGAATAACCTCTGGCCTTAGAGTTAAAACGTCTCTGATCCTCTCATAACAATTTTCATTTCAAATATGAATTTATATATTTTTTTAATTCTTTTTTTTTTCTATTTTTAACTTAAATTTGTGTTTTCTAACCATATGAACTTGATTTTTTATTTGATTTATGATATATAAAAAAGAATCATGACCATACAAACCATTTTTAACTTCATATGAATATTACTAGCTTGGAAATATAGACGCGGATTTCGTCGGTATATAAAAAGGAAGTATGACCACATGATTATAGGGTCAATACTTATATATTTGCATTGTAGTTTAGAAATATGGATGTGGATTGCATTATAAACTTGTCGATCTCTAGCCACGAACGGGCAATTTTGTGGGTGGGCCTATAGTGATGTATCTATTTATCCACATTGTACAGTCCACTTAATCCCAAACCCTCTCTCCCCCTCCCTCATCCTCCTCTTCCAACCCGGCAACCACCCACCACCATCATCACCCTCCTCCTCTTCTCTCTCTCTCTCTCTCTCTCTCTCTCTCTCTCTCTCTCTCTCCCCACTCCTCCCTCCCTCCTCTTCCAAGCCCGACAACCACCCACCACTATCACCACCCTCCTCCTCTCCTCTCTCCCTCTCCTCTCCACTCCCTCCCTCCTCTTCCAAGCCCGATAGCCACCCACAACCATCACCGCCCTCCTCTCTACTCCCTCCCTCCCTCCCTCATCTCTCAATCCGAATCAATGCCAACTCAAACCAACTCAATACTTTTGACTGGGTTGGACTCGGTCTGGATTAGTCTAGGCCAGATCCAAATTTGGATCGGTTCAGGCATGCTACACTCGGTACCAAGTTGAGTCGAGTTCGGATCAGGCCTATTTCAAAACTAGATTGAGTCGAGTAAGCCCCAACTCGGTCTGACTTGACTCGATGCCTAGCTCTATATATGCCTGGAGAGAACTGGTGCATCTCTCTATTGTGAAATGTTGCAACAATTATCTTAAAATAATATCCAATTTATCATAAATTTCTAGCTAAATCTATGATATTTCATCATATGAACTTTACATTATAAATTAGAATATATTTATTAATTTATAATAAATATTTGAAGTTTTTAGCTAGACCTTCCTGATGGTATAATGGGAGAAATCTCACTATGAAATTTCCAAGAAAAAAAAATTCTTTGGCCACGGCAAATTTTTTTCATGATGCTTGTTTTGATATAACGGGGTCTTTTATTAGCCTATCATGTGTAGACAAAGGCACCAATCAGCTAGGTAGGAGCCGCCCATGGTGTTGGAGTTTTGTCCTAAAAAATAATTGTACTCTGATCTACTTATTATGTGGATACGACACGGTTAACCTTAACTATTGATTGGCAATTCCAACACTCAATAAGATTACACTACTTGAAACATTGGTATTTAACGCTCATAATTAAAATAGTCCTGAGGCCTCACCTAAGTTGTGGATATCACTTACTTTTTGTCTTAAGTCCTAGACAAGGTATTATTTGTTTTTTGCATCTTCACTTCATCCTATTAAGTTACACTTTAGGTTTGATGAAAAATGCAGCATGATGATCCCAAACACAAACCTATGGCTAGCATCTCATCCCATTGTTCCATGTGTGGCTCACCTTAGTGGTGGATTAGATTTATTTTATTTTATTTTTATTTTTTGCACCAGGACCTATAATCAATGATAAAAGTTGATGGCTGTGGTGGATTTTACATGCAAGGGGCTCACAAAATGTACATTATACACACTCTTAAAAGGAGGAATGGAGGATTTTTATTATATGTAAGGAGCTCACAAAATGTACACCATACACTTAATTTTTTATAGAAAATTTCCATGCTTGGGTAGATGGCAAGGGGCCAAAATCCCTCTTTAGGAACGGTTTTCAACCGTCGCAAATATTTGATTTCCATTTTTTTTTATAACTTTTTTAAAAAAATTTATTTATTTATTTTAATTTATAGGATTTGTAGTATTTAATGTATTTTTTTTTTTTTGGTTAACAATATTTAACCAGTCCCAACCACCTAGAATATTTTACTGTTTTACTTGGAATATTTGACCACTGACGCATCCAATCTAGCGTCCGCCAATCCAAACCATACAACTATGCTGCCACAACTATAACGTTGATGGGCAACTAACCCACATGTGGAACGTGGTGGGGGCATGTGTTATCGCCACTTCAATTCCTGATTTATATTTTCTGAATAAAGAAAGGAAAAAAGAAAAGGAAACGCGGTACAAGGAAAAGCACCATCCCATGCTATGTGCTGCTCTAAGCGTACGTATCTACTCTTTACATTTACAAACTACATTAGTAATTGTTACAGGCTTACATTGAAAATATGATTGAAAGCATGTGATATGTGTTGATAGACCGTCTCAACATGGCACAATAAATCTCAGAAAAAAAAATTCAACCTTGAGAGTGGAGGGAACAATTCCTGAAACCTGAAAAAACAATAGAATAATATAATTTATCTACACAATGCATTGAGATTTTGAAGTCCATGGAATCTAGAATTATGAAGTGGCAGAAGGGAAGGAAAATGTCAATTCGATAATAAAGAAAGGGAATAATCCACTATAACTATGCTGAATAACCCAAGTAAGCGACTTGAACTACAGCCGGATCCTGAAAGGATGGTGGTCAGATAGGAGGCCTGCCACATGCTCGGTTTACAAATCAGATATGCCTTTTAGTCGATGGTGGACCCATAGTAGATCACTGTGTGGTTAATCAGACATCGATGTAGGTCATGGATGAATATGATTCAGTCTAAGCCACTGGCACTGGATAAATTCCATGCTAACAAATTAGAACTCATTACATAAATTAAACAATAGGGCTCTCTTCCTGAAATCTCACCTCAACATTCTCCACTTGATACCCCACGATCTCTCCTGACATTTGCCACATGTTCCTTTTGCATCCCATTTCATTTCTCCACTCTTCTAGCACATGAACATCAGACCTTGCAATTGCACCTGTACCCGCACTACATGGACATAGACGTTAATACACATGCACACCCGAGACCTCAATGTTGCATGCACACACACAAAAGAGGACTCACTGGTAGCTAGTTGAAGGCAAACTTATCATCCTTAGATGGTTAGCAAAGAGCACTGCGACAGAGCACTGTGATGTGAAAATGACATACAAGCCATCCAAAAGGTTGACCTCACCATAAAGATCGCTTAGGCTGCTCCAGGGCCGTGCATAAGATGCCTTACTAGGGACGTCGCATCTTGCTACAGTCGGTTTCATCCATTCGTCAAGTGGACCATGCATGCACAAAGATAATGAATGGGCTGCAGTAGCTTGACTATCATCGCCGTGCTGACGGCCTGACTTGCCCTTAAAAGGCACTGCGTGGGGACAAACAGGAAGTGGATTGCGGGGATGTAACTAGTATGGTTGAAGACAGTTCTTAATTGGGAACGGCTTTAAGCCGTTTCTAAACCAGAGAGTTGGCCGTTTCTAATCAGCACTGCTGGTGTAGCAGGCTTAAGAAATTACTAAATTAAAATTAAATCAAACAAACTGTCCAAATCATGGGTCCCAGTTCCAATGTACAATAACGATGTGCAAGAACAAAAGACCACTGACTATTGGATTGGACGATTGAAAATGAAATATTCAGCGGTCCTATTTCTCACGTGCAAACATGTACGAGAAACTCATTGTGGTGAGGTCAGTGGATCCTTGGCTCCGTGGCCCACCTTGATGTATTTTTGTTACATCCATGCCGTCCATCCGTTTTGACAGCTCATTTTTAGGTAAAAAAACAACAAATGAAGCAGATCTAAATCTCAAGTGGACCACTCCACAAGAAAGGATGGTGATTTAAGACCCACCATTAAAAGATCTTGCGGCCACTGTAATGTTTATTTTCCATCCAACCTGTTGATAAGGTCAGAAAGACCTGGACGAAGGGACTACACGAATATCAGCTTGATTCAAGATTATTGTGGTCCGCAAGAAGCTTTTTGATGGCCAATCACTATTGTTTCCTGTGGTGTGGTCCACCTGAGATTTGGATCTGTTTAGTTTTTATCACGTAGCGGTAAAATGATCTGTAAAAATGGATGGACGGCGTGGATGTAAGATACACACATCAAAGTGGGTCCCACAGTCAGGGATCTACTCCACCGAAGCAGCGCCCGCCCTCGTCGAGCAATCAGTCTGATCTACCGCTCATGTGGGCCACAAACATGCATACCTCCTCCTGCCATCCATTCTTCCCATTCACGTGTGCCACATACGATAAACAAGCCAGCGTGACATCTGGGCCGTGGCTTGTCGATAGTGGACCCCACGCAATAACCGGCCCGGATCGAGCACACAAAGACTTAGCCATGAAGACCGGAGCGGAGTCGTCCACCACACCCGTTTCACGCAGCTGCACAAAACGGCCTAGCTCTGTGAGGCTAACCATGTTTTATTTGTAAATCCACTCCGTCCATCAGGTGAGAAGCATTACCTAAACCTTACCATGTTTTAATTGTAAATCCACTCCGTCCATCAAGTGAGAACCGTTACTTGAACCACAAATAAAACAAGATCAACCAGATTAAAAAGCTCTGATCGGCCATAGCAATGGTAACAATATAAAACCGCTCACCTTTAAGTTCACACGGTGTGGCCCACCTGATTTTGGATCAGGGTGATTTTTTCTATTTTCACTCATCCTCTTGATTTACACCTGATTAAAGGGTTTGATTAACTATACACACCATAGTGGCCCACATACAAACCTATGGTTGGCGTCCAATCCCTGTTGTTCCCTATGTGTTTGCCCACCTGAGTATTTAATCTTTCTTAATTTTTTCCATATTTTCCATAGTCAAGGATAGAACATGATGGACGGAGTGGATTTTATATACACGACGTGGTGGGCTCCATTCCAGTACGCGAAGACCGTAGAAATCTCAGTCGCGCGATTCCTGTGAGCAGAGAGGTGCCACACGAACTCCTTGCCAGCGATTCTTTTCTGCACCAACAGCGCTGGCAATGGAGATCTCTTCCTCCGATTGCTGGCAAATCCGATCTCTCCTTACCCCTTTTTCGCCCCTAAAACAAAGAGAAATCACATCCCCACCCATCACCTCCAATGGCAGCCACTACCAGATATTGGGTAGTCTCGCTTCCCGTCCAAACCTCACATTCCTCTCTCTGGAGTCGCGTGCAGGAATCCATCTCCAAACATTCCTTTGATACTCCTCTCTACAGGGTAACAATAAAATAATAAAAAACGACGGACTACCATAACATCTCTTTCTTAAAACCCATATTCCATGGACTCGATCCCTTCTGAGGGCATTTCCGTAATTCTTGCAGTTCAACACGCCGGATCTTCGCGTCGGGACTCTCGACTCTCTTCTCTCCCTCAGTGACGATCTCTTGAAGGTTGGTCCTTTCGATATCGAATGGCATTTTTGTAACTTCTCCCCATTGGAATGTCAGTTTTGCAATTTTCTTCTATTTGGAGCTTGCGAAAAACTATCTTCGGAGATCAAATGGCAGTGTTGTAAATCCTGTCTGGTCTCGTGCCTAAAATGATCTCTTGAAGGTAAGATCTTCAAGGATCGGATGTCATTTCTGTAAAATTTCTTTTTATTTGGCAAGATCTTTTGGAGATCGAATGGCAATTCTGTGTGTGTGTGTGTGTGTGTGTGTATATATATATATATATATATATATATATTCCGTTTTGAGCTTTTCATGATCTCTTGAAGGTATGATCTTCGGAAATTGAATGACATTTTCTCTAAATTTTCTCTATTTTAACCTCATTACTATCTCTTGAAGCTAAGGCCTACCAAAATCTAACGACATTTTTGAAAATTTTCTGGATTTTGTGCTTGCGACCGTCTTCAGAAATTGAGTGGCAATTTCGTATTTTTTTGGAGCTTGTAATGGTATTGAGATATCGAATAGAAATTCTTTAAATAGGAAAGCGAATAGCAATACTGTAAAATTTCCACGAACTTAAAAAAAGAACAAAAGTCCTGTACTTATTTTCTTCCTATTTCATAGTGTGTTTGGTTGCACCAAATATCATGATATTTCATGATTAATCAGTCTAATTTTTAAATTTCATTATATTTGGTGCAGCCAAACACACCATAAAGCTTGTGAAAATTTTCATAAATTGAACGCAAATCTGTTATTTTATCCATTCTGAGCTTGTGATGACCATTAGAAGCTTATGGCAATCTTCAGAAAGCAAATGGCAGTTCTGTAAATTTTCTCTATTGTAGGTCTCCTGACACTGTCAGAAACTGAATGGCAATTTTGTAATTTTTATCCATTTTGAGCTTGTAATGATCTTCCAAAATCAAACAGTAAACTTTTCTGTTTTGAGCTCGAGATGAGCTCTTGAAGGTAATATCTTTGGAAATTGAAATGCGGTTCTAATTTCTCTCTGTTGAGCCTTTTCTTTACTGGAGTGTGCAGTCGAATACTTTTGTGGAAGGAGTTTCGCATAAGATTAGGCGCCAGATTGAGGAATTGGAGAGGGTTTCGGGAGTTGAGACTGGGGGCCTGACGGTTGATGGAGTTCCAGTCGATTCCTACCTCACGAGGTAATGTCATTTTTGTATATACGTCCTCGGAATTGATCATTCTTGCGTTCTAATTTCGTTAAATGGGATGGTTATTGTAATGGCAGATTTGTCTGGGATGAAGCAAAGTATCCGACCATGTCACCTCTTAGAGAGATCGTTAATAGCATCACCGTCCAAGTAGCCAAGATTGAGGATGATCTGAAGGTACATTGAATCTATCTTGATTTTGTTGTGATTCAAAGCGTTTTTGGAGACCGTCAACTTCGATCCCCTTTTCTCATTAGACAATTAGGCTGCATTTGGATGCACAAGTGAAATGAAATTCTAACTTTCAGTTTAGTTAAAAGGAAATGATATAATTAAAAATTAACGTAGAGGCATTTTCACTCCAGGCTTGAGTGGGGTGGCCTATGGGATGTAGGAACACACTCAGGGTGGGCGGCCCATGTGAGGTGGAACCCATGTGATGTGGGGTCCACGAGAGGGGTTTCGGCCCAGGACCTAACCCATGGGATACGGAACTTGGGTTATGAGATAAAGGGATTGATTCGCCATGCTCTATTAGTTTGAGCTTTTAGAGCAAGTGGTTAGTTGTCCTATGTTAAAGTGGTACCAAAGTAGGATATCTTGTGTTTGAGACTCCTCACCGAGGGAAATTAATGCAGGGGCATTTTCACACCGGGCTAAGAAGGAAATTGTAATTTGGCTATTTGCACTTCTGTAGACTAATAATTGCAATTCAATTCAATAGTCCAGCCAGACAAGCCCTTAGTAAACTTTCTTTCTTTCTTTCTGATGAGTACTAGCAATTTATTAAACATGCCCTTAGCAAACTTTTACTGAAAGAACACATACAAACGAGATCATTTGTATTCTCTTCATCAGTTCTGAAGGGATTCAATTCAAGCCAACAATGTTATGAATGTTATCTCAATTCATTTGGTAACTGGACTTGTGACTGGTGGCATGAATGCTTCTTTTATTAGTTCCCATATGATGCTAGTTTTCCCATGATAGGTCTTCTATAGGATGTCCTTTGCAACTAGGACTGCAACTGTAGACTGTTTTATTTATCGGTCTTTTGGTTGAAGCCTCACCTTGCCTTACATGTCTGCACTTTGCAGGTTCGTGTTGCTGAATATAACAATGTTCGCAGTCAGCTTAATGCAATAAACAGAAAGCAAAGTGGAAGGTATCACTAATTGATCTTCTAATAACCTATTGGTTGGCATCCTACATGTTCGAAGTTATAATTGAAAATTTGTTTGTTTTGGGATGTTGTACTCTTGTTGTATTATTATCTTGAGCATTTTAAGTAAGATATTCTTTGTTAAGGCTTGGGTTAGTGGTGATTTCCTTTCGTACCTATTTCAGCTTGGCCGTGCGCGATCTTTCTAATTTAGTGAAGCCTGAGGATATTATCACATCAGAACACTTAGTGACTCTCCTTGCCGTTGTTCCAAAGTATTCAGAGAAGGACTGGCTGTCTCACTATGAAACACTAACTTCTTATGTGGTAAGAACCCCTTTATTTTCTTGTAGCTTTAGAGCTTGGATAAAAATGTGGTCTGATAGGAACCCCTTTTGCTAGGTTGGTCACTTTGATTACTGGTTGTAGATGAATTGGCCCCAGGTTGATGTTTCTGGACCTGGCATCATCCTTATTGGTTCTTTTTCAGGCCTCAGTACACATTTGGGTATCAGGAAAAATGATTACTAGATGAACTTTCATATCAAGTAATTGACTTTAGAACTTACACAAGTACATTCCTCAATATTCTTGTTGAGGGGATTTCAGTCTCTCTTAAATTCTGGATACACAGTTTATTGTTTACATAGCCAAGCAGAAGGCTCTCCTTCCATCAAATGTTTATTACTTTTTCTGAAGTTTATTTTTACGAACTAGATTTCTTTGTTCAAAATCGATGGTCATCGTGGGGTGTTCAGGTATGTTGCGGGGGGGGGAAGGATTTAGAACCAAGCTCATTTTTCTCGGGTGCTTCCGGAGTTGGTGATTCCAAACGAGCCAAATTAGAAGCGATTAAGGGCTGGGTTGCAGTTGTCTCTTGCCTCTCTCGGTTGTTTGGATAAAGTTATTATCAAAAGGGACCCAAAAAGTGTGCTTGCGTGGGTCTTGGGATCTAGGTCGTGCCCTTGGGAGTAATCTTTCAGGGTGAATGAGTTTAAAGGTCATCTTGTAATCCTTTGCTTTATTTGATTCCTGGAGAGGCTAACTTTCTCGGAAATCTTTTATATATGGATGATTTCTACCAATTACCTTAATTAGAGCTGGGCATTTCATACCCGAACCGGTGGATCCGGCCCGATCAGACCCAATCCGACCCGATTCGAACAGAACCGATGGTCAGGATCGGTTAGGATCGGGTAGCGTAATCCAGATCCGAATTATTTTCGGGTCGAATCCGGATAGTCCCTGTTCCGAACCGACCTGATCCGATTGGATCCGATTCGGACCGACCTGATCCGGACCGCATATATTAGTGTGTGTGTGTGTGTGTGTGTGTGTGTGTGTGTGTGTGTGTGTGTGTGTGTGTGTGTGTGTGTATTCCTTTTTACTTTTACCACCCAAGCTTTCGACGCCAAAAAATCCCGCCCAATGTACACTTGAGCCCCGTCCCTATCTCTCTGTCTCTCTCCATCTTTCTATATCATAGATTCTCTCTCCATATCTGCTTCTCTATTTCGGTTGAAGAAGAAGGCGAGAAGGAGGATTTGGAGCTTGGACTTAGCTGCTGGAGAGAGATATAAGAAAGAAGGAAAGAGAGAGTCAGCAGCTTGATCGGTGTACGAAGCCGATGGACTCAAGTTGAAGAAGAAGGCGAGAAGGAGGATTTGGAGCTTGGACTTAGCTGCTGGAGAGAGATATAAGAAAGAAGGAAAGAGAAAGAGAGTCAGCGGCTTGATCGGTGTACGAAGTGGATGGACTCAGGTAATGTTAGCAAGTTTTGTGGGTCTGATCACGAGGTATGTGTTATATCCAAACCGTCCATCCAGTTGGCGAGCTCATTTTAATGCTTGAGACAAAAAAAAGGTAGATCTAACCATCAACTGGACCACACTGCAAAAACTAGAGGGGGATTGAACGTCTACCATTGAAACCCTTTTTAGGGCCATAGGAATATGAAAATTGTTTTTCCTCTTCAATCATGTACTTGTGACCTCATGAAATATGTTTTTTTTTTCAGGTACTTGCGACCTCATGGACAGATTGGATGTAAAATAAACGTTATGGTGGGCCTTACAAATTTTTTAATGGTGAAAATCATAATCTCCGCTACTATTTATGATGTGGTCCAGATGATCTTTGGATATGATTCATTTTTTGGATAATGCTCTAAAATGATCTCTAAAAATAGATGAACGGTGTAGCTATAGTAAACACGTCACTGTGGGGCCATGCAACGTGGATCTCCTTTGAACCGTTCGTACAACTCGGAGCTCGAGGAGCGTCAGTGCTCGTCTTCGCAAGACACGTAGCTAGATCAGCTATATAGCTGGTGCTAGCTACAGAGCAAGTACAACTACACCAGTCCTGTGGCTGATGGTTGGTGCTCTATGGGCCCCACCATGATGTATGTGTTTCATCCATTCCGTTCATCCATTTTTACAGATCATTTTAGGGCTTGATAAAAAAAAGTATAGGGATATAAATCTTACGTGTGCCACACCACAACAAAACAATAATGAATAAATATTCACCAATAAAATCCTTCGAAGGCCCACTGTACTGTTTATTTGAAATCCAATCGGTTGATTTGGTCATAAAGACCCAGATGAAGGGAAACAATAAATATAAGCTTGATCCAAAACTTTTATTGCCCCCAAAACGTTTTTAATGGTCAAAATTCATTCAATATTGTTTCCTGTAATGTGGTCTACTTAAGATTGAGATATAGTTCATTTTTTTTCTCATATCATAAAATGATATATAAAAATAGATGGACGGCATGGATGACACACATACATCATGGTGGGCCCCACAGAACACCGACCACCGGACACTTGGGAGTTACGAAGCTTCTCCAAGAAGCTATGTCTGTGGTGTAAAGTTTCTTCATGAAGCTATGTTTGTGGTGTAAAGCTTCTTCAAGAAGCTATCTCTATGTGGAAGCTAACTGTCCGTTTTTTTCCTACTGAGTAAATTATGTGGGGCCCATCTTGAACTTTGTTTGGTTTATCCACACCGTCCATCAGTTTTTTATCCGAACCTTACTCAATCCGATCCGACTCGGTTTTCCTGACTTGGATCGATTCAGGCCAGCAAGAGTTAGGATCTGTTCGAGTTAAATGACTCGGATCCGGTCCCGAATCTTATCGGGTTCGGGTCAGGACCTACAAATTTCGAATCTGATCGAGTTGGACCAAATCCGATGTGACTCGGTCCGATGCCCAGCTCTAACCTTAATGGATAGGTCATCCAAATTTCTCTTTAATGATATTTTCCATGCTTATTAAAAACAAATCCATGGTCAATCCTAGCTTTCCTCCTGACAATTTGGGGTTGGCTTTTGAATGGTAGATGGTAAAAAGTTTTACACTGTTAATCTGGATTTTGACTGACTTGATTGTGCATATGGAGGGATTTATTTATAAATTAGAACACTGGATACTAATAGAGAGATACTCAAATGCCTAAGTTTGGACCATGTTTATTACTTCAAAGGACCAACATCACGTTTCATTTTTTATATCTTTATTTTATAAACTAATGAAAATATATTCGATTCAAAATATTGAAGGGCTGTTCTCTAGTACTTGGAACACTAGGTTTCCACAATTTGAAGAATAGCTTGCAGAATATAAGTACTGACCGTTATAAAACAAAAAATGTGAAAAGAACCACTGGAAGGTATTTTTGTTCTTATGTTAGACGAACATGATCCCTTTGTTTATGCATGATTCAATGGTTTATTTGGTTAACTCAATATTGAAGTGGTTGGCCGTAGAAGGTTTTCTTGTTCTTTGATGCTTGCTTTCTGCTTCAATAAGTGCTTATAATTAAGTTTCATTCTGTTAGGTTCCCAGGTCTTCCAAGAAGTTGCATGAGGACAACGAGTATGCCCTTTACACTGTCACATTATTTGGTAAAGTTGCTGACAACTTCAAAACAAGTGCACGTGAAAAAGGATTTCAGGCGAGTTTGTCTTCTAAGCACCTCAATGTTGGTAAAAATGATGTTAACAAATGATACTTCACTCGTGATTCATGATATAAGAACCAATGCCATTTAACATTTTCTTTGTGGTATTTCTCAAATGATACTTGCAAGACCATACTTTAGTTATTCTCACCTTTTTGTTGGGCAGCTGATTTTGGGCAAAATATGGAAATTCTTCTTTAGCCAGTCTATTATCAACAGGCTTTCATGTGATGTTTTTTTTTTTTTTTTTTTTGGATTCAGGTTCGTGATTTTGAATATAGTCTAGAAGCACAAGAGAGCCGGAAACGTGATTTGGAGATATTGATGCAAGATCAGGAATCCATGAGAAGCTCTCTTCTGCAGTGGTGTTATGTTAGTTATGGGGAGGTGCATTTTTCTTCATCTGTTTGTGATGAATGGAATGATTAGATGATTTTGAATGGGGGTTAGTATATGCTTGAAATTAAGTTTGTGCAGAAAAAAGTTGATTTAGAAATTTGATCACGAGTGATGATGCCTGTGTTCTGACAGATGAAGCATTGAAGAAGACCTTGGACAGAGTTAATGCTAATGGTAGCCAGCAACAAAAAGGAAACTTAGTGGAAGCTAATAGTTGTCTTGCAATAGGCATAAAAATTTTCACTGATTCGTGTCCATGATTAATTCATCATCTTTTGGTTTCAGCAAGATAAGGTTGTTGGTTGAAGAGGAACAAAACTTATATATATATATATATATATATATATATATATTATTTTATCTGATTTTATGAAAGTAAATAACCTAAATCAAGTGATGAACTGATTTAAATTTATCCATCTATTTACGCTACTAACTGCTAGGATTAGATTTCAGAATGTAATTTAAAAACTTGGTATTGAGATTAGAGATTTATAGGAGGGTGACAATGTGGTGTGAGTGCCTCACTTTTGTTGAAACTTGATAGATGAGGAACTTGGTGATTTTGTTGGACTGATAGAACCACTTCATGGCTGCAGTTTCTTTGGGGTTATGACTGAAGGGTTTGGAATCTTGATAGATCGGGCTGCTTCTTGGTTAAGTTGATCTACTTTTCCATTTCCACTCCTGTCTACATTGGATCCCATTCATTGCCTATGGAAGCACTGTTGGCTGCCTGGTGGTCGGGCTTTTGCTTGGTTTGTTGTCTAGAACAAGGTGTTTATGATTGACGATGTAAGCAGGAAAATGAACATTCCAAATGGGTATATTTTATGCCTTTGGGATATAAAGCTGTGGCTTATGTATTAATATGTTGCTCCTTTGTGTGGAGATGTGATGGAGGTTCTTTAACCTCTTTGCCATGGAATGGGTAATGTCATGCACGTTTGGGAAATTTTTTCAGGTGTGGCATGGTGGCAAGAAGAATTGTAACAGGAAGTCCTCCCTGTGGTGGCTTACTTTACTTGCTTCTATGTGGTCGATATGGTTCGAACGCGTTAGCAGGGTTTTTTGGGACAAGTCTACAAGCCGAATGCTGACTTCCTGAAAGCTATAAGACTTTTTGTTGATTGGGCTAGATTGCTCAACCTTTTATATGGAGAAGCCTGATGATTTATTCTGGGATCTTGGGCTGTTTCTTTGCATAGGGATGATGCCTTATCCTCCTATCCTCCTATTCTTCTTTTCTGTTTTTGGAAAAAAAAAAGAAAAAAAAGAAGAGGTTTGCCAATTAGATTGTTTTAGCTGAGATCTGAGTGCCTGGTTTCTGAAAATTGCTAAGTTCAACGGATTAGAAGATTTGCAAGTTAATGATCAAGTTGGCTGAGTTGATAATTGGAATCTGATTTATACTGTTGTTTAGAATGTGGGGATTTTATTCCTACATGGAATAGGCCCTTAGTATAAAACCTGACATCAGCTTATCTAGTTATCTACTCACTCTTTTTTACATCCTAGAGCATACGATGCCCAAATACAGTACACGGCATTAGACCCTAATGTGTAATATCTAACATTACGTTATCTAGTTATTTACTCACTCTCTCTACTCTCCAGAGCTATGATTCCAAAATACAACATTGATGTGGCATGGATACAACGATGAATACGGATAACACATAACATTGAAGTATTGGACCTGATACAATACGGGTTACCTATTTTGAAGCATCTCGGTACCATATCGTAGAACCTTACATCTATCTTCTCTGTCTAAAACTATCCCTTTTCAGCCACATGCAAACTCCTCGAGTAAAATATTTCCCAATTTTCCTTATGTTTGCATAATTTATCGTCATCATAGCCTTCTCCCAGCTTTTTGGGGTCAGCTTTATGAGTCCTATTTCATGATTCAAGATTTGGAACATGAACTCCCATGCTTGCTTAGCAGTTCTAGGTTCAGTTGCCTGCCTGACATCAGCCTCCTCAGCTCCCCCCCCCCCCCCACCAAAAAAAGAAAAAGAAAAAAAGAAGCAAACAAACAAAAATGAGAAAATATTCAAGCAACTCATTTGACATGACAAATTTCTGAATTGACACTACCGTGGCCTCATCCACAACTCGGGTGGTTCCCAAGTTTTGACAATCCTTGAAAATTGGTTAAATATGACAAGATAGTGTCTCAAATCTGCTAATACTTCAGGCCATGACATGCTAGTGTATATGTTGGGAGTGCGACAACTAGGGAACTGCATTGGACCAGGCATTACATATCTAATGCATTAGTTTGTGTACTAAATCTATTTACAAGCTTCTGACGTGTGGAATCTGTTCAGTCCTCCTGGGCTCTTGGCTAGTATAAGGTCTGATTCCCCTGTGGACACCCTTTCTATGTTGAAGTGCTTGCCAAGCCTTTAGTATCTTTGTTTATGATCGACTGCTATAACCAAATTTCAGGGTTTCCTATCCTACCTGGTAAAGCATTCACAAAAGTTAGAGAAGAGCTAAATCCAAATTCAAGGGCGATATGTTGGTTCAATGGCAATGCATTCGCAGTGATGTGAGCATGAACTGTTGACCATGGTTTAAACCATGAGTCAGATTGGTGCCCAGAGGTCACTTAAGAGGCCATATGCTGGGTGTGGTGCACTTGCAACATTGTTGAGTGCTTGACCAAGACCGAGATGTCACTTCGAGGGCTGTAGGGCCTCCTCCCCTAGGGGGAGGAGGGCTGAAGGTGTGCTTGTGCACCCCTACAAGCTTTGTAAGTTAACCAAGCAGCTATCTCCTACCTTGGAAGGGCACCAAGGAGAGAAGAAGAGAACTGAGGGCAGATTGCTTTGGAAGACAGAGGAGTTTTGGAAGCTGGTGCAATATGCAGTCTGGTGGGAGATTTGGAAATAAAGGAATAATAGGATTTTTAAGGATGTTCAGAGGTCCTGCTCTTCCCTTATCGATAAAATCGAAGGAGTGATCTAGGAATGTGCCATCCCTTCTCCGGATTTTGAAGGCAGAATGTCTGAAGTTATTTGGAAGGAATGGTGCTAGGACAGATCATTCAACCAGTCAGTCTGGGCCTGTGTTTTCCTGTTTCTAGCTTTCTATTCTTATATGCCTGTATTATCGCGTTGCCGTAATGAAATTTCCAGTCATTTGCTCCAAAAAAGAAAAAAGAAAAAAAGAAAAAAAGAGGACTGATTCCTGTCTTCTTCTTCTTCTTTTTTTGAGAGGGAACAAAGAAATTTTATTAAAAAAGCGCTGAGATAGTGCAACAGCTAAAAGCCAAGCCAAAATAAAGACCACCCTAAAAAGGCAATGAGCAATCTTTCAGCCCATCTATACAGGAAGCCCTTTCCACTAAATATGACAAAGCCTTACTAAGAACCATCTTCCTTGTAAAATACTTGTTTTGGAAGCATCTTCCATTCCTCTCTCCCCAAATAGCCCCCAGACCTGCCAACAGGCCTAGCTTCCAAAAACCCCTAGATTGCTTCTGCAAGGCCACGCTGTGCCATGCCACGAGAAGCTCACCTACTGACCTAGAATGAGAGGGCTGATTCCTGTCCTAGAATGAGATCCCCTAAGGGGTGTATTAGGCATTGAGGGATTGATCAGAGGGTCGAGACGCCTAGGGTAGTGTGCCCAAAAGTGCCACTTGCTGTGCTGTGGGTGGCTGTCTATGACGTCTGTGATGCCTGCATTACTGGGCTTTACACATGCATTTGTTGTCGGTGCCCACAGTACTTCAGTTTATGTTGTTTGTCACAGCTAGAAACAGAAGAATGAGCATTACAGTTGAAATGCCTACTATGAACCACTCGATGCCATCATCAAGGGTGTCATGCCTAACACCAGCTTTTGATGCCTAGTCTGGAAGTAAGATGCCTAACCAGCTTCTCGATGTGGCGAGCCTGAGTTACTTGGCTTTCAATGCTAACTACCACTGCCCCAACAACAGTCTCTGTGCTTAACTCCAACAGTCCCTACTGAAGCTAATAGTGTAAGCGTGCATCTGAGTGTTGTTCATGTCTGATGACTGTGTATGAGTCAACACTGTGCTTCCATTTCACTGTTGTCACAGTGAGACAACATGATGCAAGCATTAGCTCTTTGTTTCCAGGCAATTTAGGTGTCACAATGCCGTCATTGTGTTGGCCTTTTGCAGAAGGGATAAACCCTAGGTGTTTGTCGGCTCCTGTCATCTTGTTGGTGCCGTTGGTGTAAAGGCTTTGTGCTAAAGGGCCTGTCTTACACCTGTTTGTAGATTCAATGCCAAGGTGACAAATTTTGGTGTATCAGCGATGCCTTTAGGGAACATTTTGCAACTCCAGGGCTTCATTATTTATGGTGTTTATGGTCCTCGGAGCCTTATGCAATTGCCATATAACCAAGCTGGAAAAGTGTGGTGTCCTACGCTAGATGACCTAAAGTTTTTGAGATTATCGTGAAGGGGATCCTGTGACCTGGATACTGTCCCTCGGGCAACTCTATCGTTATCAAAAAGGCTTGGAGGCTTGGAGGTGTGCTTTTCGTGCTCTAGAACTGCTTAGCCTGGAATTAGTTGTGTGATCCTTGACCTGGATCCCAAACCGCAGTCAGCTTCCTAGTGTATTTGTAGGTACGATGATGAAAGCTTCCAAATTCAGCAGCATGAAGTTTTTCAGGATGAGTAGGTTGATGTCAGCCGCAGTTTTAGGGTTCCAAACTTGCTGTATGGCCCTCATTTCTGCACTTAATATTGCTACTGTTTGGATTGCTATTTATTTTTTCCGGCCCACTTTGGGACCCAGATCTTCTCAGAATGCCACTTTCTCCTGCCTTTCCTCTTCCTTTTCATTTTGCATTATAATCATTCTCCTACTCAACTTCATCTACAAGTTCAATTAACTGGAACGGACCAGCATGTATGAATTATGATGCCCATCTGCTGTAGTTAAGGTTAGCCATTACTAGTTAGTGAATGAATACTGCCACAGAAATCTTTCACATGCTCTGAGAACTACAAAGGTTCGTGTGTTTATAATGCTTATCATAAAATGATTCATAAAACCGACACATAGCTGGAATGAGGCTATGATGGTGATGGATCATCACCATCATACAAGTCACAGACAGGCTATGATATGTTGTTGGTATTAACTGGAGTGTAAATCCTATAAATGATCATTTGATCTTTAGAAACCAGATTCCTGTATCAGGGTGCATTTGGGTGGTGACAGCTCTCAAGGCTGACAGGCTGCGTTTCTTGCCTCCCTTGTGATTTGGGCAGAGAAAAGTGGGAAAAAACTAGTACGCTACATGCAGTTTCTGTTTCCTGTGCCTCTCCAATTACCATGGGCTTTAAATGTGCATGTGCTGCCCAGCCAAAAATTTCCGGCACACCAAACTGCCACCTTAATGGTTTTCATATTCTTTTTCTTTTTCTTTTTTTCCCTTTCATTTTGTGGGGGTTGCTTTTATAGTGTACATGGATAGGTACCGTATTTCAAGCTTGTGTTTTGAATGCCTTTATCTGTGCAGGTTTTCAGCTCCTGGATGCACTTTTGTGCTGTACGTGCCTTCACGGAGAGCATTCTCAGATATGGGTTGCCTCCATCGTTCTTGGTAAAGAAACTCTTTTGAAAAAAATCCCTTTCATCCATATTTGATCTATTGATGACATAGGGGTACCCTGTTTCTCTAAAATTGGTTGTCCATCAGAATATTACTGAGCTATTAGGGGGAAAAAAACTCTTTTATTTTTTATTTTTAAAAAATATTGTTTTTATACATATATGCTGTTCTATTGTATTTCTACCTGTATTATGTGCACATAGAATGGCCGCTTCTGATATCTTGGGTCGACAATTCATGAGAATGGCGAGACTGAGAAGGATGCTGCTTATAGAACTGGGTGGATGGTGTGGAGAAGTGTCTCTATAGTTTTATGTGATGGCTGCATACCAATCAAACTAAAGGGGATATTTTATAGGCTGGGTAAAACACCAGTCATGTATTATGGGAAAGAGTGTTGGGTGATCAATGCATGATGTGTTATAGAATTAATGTAGCTGAAGTGAGGATGTTGAGATGGATGAGTGGCAAGACGAAGAAGGATTGAAGTAGAAATGAAGACATTCGAGGGGATGTAGGAGTAGCTCCAATAGGTAATGAAAAAGGGGAAAGTAGACCAATGGTTTGGCCATGTGTCTCGGAGACCAAGAATTGCACCAGTTAGGAGTGAGGTGGTTCAAGTAGAAGGCTATAGAAGGGTGAGGAGAAGGCCCTAAAAGGACGTCGATGCAGGTAATAGGTAAAGTTTTGATGAACTATGGTTTAATTGAAGAGATGGTCCTTGATAGAATAGAATTGCAGAATAGGGTTCATGGAGCCAGCCCTGACAATTAGTTGGGATGAAGCTTATATAAGTCCAAAAGGAAGTGGGTGGAGGTAGCAAGAAAACATTTGACGACCTAAACTGAGGATATTGTCACACATATGCAGTACAAGATTTGTGCCCAATTAGTTGGGTAATGCTCATTCAACACATATGCGGTGCAAGATATGTTCCCAATTGGCTGGGTAAGGCTCTCTCTCACACACACATACACGGAATTGATTCCGCAAGAGCCTCTAATGGAGTTGCGCTTTGTGGGGCCCACATGATGTGTGCATGACATCCTATAGTTCTAGAAGGTTTGCTCCCTTTTGTTTTTGCTGTGGGCCCAAAAATCAGGCCAATCCAAAACTTAGGTGGGTTGCACCACAAGAAAGAGTTGTGTGTGGGGCCCACTGTGCTGTGTATATGCCAATATGCCATCTGATCCATTCATCTGAAGCATCTGCTCCAGAGAAGGACGACCCAAAAGTAAGTCCATTCTGAAACTTGTAGTGGGTCCCAACTCCCAACACAATCAATGGTGGGTGTCCCCTTGCAACTATTCCTGCTGTTTTGGTCCACCTCAGTTTTGAATCAGCCTGATTTTTGGGCCCTCAGCAAAATGGAAGGGGACACATCTGCTGGACAGGTCAACTCCACCAAAGTCTCTGGTGGAGTCAACTCCAAGTGATGATTGCCCTACTGTATATATGAATCTTTAAAAAAAAATCATACGTGTATATGAGATATGCTTATCTCCAACCAATTGGACCACTAATTTACTGTCTGACCAGCAGATAACTTCCATCCTATCATGTGTGTATGACATCCAAAGGTTGGCCCCACTGTGATGATCACAGTGCAAAAATCAGCTCATCCACTCATCTCAGGTTGGCCACACCTGCAATTTTTATTACATCAGTAGTTATGCATTGTTTCGTATGGTCTGGCTCACCTGATTAATGGATTGAGCTGATTTTTAAACTATGACCTCTCATGCACATGGAAAGCTGGAACTTATCCGCTGGTTGGACAGTAACTTATTCCCCAACCAGTTGAACATGAGCATCTCTCATTCTCTCATACATGCACGTGCACATACAGTTTTCTGTTTCTTATGCTTCCGTGGACTAATATTTAAAATTATATAGTAGAAGCTTGTGAGGGCCAGTGTATCAGATATTTCCATGGTGGCCATTTGATGTCTCGATTCATGTGTAAACTAAGGCTGCATCTGCAGAAAAGGGCAGCTTAGGAAACACACCTAAAGAAAAAGAAAAAAAAAAGAAAAAAGAAAAAAAGAAAAAGAAGAAGAAGAAGAGGAAGGGAAGAAAAAAGTTTGCAGCAATTATTTGTCATTTGCGAAATTTCTTCTCTGAGTAGAAATTCTGCATATCCCTGGGTGCTGCTTTCATGCCCTTTGCAGGTTCCACCTTGAAAAACCAAGGATGCTCCAAACTCCCATTCTTTTAGTTTTGCCTAAAAAAAATTAGAGCTGTACTTGAGTTTGTTTGGCCCTTCATCCAGTACCTAAGGTAACACATTTATGGGGAATTGATTACAGGCAGCAGTGTTAGCTCCATCACCGAAAAGCGAGAAGAAAGTACGTTCTATCTTGGAAGAGTTCTGTGGCAACATGAATAGGTGATGTTAGCTTTACCAGCTTCACATTCAACAGTGGTATTGAGCTGTGAACAACCCATATTTTGGTTGAACCACTACATTTTTTAGCAACCACTGCATTTCTTTGCTCTTTACCCTTCTTTTGCTCTTTCGAAGTTTCTTGTAGCAAATTGTAGATTGTCCCACCTGTATGCATATATTTGTACATACCTACGCACTTGTACATATATACATACATGGGATGAGATTGTGTGCCCTTGGAAGCACGAAATTTTCATGCGTTCATTTCTATAACATACATGTGGAATGTGGATGTTATGTACTGGTCATTCAGCTGGGAGAGCCATGAATGGGTTGTATGCCAAAAGTCACATTGATTGGACAATCAATGTTTAAAAAGCGATGCACAAGAATCACCAAAATTTGGCAAGCGGTATCTGTATGACATTTTTACATGGCTAGGATTGTCCAATCATTGTGAATTTTTGCCATAGTCCATGCGCTGGATCTCAGGATCCGTATTATGAGTGAGTAGTTTGGATTGTCATACACATGCTATGCGTATGATTTGTCTGATGAATGAATAGTTTGGATCATCATACACATGCCACACATTTAGTATAAGGCACAAAAATTTTGTGCTGCTTTGGACACTGAAACTCATCCCTATGTACATATGTACATGCATGCATGCGCAAATTCAAAAAGCATGTGCCCTATGTTCGGACTGCTCTGTGGCATTGTGGGTGAAGTTATCTTAACAACCTAATTTTAAAAAACAACACAACACTTTTGCCACCTATATATTGGTCGAACCACAATAGAGGTTGCTAGCCCACATGTGCCTATTGGACAGCTTATGTACATGCCATGACAGGTACCAGTGCAGCACACATGTTTGAGATCCAATCCATCCATCAGGTGGTGTTGCAGTCAGTAGGTGCCCGGCCAGTCTGCTCATCACGCAGGCCACAAATTAGAATATGGTGACCTGATGAAATAAACCCTTATGTTTTTTTTTTTTTTTTTTCCCCACCATGCATATATTCTGTATGCTTTAGCCATCTGATGAGCAGATCAGCCTGATTTTGGGCCAGGAAATCTATATGATGGGACCTGCTTGGCTGCATATTGGATTTCTTGCCCGTGTGTCATGCTGGCACATGTGATGACATGTAGATGATCTGACTTGTACATGCTAGTCGGCGTAGCGAAGATCCCACAAGAATTATCAATAGCCACCGTGCATGCACTTCTCTCTCTAACTCTGTTTTATCCATAGGTTCTTGATGTGAATTGTAGATTATCCTGTTTACCTAACATCCCTTCACAATTAAATATACAGTCATGTACATATGCATGCATACATCATCACTATCACTGCCACCATTATGGCCTTGTCCAGTCTATTTGCATGCATGTAATATTTAAATACATGTTGATATATTTTTTTGTGTTACACACGTGGGAAATGCTAATGTCCCTACCTTCATTGGGGGCGTCTGCAACATCTCCAAAGATTTTGAATGACACACAGGACACCTGATAATCAATCTCTATAGCTCATTCAATAATAAAAATAAGAGCAAGCTGTGGCACAAGAACCATTTGGATGGGGCCAATTTATTAAAATTGTCTGTTTCGACAATCAATAGATTGCATGGTTAGAATCACTAAACCAAAGTGCTATTTTGGAATCATAAGCAATACGAAGTGGGATCTATTGAATAAATGTTTCAGGCTGATGATTGGACTGGTTTTGTTTCTCTGCTTTGACTGTCCAATTTTTCATGCTATTGATAAGATATTTAGGATCATTTGATTGTGTTTTTTTTTTGTTGTTGTTGCTGTTGT